>VZRV01010145.1:131003-172438 GCA_013398115.1 Falcunculus frontatus | reverse complement strand
CCCCTGGACTTCGGCACCATCCCCTCCAGTGCCTTCAAAACTGCCATGTTCTTCGTAGGCATCTCCACCTTCCTCATCATCGGCACCATCCTCTGCTTCAGCCTCTTCTTCTTCTGCAACGCAGCCACCGTCTACAAAGTCTGCGCCTGGATGCAGCTGGCAGCGGGTGAGCGGGGCCGGGGAGATGNGGCCAGTTAGAGACACCGGTGTCACCTCCACGCCATTTGCTCCCCCTTACTGGTTAGCAGTGGGGAGTTTTTAGTAAAAACCTCCTTCCGGAGCAGCTGGGACACAGCAGACTCGCCGCGTGTCGGGTGATGCTTCCCCGGGTGCTGCTGCTGCTGCTGCAAAACCTCGCGGCCCCAGTTACCTGGGGGAGCTTCTCCCAGCGCCACTGCTCCTGCTCAGCCGCAGGGAGGCTTCAGAGGATCAGTTCGAGAGCACCAAAACACCCCCCCCCCGGGGCACAGAGCGCTCCGCTGTGTTTGGAATCCTGCAGGAATGAAGCAGGGTGAGAGTGCTGACGTTTGCTGGACCATTGTAGTAACTCCCTGAGCTCAGGGAATAATGTACGAGACGGATGAAACACGAGGAGGGGATTGACTGACTGGTTTGGTACCATCACTCTCATTTTCTCACTTTTCTGCTCATCCCGGTGGATTTCCAGCCTTCCCCATCTCTCCCCCAAGGCACTTGAGACACCTGGTAACCCATCTCCTGCGTTTGATCAGAGCCTCAGCTGAAACTCAACCCAGCGCTTTGCTGCTCCTGAATCATTCATGTGAGCCCTGGCCACAGCCCCCCCTGACACCCCGTGGGAGGGGCATTGGGGTTTCTTCAGTTCCCAGCTAAAGAATCGAGCTCAAGCAAAGATTTAGATAAGAAGCTTCGGGCAGCTCAGCCTCCTGGGGAGCTGGAGCAGGGAAAGGCTTTGCTGTGGTAGTTGGTGGTTTTATGTATTTTTGTTGTTGTTTTTCCAAATGGGGGAAGAGGAAATGGTCACAGGCAGTTCTGGCCAGATGGACAGGTACCGCTGCGTTTTAGGAATTATTTTATAAAGTAAAGGCTAAGAGAGGATCATTTTCCTGGCCTTTGCTCTGCACCAGTGTGCATTTTCACAGAAATTATTTCTTTCCCGCTTCCCCCATTTCTCTGTTAGTTACAGGGAAGGTTTATTCTGTATTTCGTTAACCAGCTGCTTTTCCATGAAGAGGAATCCTCTCTGCAGACCAAGGACGCTGCCTGCTCACCTTGCTGCTTGCTTGTCCCCAAGCCAAGGAAAAAGAAAATTTGCAAAGGACAAGGCAACCACCCCGAAAGGGGTTTCTGGTTTACTGAGCACACTGTAGCAGAGAAGAGGCACTGGTGTGGGGCAAGGTGCACTTCAGGAGGCTGCAGATGTCCACGAGGGCAGGGACAAACATCTGCTGGTCCAGAACTCCCACCACGGGGTTATTTCTTGTGCCTCACAAGACTGCCTCACATCTGCACCAGTTACTTCCATGCTCTGCACCAACATCAGAGTGGAGGATGTGGAGGGTTTTTGTTAATCACGTCCCAAAATATTGGAGCTGAATTCATCCCAAGCCTGGTCATTGTTCTTGTCCAGTAAATACAATTTCTTGGGGAAGAGGAAGGCCTTTCTGAGATTCTGAGATATTGGGGCATGAGCTGCCCTTCAGCAACCTGCTGGCACCGAGGTTGTTGGAGGTGCCAGGGCAAAGCTACAAAGGTGAGGTGCTGGGGACCCGGTGGCCAGGCTGGAGCAGCTCTCGAGGTTGTGTGAGCTCTGAGAGCAGTCACAGGAGGAGCTGGTGCTGGAACCACCACAGCTGAACAAGCAGAATTAATCTGCCTGCAAAGCTGCTGCTGACAGCAGCTCTACCTTAGCAAACCCTGAGCTGGAATCGGCTGCAAGGCTCCAGCCGGGTTCTCCATCTTGCACAGAGTAAACCCATTGCAGCTTTGGAGAGAGTATTTCCTTGGAGTGACACGGCCAGGGCTCCGTGCAGAGGCAGGAGAGACGTTGCCTGGGCAACGCCGTGATCGGGGATGCTGGTGCAGCACGTCCTTGGCTGTGGGGAGGCAGCAGAGCCTGGATCCTGCTCCTCCCTGCCTGATCCTGCTCCTGCTCCTCTCTTCTGCCCTCCCTGTGGGCAGGACAGAGCCCACGGGGATGAGCAACCACAAGGCCTTTCAAGGGACAAGTCTATAGGACCTGATGTGTTTGCAGCATAATGTTTGCTCCTCCAGCTGCTCTCTCCACTTCAGTACTGATGCCTGGAAAACAGATCAGATCTTTCCAACAACGTTAGAGTAAATATAAAAGCAGATCTTTACTTGAAAGCTTTCAGGTACCCAACAAAAATCGCACGTGGTACAGTAATTGTACAATTTTTTTATAAGGTTAATCAATTAGTATACTTGTCATATACTGTCCAATTAAAAGGTTGGTTGGTTAGGTAATAACTCCTGGGGTCCTGACCCACTGGAAGCAGTCCAGAGGTTTCTTTTGCCCCACTTCTGTTATGTCTGCTCCAGATTCTGGTTGGAAAACAGAACGTGATTGTAGCTGGTTCTCTTCTTGGAATAAGACTACACAACATTTAGGTTTATAAGGTTAGTTTATTGTTCCTAAATGTAGGGAAGATAAGAAAAATACTAGAATTGCTACAGCAATCTACAAAGCTACAACTATATGAAAAACATAAAAAGCTAAAAATCTTAGGCATCAGCATCAGCTCAGCAGCAGCTGGCGGGCACTAATGTCCCCCTGTCCCTGCAGCTACGGGGCTGATGATCGGCTGCCTGATCTACCCCGACGGCTGGGACTCGAGCGAGGTGAGGCGAATGTGTGGGGACAAAACAGACAAATACACGCTGGGCGCCTGCACCGTGCGCTGGGCCTACATCCTGTGCATCATCGGCATCCTCGACGCCCTCATCCTCTCCTTCCTGGCCTTCGTGCTGGGCAACCGGCAGGACAACCTCCTCCCCTCGGATTTCAAGGTGGAGGATAAAGGTGAGTGCAGTGAGAACGCTCCTGAGCACTGCTGTGGCAGCGTTTCAGCCCCATGGGGCACTGCTGGTGTTTGGGTGGATGGTGGGTGGCTTCATCCCTGCCACAGTCACACGCTGCTCTGTAGGGATGGAGCCAGCAGCAGGTGGAAAATTGATGGAGAATAAGGCAGGAGCCCAAATTCACCCAGATTACCTTTCCCGAGCCTCTGGGGCTTTCTCCTCATCGTGTTTTAAACGTATCCCTTTTTGAAAACAAACCTGCAAAACACACCCATCCTTCCAGTTTTACACATTAACTCTGCAATTCTTTTTGTTTTTACAGAAGAGGGAAATGACTGACAGAGCTGATCACCATGTAAGTGACAACCCACACTAATTTTTTAATATTCCCAGCATCCACGATGTCCCTGTTGTATTCTGATTACCAAAGGATTGACAGCTGATTTTTGTGCTGGATTCACATTGGTTTTATTTGTGGTTAGAGGAAATAGTCTTTGCTTTGCTTCCCAAAACTGGGAAAGCACAAACCCTTGCCAAGTGCAAAATAAAACAAGCATAAAAATTGAAGTCATACTCCATTTCCCAACAGCTGACTTATTCTTTCTGTTCCTAGGGACATCCAGAGCTCTTCTTCCATCAGCCCTTTTCTTTGAAGTGACTCTTCTAGGAAGCTTAAACTTACCAAATTCTGTGGATTTTCTACAGCTGTTTTCCTCACCCATGGGGCTGCTCTTGGCTCACAGCTCTTGTGGAGCTTATTTGGTGGAAAGAGCCCAAAATGGACATAAGAGTTTTTCTGAGTCCATCAGCAAGAGGGACAAGAGGGGAAGGACGGCAATTTGCTGCTTTTTGGGGGGTTTGTACACCTTCTTTCGAGGAAATTACTTATGAATTAAAAAAAAACACCACCAAAACATCAGTGGTTTGGATTTTGTGCTCGTCTCTTGAGGGCAGAGGAAAACATCTGCCATGTCCCAGCTTGGCCTTTTACTGGAAAAACACCATGATAGGCCAATTCCCAGCTCAGCCATGAATCAATTTCCTGCTCTGGGCAACAATAACCAAACACAACCTCTGGAAAAGGGCACTTTTCTGGGAGGGAAAAAAAAAAAAAGAAAACCAAACAACAAAAGCAGAAACCAATGTGCTGGGCTGCAGCAGGCTTGGAACAGCAAAGCACAGCACACGGTGCCAGTCAGCATCAACTCCCTGAACCACCCAGTTAATCTGATTTAGCCATCATCTCCCATCCCATCCAACATCCACCCATGGCAGCCCTTGGCACAGCTCATTTCTGCAAAAGACAAAGCAGCTCTTACCTGGTCAGGACCCAAAATCAGCCTGCATTATGATTTTCATTTCTACTCACTGTAAATTGCTGGTTCCTGCAGCAGTCAATTCAGTTCAGTTCTAACAAGTACCTTCCAGTTTTATGCTTCCCTCTAAAAAAGTGTTTGGGAAGGTTTTACTGAGACTTTTGGCTAGATACGACAGCAGAGACTTGACAGACTTGAAGAACAACATATTTTAGAAAGGAAAAATTCCAGCAGAGTTGTCCTATTTTTTACTCTTCTCCCCTTTTTAAAACGGATCACAACACCAGCAACAAAATCTTTACCTACCTCATTGTGGAAAACAAAACTGAGTGTTCACTAGTGAAGCAAATTCCATCCCTGAGCCCCTGACTCAGAAGAGAATTACAAGGGCAATGTATGAAGACTAGGGCTCAGTTATTAAATAATCTCTTTATTGTAGGGCTTTCACAAAGGAAAAAAAAAAAGACAAAGCACCCAAGTAGAAAGAATAAAAATGTATTTTCCTTCAGGTTTCAGACTGACACAGCAAGTACAAATCCTTTAGTATGAGCACTTCACGGCAGTTTGGAAATGGAAGAAACCCCAAGTGAACGAGCAGATGGTACAAGACTGAATCATGACAGCTGCTTCTGCAGGTCTTCAACTCACAAACTGCCTCTAGCCTTGGCTATCATGGTAAAAAAACCCCTCCTCCAGCCAGGGCCGGCAGAGGGAAGGGAAGGAAGGATAGGCAGGAGCTCTCAAGAGTCAAAGAGTGCAGATCCCTTCTGGGAAATGTTCCTTCATCAGCTGGTCTCAAGTAGGCAGGACTGGGTGAGCTTTCAAGACCACAGGAATTGTTTGCCCTGCCAACGTATGTTCACAGTAAGTTGGAACCCAGTACTGTCTGCAGTCCTCCTGTAACAGATACAGAAGTGACCCACAACTGGAAAACGCCGGATGAAAGGAAAAAAACCAAAAGAAAAGGTCAATTCAGCAGTTCAAAACATTTTTTGGTATGTTACCTGCCTTTCTTTTTTTATGATATGCATAGAGAACCTGGTCTACCACTAAAGGAACATGCAGCATGATTTGCATAAATAAGCCAAATCAGGCTCTGAACTGGAGAAACTGTTCAAGTGGAGTAAATGATCTGGTCTGTGAGTGAATGATCCTTGCAAACCACAATTCCCAAACATACACACAGAAGTGACACGTAACAGTGGCCTTGGCAGCTTTGGCAATGGAAATTGTCTTGGACAACATCTGCATGGTCTCCAGCAACTTCTATCCTCTGCAAGCCACCACAAACCCAAAGGCCTGTTTGGTCCAGAATAAGGAAGTGTCTCTGAAGTCTCAACGCTGCCAAATCTTGCTTAGAGGAGAGTGGGATGCACTGAATCTATCACAGGATGGGCAAGTCTAGAAGAAGCCATCATAGAACTATCAAATGCCACAGTGATTTAATTAAAATTAATTCATTTAACCCATTATGTCCAAACCCCCTCTGAGAAGTTTACATAGAAACCCCATACAACAGTTTTTACTCAGGGTTAACTCTAGAAACAGCTTCTAATGCAGTATCTACGTGGAAAAGTCAGTTCTCTTCCACTTCTGCTAGCTCTCTTCTTGTGCTAATGGCCCAGAAAATAAAAGGCAGTCCCATCCTGGGAAGTTATTTCTGAAGGCCTGCACCTGAAGCAAATTAAAAGAAATCTTTATACTGGAACTTCAAGTGTTGATTTTCAAAGCCCAGGGGTGCAGCTTGGCTGTGATACAGGCGCTGCAACCCTTTCCTTGGAAAAAAAATGAATGGTCAAAAACGAAAAGTCACAGCAGATTGCATCAGTGAAAGCCAATCTCTCATGAATACCACCTCAAGCAAGGCAAAAAAGTGCCAGTAAGGGATTAAAAAACCCCCAAAACTTATGGCTCACTAAAATGTTAAGAGTTGCCTGCAACAAGGCTCTCTCTGCAGGCTGAGGGTGCACCCATCTGTTTGCTGAGGGTTGTGCGTTGAGTCAGTTCCAGCTTTTGCTTATTTTGCTTGTCACCTTTTAGTCACAGGCATTGAAGTAGAAAACATCAGCAAGTCCAGAAACTATTCTGACTATCAAGGGCATAGGGAAGGAGAAAAAGTAAATGGACAGGGCACTTTGGAGGAAGAAATAAAGGATACTAAAACCTAGGTTTAAAAAGCTCTTTCAAAAGCAGCTAGAACTAAATAAAAGTTTGTGATTGGAAAGCAAAGATTACAGTAGACACCTAGAGAGTGATGGCAGAGTTCAAGGTCTTTGCTCTAACAAGGATCTGGCACCACCTTGATGCCAACTGTTACATCTCAGCCCATCAGTAGCTACTGGATCAACAGTGGGAAAATTGACTCCTGAGTCAGTGAGATCTTCATAGAAAGAAAGGAGAGTTGGAATTTAGCTAAGGGAGATATCCGAGCACGGGTGAGCTCACATCTGTCACACGCGGTGCCTAACAGTGAGGAGGCTGAGGAAAAATCTCTTATTCTCATCAACTAGTCTTTGGTGAAGCCCAATCAAGGCAAAAACACAGATGATGCCCACTGGCTGAGGGGAGTCCCCATTAAGTCACACAAACAAATTCAGCAGAACAGGTTAGATTTATCTAAAATCTTGGAAGCCTTGAAGGAAGAACTCCACACTGAAAATGAACAAGGAGAAAAACGGATCTGGGAAAGGGCAGCTGGGTGTGTAGGCTATGCTGTAAACCAGAGTATAACGTTGTGGCATTGCTTGGAAGCTTCTAGGAGTTAAGCCAGGGGTGCCTGAGACACTCTGCTGCTGTAGCTCGTTTCTCTGGGATCAGCTCCAGCATAGGGAGTAAGAAGTCTGTGAATGCAGCTGCCTCATCTTGGGACCACTCGTATTTTTCCACCAACACTTCAAAAAGGCCCCAGGGCTTCAGTTTGGTGATGTGCTTCAGATCACCTGAAAACCCAAAACAAACGGGTTAAGTGCAAAACATGGGAACAGAGCAGCTCAATAAAATTGGCTGAACAGCCAAACATGACAGAGTGAACTCAGAGACTATTCTAATAATTACAGGGAATATAAAGTGCTAGGGCATGCTGAAGGGAGAAGTCAATTATAATAAAACCCCTTTTCTATCCGCTTTAGAAGCCTGTTACAGAAATGTACTTCCTCAAAGGGTTCTTTTTTCACCCCCTGCTATTTCAGATCCCCTATCAGCAAATATTAACTTCATTAAATCACCAATTATGCTGCTTGACATGGCAGATAAACTGTGCCACTGACTCTGGAATACATGCAATGCACGGAGCACTGTTTGAGAAAGCAATATACTACCAATAAAGAAGGGCTTATTTTTATAAAAAGAATTATTAAACTAGATCAAAACCTAATTTTTTGACTCAATACATTTCTGGGGTGGTCAGGACTTTATGATAATGTTCTGTGTTCTGAGCAACATGGCTCATGATGCCAGGCACTATTTAAGTATGCCAGAAATGGAGTCAAGCTGTCTAGAAAAGCCTTCAGAAATGAGTCCCCACCTCTAGCTGACAGAGATCAGCTAAATAAAACCACATCAAGTTTGACAAAACATCTACTGTGCTGTGTTTCTACCTGCTGCATTTGATCTACACCAAGATGTTGAGCACTAGGGTGTAGGACACTTTTAGGAGTAAGACAAGAACGCCTTACATTTAGCTGCAGTTTTACTGATAAAGCATTTCATAAAGCAAAGGAAAGACTTAAAGATGCATCTTTGCTGGCATCTATTTCTAACTGGCATTTCCAGCAAGGCACTCCTGTGTATTTGGGGCAAGGGATGAAGGGATAAGTGATATTTGCTTTGTTTCCTGTTACCTTTTTTGGTGAAAAACTCCTTGGAATATTTTCCTGCCAAAATGAGCTTGCGAGGTATTTTCCCCAGAAGTTCTATGATCAATGCAATATGATCTGCACGTGAAAAATAAAAAAAATCCAAAAAGACAATGAGATTCATCCACACAAAACATCTCTGTGCTATTTTCACGCTCTGGGATACAAGGATAAAGACACTACCCCTTAAAAATTACTTTGGAGATCCACCTGAAACCAGGTTACACTAAGCAACAACAAAGACAAGGGGCAAAGAGAAAACAAATATGGGCAGCTTGAGGCACAATTGGTTTGAGACACAAGGTAGAGAATCCAGCAGCAAGAGGAATGCAAAACACCAGAACAAAACGTGGACTTTGTTGCACAGTGTTTTACTGCAGAGGCTTGAGCACAGCTGCTCCTGGTTCAGGTAAATTATCTTTTTGCAAGGAGCTTTTGCATCGCTGATTTGTAAGAGAAGGCTCATTTTGAAGAGGCAACCGTTGGATTTCAAGTCCCATTTTAAAAAGGAAAAACGGAGACAAACAGACCTTCATCTCGTGAGTAATCTTCCCCAGAGTGAGGCTCGAACAGATAGTCCCCTGTTGCCAACTCAAAGGCCTAAACAAACAGAAATGAGCACATTAAATCACTTCAAAACACTCTAAGATGTGCTGCAGGTTGACTCTGCAAATCTCTCTGGGCCAGAAGCAGAGCAGTGGGAAGGAATAACCTGCAAAACTCTGTAAAGAGCTGTAATCTTAAATACCCCATTACAGCCTAAAATGTGCAGTGACTTTGCAACACTTTAAAAACTGCATTAAAAATGTCATAGGCACACCTAGGATGAATTTTAGGTGCAGGACCACCAATTAACCACAAAGTTAAGGTATTTCACATGCTTAGCCTTTCCTCTTCCTCTTCAGAGTTTTGCAAAAATAACACCATGTCCAGACTATAGTTTCTGGGGTTGGTTATTTTTATTTTGTTTTGTTTCGCTGGGGGTTTTTTGGGATTCTTCCCTCTCCCCAGTTTTCACACGTTTTTCAAACAGTTAATCTCTGAACATCTGTCTGTAGAGATGAAAACACGTTTTAAATGAGAAAAACATCTGCACTCATTTCAACTCACCACTCCTAAATTCTGTAACACATTCACCCTTTATGTATTCACTTCTACTCTGACCTTCTGTATTCTCAGTTTTCTTTATGAACTGCTGGTGCCAAACAATTGAATCAGGCACACTCTGTAATTCTGGCCACATGCTCTACAGAGAAAACATGACCCTACTGCATTTTCTTTTACCACATCCATCAAAATCCCAGCTTGTTTTCCAAGACAGCAAAAATGTCTATTTTCCAAGCTTAAATTATAAAAACCAAGCTTTGATTTGTAGAAAACACAGAATGGAGACACTGAAGAGGCACGTGCAGTAACTGGCTTGACTGATTTTTTTTCATTGCCATATTCTACATTTGCCAGCTGTAACAGAAACAGCTTCAGCCTCATCTCAGCATTATTCAGATTAAACATTGATTCCAAACCTGCAGAGGATGATTAAAATTAGAAAATTATACTGAAGGCACTTGTGAAACAGTGCAGCAGAAAGGTTTTTTTTTTTTAATATAAAAAGCTACTGTGTCCAGAATTGCCTGGTTGTCTTGTTTTTCCAGAGAGCACGATGGCAAAGTACAATCATATTTGAAATCTGCTGATGCTGGACAACAAAACTTTCAAAAGGAAAGCCACATGTGGAGAAAAAAAGATAAATTAAAAAAACCAACTCTGGTGTGGAAACATATTATTCAGCAAGTCTGGGAGTTGACTGAACACTTGTAAGGGTTTTTTGCCAGCAGCTCAGGGGGCAGAGCACAGAGGAGGAACGTCCCCAGCTGGCAGAACTCACCATGCAGGCCGTGCTCCAGATGTCAGCAGGGGTGTTGTACCCCGACCCTATCAACACCTCCAGGGAGCGGTACTGTCTTGTCTGGATGTCCTCAGTGAAATGCTTGTGCTAAAGAGAAGAAACGTTTTACTAAAGACTGCTTAGAAGAGGAGAATCAACAACCTGGAAGGCCAGAGTAAATCAAAGCTCATTGCCATTACATTTCAGTTGCATTTTGCATCCTCATGAACTATTTCCTTATATTCCTGTAAGTGCTGTTTAAATGCTCTACATGAGATATTCCTCCTCAAGTGAAACAGTCCAGCAATTTAGAGGAAAGCAAGCCATAAAAACGGAATAAAGGAAGACTCTGCAGCATCTCCTACCCAGTCCTGGCAGACAGGCCATGGTCCAGCTACCTTAAAGCAGATAAGCAACAGCAATGTGAGAAATCACCTTGCCAAGGCACTGCAAGCCCGACTGCAATTCTGAGTTGAGACTCATCTCTCCCAACAGATCTGAAGTAATTTGCCATTTTAGAAGTCAGGTAAAAAGAGATGTTTCTTCTATTTGAAACATCAAACATTTGAAAGCAGCACAGCACAAGCATCAAAGAATAAAACTTGGGGAGTTTTATTGTGTGAGTTTCTTTCATGTGCTCGTGAATGCACTGAAATGGTCTGACAAGCTACAGAACCAGCACATCAGAGCAACTGCTTGCACTTTCTCAGTCTCCAGGAGAGCTACAGACTCCTTCAGCAGTTTCACACGAGCAGATTTCTGCACACTGTATGTGACATGGTTCACAGCCCCCTAAGAAGTAATCAAATGCCAGCGAGGCACCCAAAGCATGGACTGAAATCTTGTGTTTAGAGGACCATTTCTTCCTTTGTGTCACTGCTTCCCCCTCTTTTTTCCCTGTCACAGTTTCAAACTGTCACTGCTTTCACAGCCAGGTCTAAGGATCTGTTTTACAGATTATTTTCCATCTTGGCAAACTGACTGAATCTGCAGGTTTAAGCAGTCAATGTGAAAAGACTAAACTTACCACCCAGCAGGCGTTTCCTAGGTCAGCTATCTTCACTTTGAGCTTATCTGCATTCTTGGGCTCAAGAGGATTAAGAAGGAAATTCCCAGCAGCTGATTTTCCTAGAGGCAATGTGTACAACAGCTGATTAAAGCTACATAGGCAGTGTCACCATCTGTCACCCAAATCCTATCAACCTCTCCCCAGCCAGGAAGTTTTTCTTGTGGATCAGAACTATTCCCTCCCTGATGCTTGGGTATAAAAATGAGCATCACTCTGCACTATCAACAACATCATTAAGACCCAACTGGTGTCATTAAGCAGAAGGATAAATGAGCATATGCAAGAGTGACTATTTCCCAGCATTTTTTGCACAGCCTGTCTACATAAAAAAAAAAATCCCGTTGAAATAAGGGCATTGCCAGAAACAAAACAAGCCTCACAATCCTCCTTAAGCCTTTCTAAATCTTTGAAGGAAGAGTCCCCATGTTACAGCATCTTTCTGACATACCCATCACTCACTGCTGCAACACAATTACAAAGTTAAAGGATATATTGGGAAAATTGAATGACACCATGGAAAGCAAAAGTATTAAGTCACTAAATGACATCCAGCTGTATCTTTAAAGCTAAAATTTGGGAGAGTTCAAAGCTGTAAATTTGGGAGAGCGCTGTGGGAAGCAAAAGATGTTGGTAACCTAGCAGAGGCATCCAGCAAAGTGCAGTTCAAGTTTCAAAATCTAAATTTCTCTTGTTACTTTTCATCCATATAACTCCCCTACTGGTAACTCTGGCAAGAAAATGCTAGAATACTTTTTTTAATAAGTACAAATGGTAGTTTTACCCTCCTTCTCCAAGCAGATATATATCACCTGGCTGGACACAAAGATGCAAAAAAGGACAGTTTTACCAATTCTTAACACATACCCACCTGGAATGTGTTTAAATTGCTATACACTATTTCATATCTTATTTTCTCCTAAGCCTACAAGACACATTTTTTCCACTCTGAAGAAAACCATACTTAAATAAAAGCATTAAAGAAGTTGGAGTTTTTTCCCGACACTGTATAAGCTTTGTTTCAGGCTGCATTTTCAGTTCTGGGAAAACATTTACCCATCTTGAGTAACTGAGAGAAGTTACCTTTGCTCCATATTAAGAACCAAACTGTCAGAACACACTGAACAGTACCAATCCCTTAATTTAACAGCAAGTGACAATCTGTAGACTTAATGAAAATCACATAAGCAGCACCTGATTCAAAGGATGAAATGTTCCTCCACTGAAAACCAAAGGTATAGGTATTTTTAAAGGTAGGAATACTTATGCATTCACAAGTCAAAACTGAGACACAACTACAACCAGCACCTACAAACAGCAAACATCTTGGAGTATGATTGTCAGGTTAATTACTCCTGGCAGGAAAAGTCTCAAACAGCTGGTTCTGATCACTTCAGCCTACAAAATTTCTACTCATATGATGAAGAGTTGTAAAGAAATCTCCCTCATGAAGGAGCCCTTTCTTACAAGGTTCCTCTGATACCTTTGTTGTCTGTTGGGCTGTTATTCTCATTCTCATCCTCTGAAGGGATCTCTGTCCTGATGCTTTCCTGAAAATTGTTGATCTGCTCACTGAATACCTGCCCTTGGTTGGACGTGGGCTGGCACACCATGGAATCCTCTGTGGCCAAGGGCACAAACGAGTCCGACATTGCTTCTTGAGGCCTGTTCTCTGAGTCACTGTTGTGCTGAGTGTAATTACAGCTATGGAAGTTCTCAGTCTTCTGTGGGTGAGGGTGATTGCCAGAGTCATTGGCATTGTGAAGGTCGTCCACGAGTCGCACAGACCCTTCATTCCCAGGGTCTGTGAAGTCCGTCATTGGGATCACTCCGTTGCAGTTGATTTCTGTTGCACGTTTTTCCACGTTGCTTTCCATGAGATTAGACTGCTCCTGTCCAAGGGCTTGTGCTGGAAGAGGGGGAAAATAAGAATGTAGCAGAATATGTAATAAATTCTTAATAAATTCTTCTATAATAAATATATAATAAAGTCTTAATAAATAGCTGGAAGCTGTTCGAGGGAGCACTCTAAATGTAAGTGAACACAGTAATTCATTAATTTTGTAACAGAAAATTTCCCAGTCTCATTAGAAGGACAGAACCCAATGCAAACAGGTGAAATGACAACAGCCACCTCTGCTAAAGGTACTCCCTCCTCATACCCACGAGTAAATGGACAACACTGTCCATTCCACGTCAGCAATGCTTTAGGCCCATACCTGGCTTTTTGCTGACATTTTCCTCTGGTGGACTGACTTTTATGAGCATTTCCAGAGGGGTCTGAGCTTCTTCCTCCTCTTCAGGCTGTGTCTGCCCAGGGTTTGCTTCCTTCTCCATTTCCTCTATCTCTTGCATTCGCTTCTCCAACAACTCAGCCTGTCGTTTCTGCTTCTTTTTCAATTTCTTTTTCTTATTCTTTGACATTTTGTCAGCCTACACAGAAGCAAGCAGAGAAATTTGACTTAACATTTTCTACCTCAATAAATCTAAAATACACCAAGGTTTAATTTACCTTAGAGCTGAGGAAGCAGTCTGTGATGAAAATGCTGCTCCTCTCCCAGATAAAAAGCAGCTATTGTGGGTTTCGAACCACTTGCCTATAGCCCTTATCAGTGCATTTTTCCCCTGACCTGAAAAACCTACATTATTCTCCAAGTGAGGGATCTCAGACTCCACAGAACAGTCACTTCCACCACAGACCTTGAGATCACCACAAGAGCTCCTTTTTCTGGTGACAAATGAGCCAGTACTATTTACAAGTCCAAGACAGCATTGAATCTGATGCCTATGCCAAACACAAATCACACTTTTTCTTCTGATATGAGATTGCTTTCTCTTAATGCTGACCAGATTATGAAACAATGCAGGAGATACTAGGAGTAGATGCATACTTACAGATGAAAGCTGTCACACTTACTGGTTTTGGCTGTGGTGCAGTGCTCACTGAAAGGGAAAGGAAGATCAGTAAATCAGTATGGCTATATTCAAAAACTGCAACTGCATTCTGATGTCAAGGTACATTTTTCCTATGTGGTTTGATGACATTTTAATGATATCAGCAAATGTGATTTTGAAGGCTCATTTCTTTACAAAAACACAGCAATAAAAAAAAAGGATAAAAACATTAAATGAGCATATGCATTATTCAAGTTTCAGACAGGAGACTTGCTTGACTGATATCAAAGACTTAAACTTCCTGTCAAGTAGCTTCATTTACTGCATGTATTATGCATCCTACCCAAATGAAAATGCAAATCAAAGCATTAAAATACCAAACTTCAGGGAGCTTCCTTAAGCTAAGCTATGCTATGATCAGTTCAGCTCCATGTTGGTGTTGTAAGATTATGACTGACAGAGGCTTCCAATACACATTGCAGTGGTTTTTGAAAAGTACACACTGCTACAGATGGATATTCTGAGGAGGAACACAATAAAAGAAAATTTGCCCTCAGGTCGTTAGGGGTGTTTGCATGCCAAGGAAGCTGTTTCTGTTACAGTTTTTCAGGCTTCTGCAAACTGACAACAGGTAAATCATCTTGTTGAAACTCTCATCAAATGCATTTCCAGCATCAAGCAATGAAAGGTAATAAAGTTTTAAAGGAAATGTGAGAAGTATTCTGCCACATTTTCACTCCAGTTCTCTACTGAGTGCATCAACATTGTGCTACGTAAGACTGACTTCACCAGTGCCAGATCAGCTTCTGTTAAAAGCAGGTTCCAGGGTGCATTTATCCTCCCTCTTGTTTTCTTACACTAACTGCCTTCCCAGTCATCCCTGAGTTACAATTTATGACTAATTTCACAGTTTACACTCAGCTTTTCAAAGGTTACTTGCATTATTGTTCCACTGTACTCGGGAAGTTTTCCTTAGTGATGATTTGGGGGTATGTGGAGGGAAATAGCATCAATTTTCAGGGGGAAAAAAAAAAAAGAAGAAAATCACCTGCAGAGCCAGATGGTGGGGGAGCCCCAGACCTCTGCCACTCTGTTGCCTCTGCAGCCAGCCTGCGAATGTACTGGTCATTCACACACAGCAGGATGTTCTCAGGTTTTATATCTGTGTGGATGATTCGACATTTCGTATGCAAGTAATCCAGACCCTGAAGAACCTGCAGGCAAGTGAGAAGGAAGTCAACCATTAGACAATCTAATCAAGAGCAAAGTGAAAATGCAGAAGTGCCTAGGATGGCCAGTGAACCTGAAAGGGTTTGTGTGTTTGAGAGTACTCCAGGTTAGAGCTGATGTGATCAGGGGTTACTACCCAGTTCCACAGAAAAAGAGATTTGCATACAGATTGTAGCTACCATTTGAAAACACTCTATTTACCCTCATAACTTAACTTGCCACAGGTAAAAATCTAATTTTAATACTCTACAATAAAATCACACTTTCCTCCTTCCCTGCTCCTCCCATGTAGAAAGGTGTTTCTTCTTAGGCAACCACCCAGTAGGGAGAACCAGTTTCTCTTGCTCTTCCCATCATTAAGCACTGTGCTTACTGTGACAGCTTTAAAAAAATACTTCATTTATGAGAAATAACTAAGGAAAGAAGAGGTTAAAAGCAAAAACCATCATGGTTTAAGTGTCAGAAAACAACGACCTGCAGCAGAAGGGGCTTGCAGTAGAGAAAAGAAGTATTAAGACAAGAATATTTTGTTGCGTGATTGAGATACCATGGATTTTTAACTTTTGTTTCCTTGGATCTGAGAAAGATTAGTGAAAGAGTTTTAACTGGGTCAAGGGGAAGGGTGCAGTCAGAACTGGAACTTACCTGTTTGATGATTTTTTTGACACAAGGGAGGGGAAGACCCTGATAATTTGACTTGATGATCCACTTCAGGAGATGATGCCCTAGAACTTCAAACACCATACAGATATCTGGAACTGAATCAAGGAAAAAACCAGATATCCAGACCCAAGGAGGCCCGAATTCCCAGGGCTGAGGATCGAAAGAAATCCATACCAGTTGGGCACTTTATGTTAAAGAACCCTCATCCTTCTGATACAGCTTGGAAAAGCTGCCTTCCTCAACAGCATCATCCTATCCTACACAACAGTGTCATGATCTAAAATAAAATAAAATAAAACACAGAGGGATGGAGCTGCACAAAGGTCCTATTGCAACAGTAGCATTCTCCTGCTTTGAGTGGAAGCCAGTTGCACAAATATACATCAGTATTTTTGTATGTTTTGGAACAGCCTATGCTTTTGCCCCAGGCAAAACTCGATGCCAGATCTTTCTGTACCAGCCATTACCTGAAAAGATAATAAAATTTCCATTTCATAAGTTATCTTCAGAACAATTAAGTCACTTTCTTTGCCCTCCTTTGCCTCTTTACCAGCAAAACAAACTTTTGACAAGCCTGGATTTCAACTATATTTATATGATCTGCTTTTTAGCTCTAAGATCTCAACAGCTACAGTCACTCCAGTGACATATTCAGTACGGTGCCCTTGTTTTAGAAGCCAAACTTCTATGAGTTTATTAGGCTGCTTTTCATCTACACTGGCAGAAAGCACACATTTCACAAGAATGGAAGAAATACAAGCTCAAATCAACATTTACTCAGAAAAAAAGTTAGAGAAAATGCATTATAGGTCTACTGTTTATAATCTACAGCTCAATTCTCTCAAGCAGCCCAGCAATTCTCACTGAAATAAAATTTAAGCTATCTCGAAGTGAAAACAGTGCACAGAAGTCCAACTTTCAAATTTTAAGGATCCATTATTAGGACTTGCTATAAATCACTGCCTATGAGAAGGCTGTTCCCAGAACTACAGGCCACTGTGGAAGCAACACACTTCAAACACCCTAACAACGTTGATAAATTACAAAGTAAGATGTTTCCATAACCAGAAACCAAGCTTATTTTCAAGTTACAGATGGCTCATTCGCTATTTCCGGCTACTGATTTTAACATGCTGTACTGCTTTACTGAAATAACAGGTTATTAACAGGCTGCTGGCAAAATTGAGGGGTTGAGATAGATGGGCTCTCCTACCTCGAAGGTACCTCTGACACAGCCACTCAGTCCTGATTCACAAATTGGTGGCAGAACATTAAAAGCACAGCCAAGCAGTGCTGACACAAATTACACCAGACTGAATCATCGCTCTGGATCTGAGCTCAGCAGGCAGTTCTGAGGCAGATCCTTCTACAGCAGGTTTCCTTGGGCAGGGAAAGGGATGCTTGGGCATTGCTTGCCAAAACAGGACAGCTGCCCAAGCAACTCCCATCTTTCTGCAATTCTTGGCTTTTATTCCACGAAAGGATACGGGAACCATTCACTCCTGAAATCTTGAAGTCATCTAATAACTGAACAACTCTCTCTTTGCTTGGATCATTTGGATCACTGTTGCGGACCTGCAGAGAAAGAGGTTATTTTGAAGTCAGATCCACTGCACCGTTTCCTTCCTACACAAATTCTTGATGATCTGGAAATACCAAGCACGTGACAAATATAAAGTCCCCAAAATGGAAAAACAAAATAAAATTGAACCCGACTCAGGCACTCACCGATTTCAGCAACTTGATTTCATCCAGTGCTGTTTCTGTGTAGTGCTCTGCACTCTTCACCACCTTCATTGCCACAAATCTCCTCCCTCTGTGCACACATGGCAAGTAAATTGGGAACTGTTAATGTTCATACAAAGGACTTATTCTCCAGGATTATCCCAATGCTTTTGCATGCAAGAGAGTTTATTCCATGCATCATGGAAAAATAAGGTTTAAACACTCAAAGAATGTCTCTGAGTCTTTTTTAACAAAAGATTCATGTTAGTCATTTCTCAAAATATGGAATAATAGGTCAGAGACTGCTGAACACAACTCTTCCCACAGATATGGTTTGTCCTGTTAATTCCCTCCCACACACTTGCATGCACAATATCAGAAGAAACTTCTGTGCTAGGATGTGGACAGCTAATGCTTTGTGTTTTTATCTAAAAGGATGTTTTCTGCTCAGGTTTGTGCACTCCTGCCTGGAACACCAGCTGGAACAGGAACACTTACTGGATGTCCCAAGCCAGCCACACGGTGGAGAAGTGGCCCCATCCAAGCTTCCGAATCACATGGTAACGTCCATTGAAGAGATCTCCTATTTTCACAAGGTGGTAACCCCCTGGAAAAACACAAGAAGCAGAGAACAGGTGTGTGGAAGAAGCATCACAATCACTGCAGCATCACAAAATATTTCCTCAGTGAAAACACCTGAAGTCTGCAAGGCTGACCACCCTTGGAAAACACAGGCTGTGATGGTAACAGAATCTTCCAGCTAAATATCAGCGTTGCTTTTGCATGCTCTGACCCTATAACATGAAAGGGGTACTGCACCCAAGATCCCAACAGTTTTCCTTGCAATTTTCCTGACTGAAAGGCACTCTGCCACTGAAACAGGAAAAGTCTCCTCCGCACCCTTCTTATCTCTCAAGCTGCTGAGGGATTCCAGGGGGATTCCAGGGAGACAGGGGGATTCCATCACAGAAGCAAAAACATGAAAAGCCAAAGATGGAACTGGCAGAAAACAGAACAAAGAGAAGAAATTGCCATTTGGCATTTTCATTTGCTCTATGTTCAGTTTCTACTCAGAGAAACAGGGGAAGGCTATTTGCAGAAACAATTTTTTCTGAAGAATGGATATCAAGATAATGACCTGATCTTCAAAAAAAATACCAAAGAATATGAAAAGGATTTGAAAGTGTCCTTTTTACAATGAAAATTTAAAAATAATTAAATGCCTACTTTCTTTTATCAATATTGAAAGCCCTCTGGCACAGAGAAAAAGTTAACAGCTTTAAACTTATGCATTAAAAACAGCTCTGCAACTCCGATCTTGACTGATAACAGAGGGGAACTTGGAGATCACCATCTCCATTTCATGTTGGCTTGAAAAATGTTATTATCATGATGCAGTTTCAAAACACCCAATGTAAGAGGGAGTCTATTTTCATTCTCTACAGCAAATGGGAAATGGAGGGAATTCCTTGATTGCATTGATAATCCTGCATCTTAAACAGGCAAGTGCTCACCTTTACAGTAATCATTTGGATCCTCCTGCTCATCATCATCTGATCCCAGGATTTCCTCCTCTTGCTCTGGAAGATCATTCTCGGAATGGGCAGCAGGGCCCCGGTGCTGGGTGTCGGGTCTGAAAGAGAGCACACTGCATGTCTCACACACGTTCCTCCTCAAGTCTGCAGCTTCCACAGCACACGAGGGACTGCTGAGGATGGAGGAGATGCAATATTCAGCCTTCAGAAAAGCTATTCACATTTCAGTGCTTTTATTTCTAAGCTAGGACAAAAGTGGACAGAACAAGATTTTTGTATACTAAAGAGAAATGCACCTTAATGCCCTAGATTCAGTTTTTTAGTGGAACCAAGAAAGTCCAGACAAGACAAAGTTAAAAGTTTAGTGATCCTACCAAAATATTCGCCTCTGAACCTCTTCTCTTCTATTCATTCAGTGAGAACTCTTCTAGAGCAGATTTCTATTTTATTTGTTATCTTAAGTAGAACTTGAAAATTTAGATGTTGATGAATTTTGGTTTTAAAGACTAACATCAATTAGTTTTTTACTCTGTTAATAAAAAAAGTTAACCAGTGTTTTAGAACTTGTGGCCCTTTGTTCCTTTCACATTCAAGGTCAAACAAATATTTAACAGTCCTTCTGCTTCTAACACTATAGAACACTAAAGCTCCTTATCTTGACATTTATTTCTCTTCCTGTTCTGCATTTTTAAGTCATTTCTTCACTCAAGATCCAAAGTTTTTTACAGTTGTCTGAACTATGGAGAGTGGGAGGACACAGAGCAGATGTTCAGTAAACCCTCCTGAGAGCTTGTGATTGCAGAGGGATTGGAATCAGGCCCTAAGGTGGTGGAGGTTTTTCACTCCCACATTCATAAATAAAAGCGTTCATTTTAGGTGTTGAACTCTTCACCAAATGTGCTGCTCTGAGTTCTTGCTTGAGAAGGCCATGCCAGCAAAGGCCACCTCCATGCTCTCACACACTTAGGCTGTGCTCCCCAAATAAAACATCTCCCATGGCTCTGCTCCTTCATGGCATCACACTGATCACAGCCAATCAGCTCACGAAAGGGTAATACCAAAATCAGGTAATTTATTTACTTTACAAAGCATTACAGGGAACGATTAAATGCCTACAAAGACACAAGATCCTTCTGTACAAAGCAAACATTTATAATAAAAACAATGTCTACAAGACCATTTGCTTTGGCAGGATTTATGGGCAAAGTACTGCAAGATATCAACATTAAGTCTTCTTTCCTTAGAAGCATAAGATATTAAAAAAAGCTGCAATTGTCCAAAGAAGTGGGCAGCAAACTTCACTGCAGCAGTGACACAGAAGCACAAGATAACATTCTTTACAGCGAGTTCCCCGGCAGTGAATTAGCGGAAGTTTCTTGTATTGAAACTATTGTTGCAGGGAAGTAGCAGATAACACCGGTGCCTTCCAGCACCCTCTTTCAAATTCAGCTCACTTTGCTCCAAGAAGGAGGAACTGCCCACCCAGTGGGTATGCCAACAACATATGCAGGCCCTCAGATGCAGTTTTCACAATTTAATCCTGAGCTGGAGTCCTGCTCATCACATCAGGGCCGCACTAACTCATCTTAATCCATGGGGAAAATGTAGTATTTCCATTTGGAATAGTTATACAGTAGAATAAGTGTTCAGCACTGACCTACTACACATGCACTCTGCTGAGACTTCACACATTAAATACACTGTTAACACGTTCAAACTACAGCCATCTTAAACATCATGAAAAGGGAGAAATCTTGTGCTCCAATCTGATGATGACTTAATTTGTAGCCACTTAAAATCCACAACTGAAATTCATTTAAGCAAGGAAGAGCTACAAAGGTCATCCCAGGCACAACCCATCACCAGACATTTACTTTCGGTCCATTGTCAGTAAGTCCTGCTGATTTTTTAAATTCAGGAACAGCTCAGTGGTCTCAAACCATAAACCAAAGACTGCCAAGCTAATGAGACTTTTATTAACAACCCTGCAGCTTGATCTAGCCCCGAGATATTTAGTATTTAGACTTTTTAGTGACTGAATTATAAGTTAGGTGTATGAAGAAGCAAACCTGCAGTAGGGGGTGCAGAAAGTCTTAGAGGTCAAAAAGCTTCTTTAAAATTGCTGCATTCCTTTGGGGACAACTGGGATACAGATAAAGGCACACATTATCCCCAAATTAAGAGCAGGCAGCAAAGGCAAGAAATGGCCACGGACAGAATGGCTGAAGGGGAGATTAGATGCTCATAGACAACAAATCCTGTAGACAGGGTAAAGAGGACAGGAACTGGACAGAAAGATTTTAAGCCAGGAACCTCACACATAGCGTGAGTAGTAAAGAGCAATTCTCCCCCAGTGCTGCTTCAGGATTTTCACTTTTTTAACTGCACAGAATGTAGGGGACTAAAAAGGACTCAAAAGAAGACTCCCCTTAAGTGGCAGTGATGCAGACAGACACATCACGCCATTCTGCAGTCCCAGTGCTTCTCAATAATAGCAATTTCATGCATCGAGGAAGAAGTTACTGGAAGCACTAAAGCCCATTCTCCTGGAAGCTTTTCTCTGTGCCTCTCCTAAGGGGCTGACGAATCCTGCTGCTGGCAGTCTCACACACGACACACCCTGGAGTCTGCAGCTGAGTCTTTCATGGGGATCCAAAAGCGTTTCACTTCTACATTAGAATCTATGATACCAACTAATGTAAGAAAGCCGTATTCAGGTCACACACATCTCTACAGAGCTATTTCCTTTATGAAATCACCTCCAAAATACATCCCATTCCTTTGCCTCCCTCTGAAAATTTGTTTGATGTTATTACACACCACTCTGTTCTTCCCCTGAAATGACCATGTCGGCCAAAGATACAGATTAAGAGAGAATTAATCAGCGCAGAATATGTATTAATACCTAAGAAAAAATGATATACAAAAGCACAAACCTCATCTGTCTGCTTTGCTCACAAAGACAGTACTCTAAAAGGCACAAAAGGCTGTTAAAGACAGCAGAAAAATCCATACCCAGTATTTAAAGATGACAGCTAAAACAGCTGTTGTCAAAATTGCAAAATGCAGAAAAAGTATATAAAAATCCTATACTAAACGACTGTTTACACATTAAAAACCAAGTGTTCTAGGGTACTTTTTTTTTATAGCCACCTCTTATCTACAGAAGAACATCGTGATCACCTTTACCTTTTGCTCTCTCATTGTGCTAATTAATCACCCGAATGAACTGGATCTGCAGGGTCTCTCTACAACTATATAGCAATATTTTACTTAAGAAAAACAATGTGGAACAGCAAAGCTAAAGCAAAATGCTAGGTCTTCTATGGAATTCATGTGAATCCACATCTAGAGAGACCCTCCCAAAAGTCCTTATTCTCTGAAGAACTGCAAATTCACGAGACAAAATTAAAGAGGGGCACCTACCTGCAAGAAGCACGGCCTCCCATGGATAAAGATATTCCTGAAGACAGCCCAATAGTTTTCGAAAAAGCCATCAAAAATCAAACACCACAGTGTTGGGGAAGGAGGGGGACATCAGCAGCAGGCAGAGGGGCTGGTTCTCCTCAAATGCAGCAAAGCTTTGTGCAAGAGTGAAGGAGAAGAGGGATTTGCCTCCAGCACCCAGCTGCAGCTGCCCAGCACTGCATTGCAGGTGAAGGGCCGTGCAGCAAGGCTGGGGCTTGCTCTCAGCTGATCTTCCTGCAAATTCAGTCATGTCAGGGGGGTGAGCATAAAGATTCATCCCCTCCTCTTGATGTCTACATGCCTCTTCTTCCCTCTAATGAAATTAGAAATTCAGGCAGATACTTTTGTTTCATCTTCCTGAACCAGCCGGTTTTATTTGCCTATTCAATAGCCCAGTGGATTCAAAGCTAGGATGAAGACAAGGATGATGGTAATTGTCGACAGAGCAACCCTTTTGATAGAGGAATTCCAGCACAATCACGCAGCAGGGAAAGGGCGTTCAAAGGAAAAATGAATTTTCTGAAGTGATTCCACACCTCCCCTTCCAGAGTTACAAGAAAAACTTATCCTTTATGCTTAAAATGACAAAACAAGCAGGAGGAGTCAAATCTTCTTTAAAAAGTTGAACTGAGTATTTTTTTACAGCGGCGGGCACTTAACATCATCCTCCAACAATGCACAATTCCCAGTCATTTCCTGTGCCTGTTTATCCTGCTGGTTTATGTAAGTGATAGGGGAAACAAGTCAGCAACAACGTGACATAGCAAGTAACAATTTAGAGTTTTCTCTCCTAGGGAGGACTTTATTAGTTAAAGACACACTGAAGCCGCCCCTGCACTTTTAAAGCAAGAGGTTTAAAGAATTCTCTTCATCCGGTTGTGTATCTATAATATTTTCACCTTAAAAGCTCACAGAAGTCTGAATATGCCTTTAATAGTTTAGCATTGCCAAACTTCTTCATATTAGAAAAGGTGCTAAAAATACTCAAAATTTTCCACTGTAGATTTTGCTCCATGTTCACTGAAGATATCACCCAACCCCTGCAATGCACAGCAGGGATGGTAAAGAGTTATTTGCAGGAGCTAAGATTTGAGTCACTCACTTGTTCCTTACAGAAGGTGTTAAAGCAATTTGGAAAAACACTGTGGAATTCTCTTGCCAGTTTTCAATGGAATCACTTATCTGGTCCACACACTAAAAGTAAGGTAAAAAATGATTAAGAAATCTCAGCCACACAATGTGGGTTCTTACAGATTTGCAGTGAAGGAAGGGTGCCCTCTATAAATGACCAGACACACAGCCAAGTCTCCACACTCAACTTCACCATCAAACTCTGAACGTGTCCTCTCTGCTCCAATACCTTACATTAAAAAAAAAACAAACACTTGAAAGGAGGTATTTGGTTCTCCTATTCAAGAGTGTTAAGAGTGACTTCAAAACTCTATTTTGGAAGAAAAGATGTATTCTTCCTTGTCCTTAAAACAGAAGGAATACTGTCCATGCAACCTAACTCCTTGCCTTGAACAGATACAAAAGCAGAGTCCTTCCACCCTCAAGCAAGGAAGGCAACATACATTTAGGCCAAATCATTTTTGTCACACCCATCATCCTTAAATACATACTAACAAAAAAAAAGATACTCTCCTTACTCCTCTCTCTCTCTCTGTTTGCCTCTCCCTTGATATTTGCAAAGATGACGCCCATCTGCAGGAAACCAAAGGGAAATGCTTTCCTAATTTTAAGCCGCCTGCAACAGTCTTTATAAACAGTGTCACCCCTTATTGATGAGCTCAAATTACACACATGAAACGCCCCCAAGCACAACTCAATTCAGAGAATGCAGGACGAATGACAAATCCAGCTCCCACTGTAGGCACCACAGATAAAGGTACTGCAAAAACACCCCACCACTCTTCTTTGCACCTTAACCATCCAACCAATGATTTCCTGGGCTCTACACCCACTACAGCAAGATCTCACTTAAGGATTCTGTGTTTTCATTTGAGAAAAAGCTCCATATGGTATGGTGAAAAGCCAGGATTTAAAATCCCTCTCCCATTTTCACATCTGTGCATGGAGACAATGTCTCTTTAAGGAAGAATCTTGCAGGCTGCATCTCATTACTATTTCTTAGTGTGCCTGTAATTTCCAGATCATGTTAAGGCACATCTAGTGAGAATGAGTGCTGCTGGTGCCAGCCTCCAACGTCCTCACACGCAGATCTGCTGGCAAACCTCAAGCTCAATGAATATGGTAACTGATTACACACAACTTTCAGGATGAATTCAGGTCTGAAATGATGAAAGTGTTTTCCTGCTTGCATGCAGCTGACCTTTCTGCTCAAGAAATTCCACCTATTTCGGGGGAATTATAAATCACAGATGGTGGGGGACTTATGAGCATACAGTCCACGTTATTTTGTATTTACTGCAACTTACTCACTGTTGCATCCCTATTTTTCTGAATAACTAACTGGTGTTCTCTGCCAGTAGGGCAGATCCACAATGCTTGCTGCTGTAGAGCACTCATCCCAGAGCTACAGGAATACCACTGTCAAGAGCTTAAAAGAAGACTGGAGATGGTCAAACATTTAATTTTTAAATAACAGCACTCAGAGGCACCAAGACATACTTTTGATTAGCAGATCTGTGGGAGCTCACTTTGAAGACAAGTACTGGCTTTCACATGAAAACAGTATTAAAACACGAGTAACAGGCAATCAAGTTTCTTGCTTCCCATCCCCACTCCCCCACACAAGCACTTAACAAGCTGTTTGTAGAACTGTCTGCTATTCCAGCTATCACAAACTAAGGGACTTCCATGGAAACCAGCAGATTTCAGTTGTGTCCTGTCACGGTCTGATAATCACTTCCGTATTTGAACGAAAAAATTACTAGGGCAATGCATTCTGACTCTACCTTAAACTTATGTTCAAAATACTTAAGGAAGATGAGTGAGGAAAACATAATCCAGGATCCTGATCCCAGGCAAAGCTTTGAATAAATTGAGGAAGAACCTGAGAGAGCTGCCAGAACTCCGGGGCTCCTCAAAGACAGAAGTGATACAATACAAAACCAGACTGGAAACTATCAGATCCTACTAAGAATTTTCTGCTCCCCAGACTGCACAGATGGAAAAACCACCAACTGTGTCTCTCTTCAGAGCAATTTTAGAGAGAAGGAAGAAGTGAGGCTTCACTGCATGTCAAGAGTCTTGCCAGAAATTTTCAGGTAATGATAAAACAGCTTCTTGAAAATAATGAATATTGCAGGCATTTGGGAAGAAGTGGGGAGAAAGCAAGACTACTAACTCAGCCCTGCCACTGCTTCCCTGCAGGAGGAGAGAGAGAGACAGAGGATCTATTGAAAGTCCTGTGAAAAAATATCTCCCACTCAGTAAAGCCTGTAAGAAACGATTAAATTCACCAGTGCAGGCAGAATTAGCAGAAAAAAATTCAGACCATGCACATTTTTCAGAACAAGCCACATACCTTAAGGCTGCCACTACTTTCGTGGATATTCATGCTTACAGTAATAAAATGCTCTGCTTTGAAGCACAATTGGTTCAACACCCCTCACACAGAACTAGTGGTTTTATACATGAATAGGCCAACTTTTCCTGAAACATAGAAGACATTGAATTTGATGAAACAGTATTATCATTTGGGCCTGCCACTGAAATAGCCACCACCTACATATTATACAGACCTGTAGCCTAGTTCTATGTAGTACACTTATTTTCTTCATTTCAGAGAAATGAGCTGTAATATGTAAATTTTTCTTCAGTCTCTTGCCTGTTTCTTTAACTGCTTTGAATCTGAATGGGTGTTTCAGACTAGTTTTTAAATTCTGGCTCTTAATCTCAGTAGTAACTAAAGGAGTAATTTTCTCCTAGGACAAAGAAAACAGTTTGCACTTCTAAGGCCTTGCAACACAAAACATAGACAGAAAAAACCCACAGTATTTTACTAGCAGTTACGATCTAACAGCCACAAGTGCCCAATTACATTACAAATCGCCAGGGACATCAGTAAAGTACAACTATATTTGTATTTTAGTTCAAACAGAAGCTTGTATTTTCAAACAGAAGCACAGTTCTGAAGTAAATACCAGATTTGCCTTGTGTATTAGGCTTTTGTTCACACAGTGCACTTTTACAGAGCATGGAAATGAAGAAGGAATTCTCAGGAGGAATTTCTCCATGGAAAGGGTTGTTAAACATTGGAATGGGCCGCCCTGGGAGGTGGTGGAGTCACCATCCCAGGAGATATTCAAGAAACACCTGGAAGTGGCACTCAGTGCCCTGGTCTGGTAGACAAGGTCACCAGTTGGACTTGGTGATCTTGGAGAGCTTTCCCAACCTTAATGATTCCATGAAGATGAATCTCTTCCAAATGCAAGCAGACACAAGCCGTGCTTCAGCATCACTTCTAAACAAGAGTTAACTCAAAGCAACCTTCCCATCCAAGCAGCATTTGTGGTCTTCAAAAAAACCCAGCTGATGATCTCCCGTTATCCTGCTCTGATTCCTAAACAGACACCACCTTGCTGCACCAGGGCATTACAACATTCCTGGCACACCTGTGCAGGGACACCTGCAGAGCACAAAGCAGGGGTGAAAGGCCAAACTGTTGGCACACCCATCACACCTTCCTCCTGGCACATCCCCATCCAGGACAGCTCATCAAACACCAGAACACAGAGAATTATGTTCACAGTTCCATAGGATACAAGGAAAACTAGTAAAAGAAGTGTTCCCAGGAAAGCACTGTGCATTTCCCTCCTCAGGCCCAGGGCAAGTACTACATCCAACACATCTGTCCACCTATGATGAACTCCAAAGACACAGTCACTGCTTCAAAGAACTGCAAAAGTCTTGTCAAAAATGCAGAATTGGGCAAAACCAACTACCTGAATGCACCTCACCACATACTGCTGTGTGGAGAGTTTACAGTTCGAAGTTACTAAAGCTCTGGTATGAAAAAAACTTTGCAAGTCTACAGGCTCCTTTTTTAAAGACAGGGTTTTTGAATGCCTATGGGAATCAACTGACTGTGAGCACCCAAGATGTTCACACCTCAAGAAATGATAAAAATCAATACATCACATTCTTCCCCAGACAGGGAAAAGCTACCTTTGGGCAGCAACACAAACCGCAGAAACCTACCTACCAAACTTTTGTTACCAGCTACTTTTGACGTGCAGATCTCCTGACACTCTTAACACTAAGGAAAAGGCCTCTCATTACCAAAACCAGATTAAAGCAATTTTAATTCTAATTCCTTGCCTTTTTGATGGAAAATAAGTGAAATTAAGAAACTGAAATCAGTGCTTCACTCAAGGCCACAAAGCAGTCAGTGACAGTCAATATTAGAACTCAGGGTCTCCCTGTATCTGAGCTTGCCTTTTGTCCCTCCAGGGCATTCCCCTGTCACTGTCCCTGCCTCGACATTCCCCCAACTCGACAGTGGCAGAAATGGAACCACCCAGCAGGCAAGGCAAGTAGAAGCTTCCTGAGCAAACATTTGAGACAGCTGGCTTAATGAATCCTCCAGATTACCTAAAGATTTGGGCTAGTTTTATTGGACTGGGAAAATAGAGGTATCTCGCCTTCAGAGTTCCAAGAACCTCTGCCTGCTCTCTTTCTACAGAAGAGAGTTAGGATAAATGCATTCTCTACTTCACTGATGTAAAATTAAACTTTTAAGACAGGAAGGAATGAAAGAAATAGGATCATCTTGAATTTGCAGAAAATTAAGAATGTGGTTGATGTTCCTATAGAAATATATATTCATTTCAAAAATATATATTCATTTCCTATAAAAAAGCTTGCACATGGAATCATAATTAGTATTTCCAAGGTGTTTCTGTAAATCATCAGTTTAGACCGGTCTTGTCTGAACCAAACACGTAGCAATGTTAACTACTGGATGACGAAAAAAATAAGTAACTTTCCAGTTTCTTTTAACCTTTCCAAGTGGTTTCTTTTGCTCTGTTTTTAGTGATATTGGGTTTATAGGTCAACTTAAAGCAGGTGTAGTTAACTTCTAAAATGAAAGATATTTTTGTTTTAAATCCCTTCAGAACATTCTCAGCATTTTTATACTTACTCATAATAATTCATAATACTGAACCCAACCTTTTAAAATCATTGTTTCATGCTTTTTACTGCAAATGTATAGAAAAAAATGTATTACAGAAAAAAAACTGCATGTGTGATCTAAACTATCGTGGAACATCAGATATTAAAAGCACATTCCATATGGTTTCAAGAATAGATTTTATAGAAAGTCATGAAACAACCTAGTTAAGCCTATTTTAGAAGATTTAACTAGAGCAGATTTGTATTTAAATAGAATAAATGTTGTGGAACTGCACCTAGAGGCTGACACTGAGTTCTTTTAGTTGCACAGCATAAAGCACATGCAAGCTTTTTAATTTCTGAGGTACAATCCAATAAACTTATGGCACCAGAGAACAGAGCTGAAGCATGCAGTTTAAGAATATAAACACAGCATTTGACAAACAGCATGGCTCTGCACTCAAATCAAGGTTAGTGGCAAAATCAAGAGCTAATCAACAGTGCATTTAACCTGTCCTGAATATGTGGTTAAAAAGATATTTATAAAAACCCCCTAACATGCCAGCTCTGAAAGTTATCATTCAGCAACCTCAAAATCTACACAGAAATCCATTTTCCCAGCTGCACTGTGGACTCTATTGGCAGAGTCAGTATTGGTGGTCTGCAGCTAGAGATGAAAAAAACCAAAACATAGCACATATAAACAATGGATTATTCATACAGCAATTAGAGGAGGAGGAGAGCATTTCAAAAACCGTCCTAATGCTACCTTCGAGAAATACCAGGAACATGTATGGAACAGCACGGAACCATAACGCACATCTCTCAAATACCTTGGTTAAGGCTCCTCACTCTTCAAAAGCCCCATCTCAAAACCACTGACTCTTGGCTGGAGGCAACAAGAAAAAAATATTTTAAATCCCTGTGATGTGTCTGAGGAAGTGACTGAGAAAGCATTACTCCAGGGTTAAAGAAAAAACCCTCCAACTCCCACCCCCAGTGCCTTAGCCTTACTTACTATCGTTGGTTCCTGGGCACCTTAGAGTAAAAAACATCCTGAGGTACCAGAGATTTTACAGAAATAAGCTGCATTTTATGGAGCACACAGAACCAGCTCCAGGGTTTACATCACCTTTCTCTAGAAAGGAATCCACGAGCAGCACTGAACACAGTACTTAGTGCAGCCTGCTGAAAGCCATTGTTCAGTATTTACTCGAGTTCTTTTAATTTTTACATCTGCCTCCAAAAGTTCCCCACACATAAAGACTCGTGACATTCCTGCGGTAGGAGAGAAGCCACACGAGAGCATCAAAGTTAAAGAACGAAGTAAACAACACACCACGGCATTCTTTCGGCAAGATTTAAGGAAAAAATAAAAAAAAAAGCTCAGGGGGAAAGAGACTCAAGAGGGGGAAGAGAGTCAAGAGAAGCTGATTCCTAAAGCCGGCAGTCACTGAAGCGCCCCGGGGACTGCAGAGAGGGGACGCTGACAACTCCCCCCGGGGTACAGCCCGCGGCCAAGGGGAGATTGCAAGGGCAGACCACCACCCGGAGCCCCATCCCTAAGCACTACCGCAGCTCCATGGCCGGGTTTCGGGGACAAGCAGGGAAGGCAGAGCTCCCGTTCGCCGTCCAGCCCGAGGAGCCGTGACCGGACCCAGCGAGAGGCCGGCGGCCAGAGCTGGGCGGTAAAACGGCCGCCTCGGGCCACGCGCTGCGCCGGCTCCGCTCCCGCCTGCGCCCGAAACGTGCGCTCGGGTAACTCTCGTTAAAAACCCGCCCAGCCCCAGGGGCTCGCACGCTCCCCCGGCCCCGAGCGCCCTCCGGGCCGCCGGGCCCGGCAGCCCTTTCCCGGCGGGGAGGGCTGGGGGGAACAAAGAGGCGGCGGTGCCGGCGGGAGATGCCGCCTCAAGGGAGCCGCGGCCGCACTTACTTCCTCTGGGCCTTGTCCTTCTTGGCTTTGGTCCGCTTCTTCCGGGCCTGCAGCGCCAGCACTGAGGGAGAGAAGGAGAGAGAGGCGTGAAGGGCGGCGAGCCCTGCGGGGGCCCCGCGGGGCGATGGAGGCCGCGCCGCGCTCACCTTTCCGCTCCATGGCCGCCACCGCCGGCGGCCCCGGGCGCCTGCGCNGCGGGGCCGTGCGGGAGCCGCCCTGAGCCGAACGGCGGCGGGTGGCGCCGGTGGTGCCGCGGGGCACGGTGCGGGCTCCGTTTGTCGCCCGCCGCCGGGGGCCGCTCGGGGCGTCCACCGGCATCCTCCACCCGCCGACCTCCCGCAGCCGCTGACCTCTCGCACCCGTCCCCGCCGGCCACCCGCAGCCGCCCCTCAGCGCGCAAAGCCTTTCACTGAAGCGATGTGTAAAATCGTGTGCCCCGAGCAGAGTGCAACGCCTATTAGACTCAGAGGTTCTTAATATTAAATTATTTATTTAAGAACGACTACGAAAAAACCTGTGCAGTTACTGAGCCGTTCAGGCATTTTGCTGCATGCGTTGAACAAATACCTGTGTTTAAGGTGGTTATATGTTCACCTAGGAACTTTTGTAGGTTCTACTGTCTGCAGTTTTGCTCAACACTATTTAACTTGAAAGGAATAAGATGAATGTTCACAAACAGATTGTGTGAATCTGCTTGTAGATGAGGCCAGAGACTTGGAGATAAGGAAGAAATGGGAGAAACCATCAATTTCAGAAAATGTTACTAACTGACATAGACTGCTGCTCAGCCAAGGTCATGCTAAACTCCTAAACTTTGGGAAGAATAACAAAGACTTATTAGGGCTTTGAATATTACCTTCTCCACCCAGGGTGGACTTGAAGCTAATTCTAATGATCATGTATCGTATGTTATAGAAAAGGAGGGGTGCATATTAAGGGAGACATACAGAGGCAGATCGGGAAGTACCTTTAAAGTGCCTCAGCCAATGGGGAAAGGGAGAGGTTGATGAGGCTGGGAAAATTAGGATAAAAAGGAGGCTGTGTCCTCCAACAATCAGAGAGACCCCATGGAGAAACGCCCCATGGCCTCCCTTTGATCATGAATAAAGCTACAGGACTCCTCTGTCTCCTTTTCGGACATAAACCTCTGGCAACATGAATTTTTCTGCACAAACTTCTCAAAACTACTTGCAGCTCTGTCACAAGCACATTGTATATTCTATCAGGTGTCTATCTGGGATTCTGATCCCCTGCTTCTCTCAGGGAGCCACAGAGGGAGTCACGGCAATCAGCTGGGACCAGAGCTTGAGCCATGTCTGGTGTGGTTTTAATTTCTAGGACATTTTAAAGCATTCCCAAGAGCTGGGCCCTTTGGCATCGGATTATGGATATTTTCATGGAAAGGCAGGGATGCGTGTGTGCAACTTTGGAAGACAGAAAGATCCTTTTCATATTTGTAATTGTTGCTGTATTCTACAAGCATCATATGTTTAGGACATCTGCCTGTTCTGCAAAGAGTTCTATGTGAGAAACTAACACAAGATTTTGTGATAACAGAGGGGCAAATTTCAGCCTTTGTTGAAAAGGTGATCAAGGCAAGGTTGAGCTGAAAGACCTCAAGTGTGGTAGAGTCCCCCTCTGCAAGAATTGCACAGCAATGTCCTACCTCAAAGAAGATGGAACATCAACAGACCAAAGAAGATTATAATCTCAGTTTATAGGGAGCCTAGCTGTCATCCCATATCTGTACAGAGTGACTCGTGCTGTTGGCTCTAGAAAGGTGTGTGCTCACACCTGGCAGGCTTTTCTGTTCCCTACAGGTTTCCTCACGTGGGGATGACAAAGACATGGCTGGATTTGGAAAGCCACAGTGAAGCACATGTACAGGCTGGCTTTGTATTCCCTTGAGCAGTAGCTGTCACCAGTCTGAATGAGGACACCTGCCCCCTCCACCAGAGTTCTGCTACAAAAACAAGAGACTACTGAGCATCTTCCCCTTGCCATGTTTTTTCCATACTTTTCTAATTTGGAGTAGAGAACACAGTCAGAGTAGCACCATCAAGGGGTTGTTGAACCAGGCCTAAGCCAAGATAGACTCATCTTTCCACAACCAGCCTGGCACTGTTTTTTAGAGCAGAATAAATGTCCCCAGCCTCTGCCCTTACCCAAGTGGTTTATCTGGTCCTTCCTCCAAGCTTCCCAGTGCAGAATGACAAATGGCCATGCATGGCCTCAAGAACTGCTGCTGCCATCCTCTACATGACACTGAGGTTCCCCAGCTGCTTTATGTTTTCTGCAGCTACTTCTCTACAAGAGTAGCATGTGAATAAAACCACAACAATATGCACACTGCACCATCAGCAATGATAATGTGCATGTCTGGGGATCTGTATCCTCTAATTCAGTGCAGTGGGAGAGCAGCCTGGGTTTCTGCAGCACGCCCTGCCAGGAAAACATCGTGCCATCCCACTAGCTGGGAAGAACATTAGAACATCGCTGCATGCAAAACTGTAGTCGTTGCAACTACGTCAGGTGAGAAGGTCAGGCTGCCAATAAAAATTATAGACAGGCCTTTAAACTCTGACTTCTGAGGGTTTTTAGAGGTATAGGTAGAATATTTGGCCATAAAGCAGGTGCTCTGTCACTTCACAGCCCATGTCCAGGGGTTTGTGCTTGGCCAAACACAAAAGCCTTGTGTCTGAATGTGGGAACAATGTTACGGCACTGCACACCTGTAAGGGAAAAAGATCAGGACTGACTGGACTTTCTCTCAGCAGGATATTTGTTTTGCAACATGAACACCCGTAATTTGCATGCTGACATTCTGACGTCTGATTTGTCCCCTGGTGCTAAACTCTGCAGTCATTGTGGTAGGAAAGGAAAATTTGGAACTTTGCTGAGTAAGACAAAAAAAAATCTCTTTAAGTTTTCAGAGGAGACCTTTCATGGTGCCAGTAGTTAGGAATCCATTTCATCTTAAATCAAGGCTGCCATAGGAGAGCCAAGAGAAGCTGGAAATGAGGGCTATGCTTTTCATGGGTTTTACATTACTCGTTTTGAACAGAGCTGAGAGGAGCTTGGCGTGAAGCCACTGTCCAGAACAATGTAGGGAAGCATATGTGGTTTGAGAATTACTCAATACCATTTGGGCCTTCAGTTTTTCCTGTCTTTCAATCCAAAAACTTCCAGGATTCAGTTTCCTCTGCAGTAAGAAACTCTATACAGTAATGTTCACTAAAATCCTTTACCATTACACTTTTTGCACTGCAGTACTGTGGCTTCCATCTGGAAGCTGCTTGGAAGCAATCAAAATTTAAATGGCAAAAAATGAAAATAATATTAGAAGAACCCAGTGGAAAACATTACAGATAATTTAATACTAATATTAATATTCCAATTAGCCATCACATCATTGCTACAATTTAACAGCCAAGAGGAACAGAATTCAGAGGAGCCACTTTGCTGTTACTGCACACCCAGAAACCACAAAATGCCCAGCAGCAAAACTTAGAGCTGTTCACATGTTAACAGATTTAGCCCAGAGCACACGATCAGTACACAAAGGAGCTGTCATTTGAATTCAAGCTTTGCCCTAAAATGGGGTCTGAATTATATGTACTCACAGTGCTGGCCATCCATCAAAAATAATTCACCTGCAGCTCTTCACACAAGGCAGTTTGTGCCAGGAGAGAATTCTTCAGACAGGATATGGTGAAACCTAGTGATGTGTATTGCTGGTGTAGTTAAATGCTCCTGCTTTCAGCAGAAACCTAGGTCACTTTTTATACTGATATTACTGCATCAAACTCCATGGCTGATCTCCAGACAATATAACTAAGTTGATTTTCTTTTTCTCAAGTGCTAGGTGTATTTATCTCAAGTGCTAAGTCTACAGTTTTCCTGCCTCTTCAGATCAAAGGGAATACGTTCCTCCATTCCCCACTATTTCAGTACAGGACTACAAAAACATGAACAAAAATACTAGATTGCCTACTGGGGTTTAGTTCTGCTGGATGAGAAAGGGACTGGGGAAGAAATTATGGAGGGACACCCTGTTATGCTGGTGCAGTCAATATCAGCTTCAGCACAGTGATGAAGAGTAGTAATAAAATGTTTTCTTTGAAGCTTCACATCATTCTAAATACATCTGAAAATAATAAAACTGCCTGCATGTAATCTGTTGAAATACATTAGATTAATTTTACTTACTAGCAAGAAAGACACATTTAAGAAGTGCTGAGTTAGGACATTTAAACTTCTACAGAATTTTGAAAACCAAGTACAAATAATTTGTTAGAATTAGCTACAAAACTAGGAATTATACCTTGAAATTTCTCTGCTTTTGGCATTGCTGGGTAGCATATCTATTTGAAAATACTTGAAATAAATAAGTGTTGCTTTTTGTTTAGAACAACAGACTTTCTGGAGGCATTAGTTAGGGTATTTTAAGAACTCTGGAACAGAAAGAATAAAAAGAGGATCAACTGCTGATAAACAATCACCAGAACTGTTGCTTAACTGTACCCTTCTCCTCTCTACTGAAATCTGAATCCCCCAACCGTTGTCCTTCAGGGATTGCTGGTATACTTCCATATCTTTCTCCAGCCTGGGTCCTGGAAATCCAATTGAAGGGGTGGAGTATGATGCTGCTGGGAAGAGCTTGGCTCTGTTTTATTCTGGGCTGAGCATGAGATCTCTGACATTGGCTCTTCACGCAGAACTTTGTTGTCAGAGTTTTTTGCAGAGGAAAAGTATTTATTCTTCTTCAAAAGCCAAGTTCATATCTGGAGATAACTCTTAGCCAAGGGTGGCCAGACTGTCAAGGTGGTTAAGTGCAGTTCCCATAACAAGGCAACACCACGTGAGCAGTGAGAGGGCCCTGCTGGCATGGGAGCAGAGGACAGTCCAAATCCCCAGCTCTCGAGGAACTGAGCTCACAGGGACCGCTGAAGGTGACATCCCTCAGCTGCTGTGGGTCCCTGCTGCATTCTCAGCCCAGCCTCATCTCAAAGGGGGCTCCTGGGGAAACAGTCACCTCCTGTCTAGGGGCTGCTCCCAACCCTCCCACCACCTGCATTAAAGGGAGATTGGGGAATATTTACTGTCACCTTCATTCTTTGAAGTTTTTTCTATGGGGGACAGAGTCTGAAAGGTCAGTATCCTTACATTAGACTATTATGTACAGTGTCAAGATAAGAGAGTTAAACGAGTTGTTTCATGAGCAGCAGAACTCATGAACCCTGCTCTCCTGCAGATCTGGAGAGGTTTTTCTCCTCCTTCTTGCTCCTTCAGGTGTAGGACCCCAGCACAGGATGATTAGCCAAGACTGGGTTCTTTCCCTAGGGGGGGGCAAGTACTGGAATATTTTACTCAGAACAATGGCTTTTCCTGGAACTTCCAACCACCTGCTGTATTCAAACTTGTCTGAGACAGCCACCAAGCTTAAAAATTTCTGCAGAATACTGACAGAAAAGGCATGTGCATAAAGTCCAGTTCTTCAGGAAATCAAGCTATCTCTGTCCTTCACTTCCCCCATCAGCTCCAAGACAGCTGGTGCAGTAACCTCTGGAAATAAAAAACTTGGAACTTCTGCCCTATCCTGGCAGGGTGCTCACTCTGTCAGAGAAATGGAAACAACAACAAGGTCATTCTCTGCTGCAGAACTCAGCAGGATGCCTTTCTGGCTTGCACACAAAGATGTCTTTGCCCAAACAGGAACACAGGACTCAAAGCAGCAAACAGGTTACTAGTAAACAAATACTACTCACAGTGACAGCCAGCTGTAAGGACTGTTACAACCCAAATAACCTTTAAATGAGATACAAAGAGAAAATGAGCATTAAGAAGATGCAAAATGACCACCAGCTCCATCCCAGCACTTGCAAAGTGCGGACAGTATTCTCCTTACAGTTGTATGAAGAATGCATGTAGGGAAATATCACTGAGGATATAAAACAGATTCATCCTCCACCTGAATGATGCCAGTCAAAATGTTATTGATGCATTAAGTGAAGGCTTCTATGTAATTTTCCCCAATTGTAGGGTCTGAGAAGGTGTCCAGTGAACCATTAGAGGACAATGTTTAGTTGAAATTAGGATGCTGAATGAGCCTAGATCTGACAGAAGATGGAACTGCATGAGATGTTGCTACAAAGATTTGCCTTAAAACCACACATCCTTCTCTTCCCCTCAGCATCAGTCTGTGCAGCATGAGACAGTCTATTTTCATTCATATATATATAATTCACATATATAACTAACTTCTACTATTTCTGAGTAAGTACCTAAAGTTTTCAAAGTCCTGTCTGAAAATTTCAGAGTCCTACCATTTTACGAGTAAAGTTTTCAATTCATCAGATGCACAACAAGGAGGTTTTAATGTAAAGCACAAAAACATGGCACATTATAATGAGCTGCCAGAAAGACTGAAAAAAAGACAGAGAAAAAATTGCCAAGTTACCTGATAGGCCAGAGCTCTACATATTCATTTATAATGAAAATGTGAAGGGCTTTCTCTCATGTAAACAGCATTTTAATAAGTTAGCTTCTGAACAAACTACAGACATAAACCCATCAAACATTCAGTCATGGCAAGAAACTGCATGTAGAAGACCATGGAGAAGACCAGGACTCAAATCATTATTCACAGTGACATCCTGGGGGTAAATGTGAAGCTGCCTGCACTGGTTCTTTATGCAAAAGATGCCTCCATGAGCCTCCAGCCATCTCCTCTGCCCAGGACTCTGTGCTACAGGAGCTGTGCCAGCTCCATCCTCAGGAAAACAAAGCAAACTTGACTGACATGATGAAATTCTCACCACAGAGCAGCTGCAGCAGTGGAACAACAATAAACTGAGAATCTGGAGGTCTGGATTCTCACCTAAATAACATCTGCCTTTTAGATGAAATAGACAGGAAATCTTGCCAATATTTTGAAGCAGCAGTGAACAAGACCTCCAAGTCCTGCAGAAACATTTCATGGTACAAAATAAACCTCACCCAGATATGATGTGAAGTCTCAAATATAACATCTGTCATCAAGCAGCAGAAAGCAGAAAGGAAGTCATTTATATTTGGCAAAAGTAACCTGGTCAGCCAAACTCCTAAAAGCCCCAGAAAGTAAAAATCTGTTTCTAGAATAAAATAAATTGGGTATCCTTGGTTACTGTTTTAAGTAAAACTTTGCTGCTGAAAACCTGAAAACCTTTATGAAAATTCCAGTTCAGAACCTGATAAAGCCAGGCCAGTTAGTGGCAAAAGCCAATGCTGTTTTATGTTATGGGCTCTTGCTAATTAGAAATTAGACAAGGAACCAGAACAACTGTTCACATAGGTCTCCTATTAGTGGGATGGCTATGCCTGTGAATATCTAACAGACTTGATTTTGCAAGGTGGATTTTAAAGACCATGCTATTTTGTTTCTAGGAAAATGGTGCTATTACTTTATGTTTTGAGTAGTGTCCTGTCCTTGAAATGATACCATGGAACAACTGATCATAGAAAAGTTACTTTCCTGCAAATATGCAAATAAATTGCAAATGACTCAAGGAACTTCCAAGCTTAAAGCTCCCACATAACCTGATGACATTAGAAAGAACAGAAACCCACACAGGAGACAGATTATGAAAACCATGATATACAAAAGGGAAGCTTGAGTATTTTTTCTCTCTGCTTACCTTGAGGAATCTGAAACACATCAACACTTAGATCCCTCAAGATCCAATCTTTGAACCAGCATGAAAACAGCCAGTTTAGGATAGGGAACGTCTTGAGTGTGATCTTTCTGAACCTTCCACAGGAGAAGCTGAACAGATAAACAATTCCTTTTACAACATCTGTCTCTGCAGTGCTTTTGTGTGACCTCATGCAACTCCACCATGGTTTGCTCTGTTTGCTCTCTGCAGGTACCTGCACAGGTGTTATCCTGCCACAGGGCTGGCACACAAGATCAATCCCAGGTAAGCACCTCTGTGCCCTTGCATTCCACTCAGATGAATCACAAATACTCTGTGTGCTGTTCACATGATAGCCTGTCACTGGAGAAGTCCAGAGCGCTGGATACATCAATTACTTGACCTAATTAACACTGCAGAAAAAGAGGGGATGGTACTTTGATTCTTCCTGTTCTGACCTAGAAGAAAATCATATAAAGACTGCATCTAGGAAGCAAAAATAAACAAACCTATCCCACCTCCCCAAAACCAGACAAATGTTTCCTGTACTACATTATTTAGTAAGGGGGTTAAATCAGGACTTGACCTACATGATTTATTTCCCATGTATGTGTTTGAATCAGAATTTCCAGTAGCTAAACTCTGACTCACCCCACCGCCCAGTACTCCTTCTTCCCCCTTTTAATTCCCTGCCAATGTTGGGGATTTTTTTTGATTTACAAACCAAATATAAGTGAGGCTTCTGGCATCCCTGAACTGTGAACAGTGACTATGGGGACTCCTGTTGACATTAACATCATAGAGCTGTGTCCCTCTCCGTAACTTCATTGTCAAGGGTGGCTATGCTGACAAGTGGATACGAAATGGAGAACAGAGAAAACACATGAGATGGGGAAGTGGCAAAGAAACAGGGAAAAGATCATGAGGAAGCAAGGCAGACATTTTTCTTAAAACAATGAGTTGGAGGAAGAAATAAAAGAGATTCTTCTTACAAAACATCAAGTGCAATGATAACGTTTACAACAATATTAGCAAAATTCTCCCTCTGAACTCTGGGCAAAACCTATTTTATTGCATCAGGTAATTTTGGGTGGACAGACTCTTAACTCTACATCACATGTCATAATTATACACAATTCAACCCTTTCCAAAAAGGGATTTTGTTTCTCTGACTCCAGAATTTCATCCAATCTCCTTCTTACACTTTTTAAGATATAAAAAGACAGTGGTGGAACAGAAGGCTTTTGCACAATCTAAAGGATCTCCCTATTACAGAAAGTAACTTTGTTGACAAGTCTTCATGGTTACCGAAAACCAGAAAACACAATAGCAACTCAAACCACAACTCTGTTTGCCTGCATTTATCACCCGAAAATTACTTTATAGCAGTGTAAGTAGGACAAAACCCATAGTTTTAGGCTTCGGTACCACACACAGCTAAGCTGATGAAAGAGCTGGTTGTCCAGAAAGAGAAGGCTGGCTCCCCTGCTTTGTTTCCCCTGTGTGGTCATGTCCCTTTTGGCAGCAGCAAGCTGATAGATTAGCTCACCACACCTTGGAGAACCTCACCCAGTGGCTCAGTTTTGAGTCTCAAGCCCTGTCATGGTCTCAAAACAACAGTAAGTTTCAGTATATGCTGAAACAAAGCCCAGATAAATGATGAATCAGAGATTCTGTGTTTACTTCCTTAGGAGGACTTTGTAGAGCAGACATAGCCATAACCATTGGGAGTCCAGTCTGGATCCAAAAAGAGATTCAGAAAGAAAACTGTGATATTTGTAGTGAAACCAAACTCAAACCCAAAGTCAAACCAAAGAAACAAAACTAAGATCAATGAGACCTCTTTCTTCTGATACCACAGCAGGGACTCCAGCATTGTATTTACTGTCTTGTACACAGACACACGCCCCAGTCACTCCAAACCACAGAGAGAGCGAGGTGTGCCTGACATCCTTGAGGACAATCACCTCTTTTCAAGGCAAAGTCCTACAACAAGCAAAACGAACAGGAAGCAAAAGAATTTGCGAATTAAAGGCATTAAAAACCCTAACACACCAAGAAGTAGTTACTTTATAGATGCAATCAGTGGTAACTTTTAACTGTTTACTCCTGTGGGCTTCAATGACTCACAGCACCCCATAAAGCCAGGCCAGTTAGTGACATAGGACAGAGTGCCACTTTATGTAGAGAAAGAGAAGGGTTTTGACATGGGAAACCAAATGTTTTAAAGGCAAGCTTCTATAACCCATTAAGAATGTGTCTCTCTTGCACTGTACTGCTAACAATTCATCTTTCTGAAGCTTGAGATCAAAAGCTAAGTGGGCTTGAACACAAATCCCTAACATTAATTATTTGCTGTGATATTCTGTACTTCCTACCTGGTGAAGACACCATGGGTTCCACTCCAAAATTAGCTTAACCTGCTGCACTTAATGACTTGAGACTTATGCATGCACTTGAAAGCAAACACGTGTATCTTTGATACTGCAAGGCCTTTTGAGAAGTATTGAGAAGCAGCTTATCCTCCAAAACCACAGAGAAAGATCAGGACACTGGGGAATCTGTGCAGGGCGAGTTAGCCCTCTCCATCACTCCTGGCTTGACAGCCCTGGAAGGGAACAAAACATCCTTGGGAAGTTTGCAGGAACAATTCACACCAGTTTGCAAGGCTTCAGGAGCACTAGGGCTGAGACAGGCAGGCTGCTACTCACCCTGTGCTGCCCGAGCTAAGCTTTCTACATCTATTTTCCTTTTTACTTTTAGAACAGCCCAAGCAGAAGCGCGGCGCTCGCTCAGAAGAAGGTGGGACCCGCTCGGCCCCGGCCCGGCCCCACCGCCCTCAGCGCCGCTCTCGCGAGACGCCGCCGCGCGGGCTCCATATTGGGGCATCTGTGCCCTGGGCCCGGAGCTCTCGCGAGCGCGGCCCTGAGGAGCCGCCGGGCTGTGCCGCCCGCGGGGAGCGGGCTCCGCGCTCGGGCTGTGCGGGGAGAGCGGGGCCAGTGCCCGCGGTCAGCGCCCGGGGCTGCCTGGGCTGTGCGGGGTGTACGGGGCCGGGGCTCGGGTCCGCCGCCCGGGCTGTGCCGCTCGGGG
>VZRV01010145.1:86160-130589 GCA_013398115.1 Falcunculus frontatus | reverse complement strand
CCGGTGTGGGGGGTGCCCGGGCGCTACCAGAACCTCCCCCCGGTCGGCTCCGGGGCCTACGGCTCCGTCTGGTGAGTGCTGGGAGGGGACCGGACTGTGCGGGGGAGGTCGCGTTAGGTCGCTGCCCCGCCCCTCGGCCCCCGGCCCCCTCTGCCCTGCAGGGACTCGCGACGGGATCCGTGCGGGGTGGGCACCGCGGCGAGCGGGGCTTGTCTGTCCCCCGGGGGTTCCTCTGCCACCAGCCTCCTGCAAGAGACATTTTTCCTCCCGGGTTTACGCGCGGTGCTGCCGGGAAGCCGCAGTCTCGTCTTTGGAATGCGTCGGGGATTGCACCACATGGCAGGTGGCTCTGAAACATTTTTGCAGGGGAAGATAATAATATGTCGTTCCCGGCCCCCCCCCTCCCCCCCCGCCCCGAATGATCTCATATGGGCATATTTCAGTGTGATTTCTTGCAGTCAGTAGGTGGGGAGTGCAGAGGGATGGAGCCTGGTAACCCCCCCATAGCTGGCTTTGCAGAGCTGAGAGCCTGGCAGCTCTTGTCCCAGTTTCTTTCTGGACCTGAAGGATAGATTATATTTGAGGCAATTGTATTTTTGTCTGGAATTTATTGATAGGCAAGAAGTGAAGAGAAGGCTATGAGGGCTGGTTTTGTATTCCTGACTTGTTATAGTGGATTTACAAGCACCGATATTGTCTTGGCAATAATAGATGAACACAGGAAGATTCGTTTTATTGCTACAGAATTACTGCAGTGTGTGCTCCCAGAGAGAGTAAAGTCCTGGTATGAGACCTGCAGAAATACAGGGAGCCTGAAGACTTTAGTTTTTAATGCTTACCTAACAGGAACAAACCAGGCTCCATGTGTGAGGTACAGTGCGTCCTTAATTTGTAGCTTCTCTGCTGAAGTGTGGTGGATCATTAAGCATAAGTGGAGCTGCATACTTTGCTTAAGCTTAAAGACAAGGTAGCATTTCAGTCAGTTTAACTCTAGACTTTAGCAGTCATTTAGTAAAGTGTTCACAGATTACTGCTTCTTTTGACTAAGCAACATCTTCCACATGAGCATTCTGGTTTTTATTCCATGTTCTTTGGTTCTATCAAAGTGCAATCAGAATTTTGAAATATGGGTGCATAATTACATAGCTGCTTTGCTGTTGTGTTCGAGCAGGCATGCTTATGTGTTTATTAACATAGTGTGCAAATTTATGTTATGGATATCATTTTTTCTAATAAGGAGGGATGCATGCTGCATTCTGCTAGTAGAGAAAATAAGTTGCTTTGCATGTGCTACAGTATTAATGAAATACTCTCAGCTGATCTTACCCAGTTATAAAAGTGTTGGTAAGTTGAGCTTAAATAACATGCATTTCTTAAAATGCCATGATTGAAGTGTGCAGATGCTTGCAGTTCATAAAATTAAAACAGGCTGGTCAATTTTGTAGCAAGAATAACCAGTATACTTGCTGAGGTGTTTTTTTGTTTTGGGTTTTTTTTTTTTTAAATATAATCATAGAATGATTTTGATTGCAAGGGAATAGACAGGTTTCATTTGGTGAAAGAAGGACCTTGTTGGCACAGCTGATAAATACCCCTTTAAGTGTCACAGAGTTATGCAACTCCTTAAATATAGTGGGAAATTAATTTGCTTGGTGCCTTGTCCTTTGTATTTTAAGGTTGATCCTACATCATACACCCCACTCCCTTTTTCTTTTCCCCTTCCCTACAATCTCCACTGTACATGTAATATACTTGCAAAAATTGTTTTCAACCAGTAACTAAAGAGTTTGCCTCATGAATTTCCTGTTTTGCTGTGTCAAAACTTTCAAAGATTGTGCAACTTTGTTCAGACCAAATGAAACAGTTTTGTATTGGAAGCAATTTCAGACATGTGGCACAGATTCTTTTTACAGTCCATGTTAATGGCTTCCTGTATGTTCTTCTAAAAATAGTTTTCAGAAAAGATATAGTGATATGGAAAGTATGTCAGAATTGAAAAATTCAAGAAAACAACAAAAACCTTTGCATATTTGTGGTAGTTTATTAAGCTACAAGTGGTGATGCATATTATTTAGGGTATTCCTGCAATGACTTGCTCCACTCTCTGTCCCTGTAGAGATTTTTTTTCTCCCCAATAAACAGTGACCTAGTGTCCTTTGAGACTTGGAGTTTGGTGTATCCCTGTTGGGATAGTAAATAGTGGTGTTTTAGCAATCCTTAAACAAAATGGTTAAATATACTTCTGTGTGTGTTCACTGCATTATTATATTCAAATGTAATCAAATGCTCTGTTTTAGTTGTCAAAACGAGGCATTTGAAAATGAGGAGTCTCTAGAAAGTGGAGGAGAAAATGAATAAAAAAGAAAGCATTAAGCTGGCAGATGAGTCACTTAGACTATGGAGCTGTTGTGGGCTGCTTTGAATGTGCTGTGAGTATGGCTTGGAACATCCTAATACACAAACCTGACTCTTGTGGAGTCGGTGGATGGAGGGAGAGGCATTTTTCTGCAGGCAGCCTGAGACACCTGAGACGTGTGCCTGAAGTGAGAGCAAATATTGCAGTGTTTTCTGAAGGGTGACAAGCAGTGTTGGAAGAATGAGATTCAAGTGGCCAGCTCAGGTTTCTTTCAGGATCCATTTTTAAAAACTGGAAGCATTAGAGATACAAATAGGGATTCAGTTCCAAAACTTTGAGAAAAATCTACACATATCCTCAGATTGATTCTTACTAAGTCATGTAACAATTGCCGTGGCATCTGTTGTATGAAATGCTGTTTCATTCATTCTTGCAACAGTTTTGTATATTTATACAACACAGTCTTCTGCATGCTTTTGTAACCAGGCCTACATTGGGAAAAAAAAGGTTCCTGATATATCCATTTTGTAATATTTCACGTAAGGATGAGAGGGACCTAGACAATACAACATCTTGCAGTGGGAAGTTGCTGAACAGAGATGGGATTGATTGGTGACTCACACTTTAGTTGGAAGATTGCTTCATTTCTTGTGTGTGCTGGAGGGAAGTCTCGACTCCTGGCATCAGTTCAGCCAGCTCTGAGCTAAGTAAAATGGTGTTTTCACAATTTTTGCCATCAGTTTCTAAGATGCTATGAAGCACATTTGGTATATTCTTAGTTTACTTAATTGTTATATTTTTAGCAGCTGTTCTTTGTTGTATTGATGCCTTTGTAAAATAATGGGCTTGGTTTAATTGCTTTGCAAGCTATCAGTATTGCTTTAATTAGTTTGGAAAGAATCGAACAGCCAAGACTTACTCTTCCTCAAAATCTTGCATAAGATTTTTTTTTAACTTTTTTTTCGTAGACTGTCAGGTGATACAGCCCTTCCAAAACTTGTGATTTCTTCCCATTTCAACCCACAATCGTACTAACAATGAGTGTGAATTTCTTGGATACCGAGAATTCCCAGAGAAACGTTACAGATTTAAGAAATTTTAAAACATTGGGCTCCAGAGGAAATTAAATAACCCTAAATATCACCTTTGTAAAAACAGTTCCTCTGTGGATTTCTTCTAATCCCTGATCAAAGTGTGCAAATGCCTCCAAAGCTTGTGTGTGCTTGGAGGGACAGGTGCCTGCTCCTCCAGCAAGGTGTGGTAGATCTGCGAGGAGTGATAGGAACAGAGCTGTAAAACTGAGTGGGTTGAAGCAGCCATACAGGAAGGATTGGCAGAAGATCTGTGAGGAAGGGGGAGTTGAGTAGGAGAAGGGCAGGCACAGAAAAGCTGTGAGCAGAGCTCTGGAAGTGCTGACAAGGAGTTTGGACTGTATGGGAACTTGGAATTTTAAGAAGGGAAATTAGTATGAGCACCTGTGTCCTATAGGGAGATTTTTATTACAGCTTTCTTAGAAGCAGAAGCTAATCTAGCACAGGAGAATGATATTTGCAACTTTTGTAGTGTGTTGGGAGGGTAATACTGAAATGCAAGAATAGAAGTGACTGAAGTCAGTAATGAACTGTCGGGTACTAACTGTGTTTTTCTGTCTGATTAGGGGTCCATAAATTAACTTCAGAGGTAGCACTAAAGATATTCGGTTAGCTTGGGTATTTGCAGAGGCACTAGGAATGAGCAGCATATATTTAGCAAAATAGCCTTTGCATAAAAATTAACATCCTGATTATCTAATATTTAAATAAATTTTGTTTATAAGTAACTTTGTGCATACCTTAGTTCCTCAGACTGCTTTGAATGTTACTTCTAAGATCTCATTTGGATCAGTGGATAGGTTCTCTAAAATAATTGTTTTCTTCTACCTCCTGTGTTCTGGATTCAATTCAGGTTAGATCAGAATTGTAATTTTAGCTCGCTTAGGGTGAGGTGGATGCAGTTCATTTGCCATAGCACAGTACTATGTAAGAGGTTAAAAAAAGTGTGATAAATTCTGAATTTGTGCTGATCTTGTTTTAAAAGGGATTTAAAACTGTGGATCATGCAATTTTTTCCTAATTGGGCTTCTTTAGCTGAAATATGATCAGTGTAATGCAGCTGTTTTAAGTCTGTGATGAAAGGCAGCTTAGTGTTCTTTAAAATGTTCTCCAGCTGACAGCTGTTCTGTGGCTCTGCAGGAACCATTAGCCAGTTATCTGTATTGGCAGAAAATTACTCAGCATGATTTTATCTGTGAAGAAATAGTCTTTAGGCCTCAAATATAACCAAACTTTGTGTTCTGACTTTAAGTCTAGACTGTGAATGTGCAGTAATACAGGATTTTCTTTCCTGGGCTCGTGCATTAAACTATTTAACCAGTACTGCTGACTGCAATTCCCTTGGAGGTTGTACAGCTGCTCCAACAGCACAGTGACTTGATATGACCCCAAAAAATGTCATCCAGAGAAAAGAGTGAAATTGAATTTAATCTGAATCCTGAAAATAGCTTATATTACGTCTGGTGGCTCTGAAATCCCAACATTTTGGAAACCAAAAGAGAAATTTGATTCTGGAACTGTGGAGGTGGTTGAGATGCAGGGGATCCCCTTCTTTGCAAGATGAAAGATTTACTGGTACATGCTGCATTTTGTACCTGAAATGTTTGGAAAATGGTGAAGATTCATGACTAGTTTATAACAGCACATGCTGAATGATGATGACTATTCTTATTTTTGCTCTCAGTCCTAGAAAACACCTTATGTATCAGTAAAATACTGACATGTAATTTCAGGCCAAACTAGGGATATTTGTGTATTGCGAGATGATGAATTTTACCTGAGGCTGAAAAAAAATTGAATTCTCATTTCATGAAGTGTTGCCACTTAAATATTGCTTTTTTCTAGTGATGTGTGAAAACTTGACTATTTGAAATCAACGTTAAAAAATGAATACTTAATGGCTTCTTTTGTCTGCCAGGCTGAGGTGTAAAGGATAACTTGTATGTGGAAGTAGTTGCTAAAGGGTGTTTTTTGAGCCAGTGTGATGTAGCTTGAGTAATTCAGCTCTGGCAGGTTGCTGCTCCTATGACCTGGTGTACTCCTGTGTGTTTTCCAGAGAGCTCTTTCCACTGTGTGGATGCCCTTTATAGAAAGGGAGATGCCCTTCTTCCACTGTGCACAGTGGGTTTTTCCATTCCCTGGCAGGGTCTGGGGGAAGGGTCACCGGTCATAGAAGGCTGCTGGTGTTGTGTTTTCTATTTCTCATAAACTTCACTTACCAAATTCCTTGGAAACTGGGCAAATTTGAGATAAGGAGTGCTTTTGCAGGTTAATTCCAGGTGGTTGCTTTAAAAGTAAATGGCAGTTACATTTATTTCAAATGGCTCCTTTGGTGGGGTGGGCGTTGTGGTTTGCATAGGCAGTTGTGGGTTTATTCTAGGACAACTCATGTGATTTGTTTTGAGCTTCGTTAGTTAAGCTTTATATTTCATACTTTACCTTTATAAATATGTAGCATTCCTTTTTGCTTGATGTTTATGAAGAGCTAGTGCACGCTCACTTTTAAATGGAATCAGGAGTTCACCTGAATCATAAATACAGCAGGAAAGTCAACAAGTATTGTCCTTGTATGACTCTTTACATTCCGTACTTTCCTCATATTTGTTGTCTTGAGTCAAGTGTTGATTTCACATCCTCTTTCTCCTCCTCCTTCCTTTTGGACAGACCCGAGCTTTATAAGTTGCATAAGGAATTATTTCAGAAAATACAATTTTACAGTACAAAATATATATGTATGTGTGTGTGCATATATATATATTTTTAGTTACTGAGTAGGATTAAATAAGTCCTCATGGACTCTTAAGAGGAAATACTATTTGTGTGTACAAAGTTTCTGCTAAAGGGACAAGCTTTGATAGTGTACAGCTACATATCATTTATTCACATGCATTTTTGTATAACAGGACTTGGGGATTGGATGTGATTTTCTGAAGAAATTTAATTTCAGCTTCAATTATGATTGACAACAGTCATAACTGATTTTATTAGGCACAAGTTTTGATTTTTGTATGGACTTAAACCCTGAAAATAGTATTTTGAGCATAGCATTTTTTGATCAAGTGTGGTGTACGAAAGTATGTTTAGGTATAGTGATAGTATTTACAAGTACTCTTCTCTCCAGAGTTTTAGTGCATAATTATGTTTAAGAGCACTTTAGACAGCAAAGTCGTAAACATTTCTCTTTTTTTCTACGAGATTTCCCTTTACTGTGTGGACAAGACTCATCTTTTAAACATTTTCTGCAGAAACCAACCGTTGTGCAAATATGTGGGGATTTTGGGTGGCGTGCAGGTTATGGACCAGGATACCTAGAAATCATTTTCATTGGAGAAATGGTGTTGCCTGTGACTCAGTGTCTAGATAACTCTGTCTAGAATAAGTGTGGATTTGAAGGTATTTATAAAAAAATAATTTTGTTAATTCAGTTACTCTCTGTTGCAGTTCTGCCTTTGACACAAAAACTGGTTTGCGTGTGGCTGTGAAGAAGCTGTCCCGGCCATTCCAGTCCATCATCCACGCCAAGAGGACTTACAGGGAACTGCGGCTGCTCAAGCACATGAAACACGAAAATGTGAGTTGAGGGAGAGGGTATGAAGTGCTTTTCTGAAGTTGGACTGAACATCCATCAAGATTGCTTTTAAATATCTTGTTGCATATGGTTTTTTCCTAATGCTAAATGCGAAGCTTGCAGTAGTCCAAGGGATTATAGCTGTGGAAAACCATGCAGAGTAACAAAACCAACCCCAAAAATCCCCACAATAACTAATTTTGTATTAAAAAAATCTTAATATTTTCTAGAATAATCTCGAAATTACTGTTTAGCAAGTTCATAAGGATTTGGGACACAGATGGTGTCACTTACATTCTCCTGGTTACTGGTAGTAAACTGCAGTTTTTGTTATTTTAAGCATTTATTTAAAGAAAAAATCCCAAAGTTTGTTTTTAGTGTCTTCTGGAGGGTTTTTAATAATTTTTTGTTTGCTTGCCTGTTTCAGAAAGTTATGAAGCAGACATTCACTAGATTCCTGTGGGTAAAATAGGGAGGAAAAAAGGGGTGGTGATGAAGGGGTGGAAATGAGATGGCTGTTCATGCAAGCCATCCACTTAAATCATCAACAAGGAAACAAACCAGAAGTGTGGCAGTGTTATGTTGAACTGCTTTTTGGTAAAACTTCCATTTGGCATAGAAGACAATTGCCTGACCAGTCTCCTCTGTGTGTGACATTACCATGCCAACATATTTATACTGCGTTCTACGTGCAGTGGAGCAAAAGTTCTCATAACCAGCTCTTGGTAGAGCTGTTAGAGCATCAAGAAGAAAGGAAGGCTCTTGATTTCTTTTGTCCCAGCAAACTCTGACTTGGCAGAAGGGAATTACTCTTTGGACATGAGCTGAGCAAAGCCAGGACGTTTACATAGCACAAAAAGCCAAGCCAGCGTAGTTTCATTATAGGGATCTCCTTGGCTGGTCTGTTCAGAACTTCTGCTGTGGCAGCAATGGTTGTGTGGTGTGGTTTCTAACCACTGCAGTCAGCAGCTGGTATCCCATAAATCATCTTGATGTTTTTAGTGTGGCTCACATCACTGGAACTTCTGATGTATGTGTATGTTACTGTCAGTGATTCTTCCTGTGTGATACCATTGTCTCAGCAGTAGAGGTAACTTCTGATCCTGCTTAATATCCATAGAACTCTCAAATGCTTTGGGTTGGAAGGGTCCTTAAGATCATCCAGTGCCACCCCCTGCCATGGACAGGGACACCTTCCACTGGACCAGGTTGCTCCAAGTGTCCAACCTGGCCTTGGACACTTCCAGGGATGGGGAAGCCATAGCTTCTCTGGAAGTCCATTCCAGGGCCTTACCACCCTTACAGGGAAGAATTTCTTCCTATTATCTGATGTAAATCTACCCTTTTTCAGTGGAAAGCCCCTTGTCCTATCGTGACATGCCCTTGTGAAAAACCTCAGTAGTACCCAGGAGTTTCTTTCTGGACCTTTTCTCATAGCTGAGATATTCTTCAAACAGGAAAGCTTTGATTTATCTATTGACACGCAAAAAAGGCTAATAAAGCTAAGCAATGGAAATTAGTTTGTGACTACAACTATCTGAGATTCATTAATATTTTTTTGATTGGCATTGCAAAGAGCCTATGTAGCTTTAAGAGTAAGGAATAAAAGGAAGTTAAGTAATTTTTATAGAGAGAGATATATATTATCAGTTCATCATACCATCATTTATCTGTGGGAAGTTTATCTAGGTTGTGATTTTAAAATCCTACAGATGCAGAGATGATCAGACCTAGTTCAGGCAGTGCTACTGTCCTGACTATTCAGATCTCAGTTTTGAAGAAAAGGATTTGGTTTTATGTGACGCAGAACACACCAGCAAATGTGGAAGGTGTAGTGGTTTGAGAGGCTTGAGCATAAGGTGGTTTTTTATATCCTGTATCTAGTTCATGATGATCTTGAGCAAGTAAATGGAGCTGCAGAGCACTCACGTGTGTCTGCACCAGGTTTTGAAGTTCTAGGAGGCCTCGTTAGCTTGCATAAAGCACAACACTGAACAGATGGAAATGAAACATCTACTGGAATAAGTACTTCAGTGCCACAAAGGATCTTAGTAACTGTATCATAGTATGCTATAAATATATTTCACAGCTTTTCTCTTTGCTGTTTTCTTTTTAGGTGATTGGCTTGTTGGATGTGTTCACCCCTGCCAAATCACTAGAAGAATTCAATGATGTGTAGGTAACTTCTCTGAAGATTGCAGCAAAATATCTTTTGTATCTCCTTATGCCTCCCAGATTATGACAGAAATATTTATCTCTTTAATTTGTCTGCCATCATTCACAAGTAATCCTGAATTCCAGCACAAAGTTATAGTATATCCTAAGCTATTGGACTTGTCAGACTTGTTCACTTGCTGTGGTTTACTGCCCAGTGCTGTTGAGAATCACTGTGCTAATTTCCTACATTATTTAAAGTGTCACGGCCTATGTTTCATTCAACAACGTGCTTTGGGACAGTCAGCCCTGCTACTGGAGATTTATAGGGAATTTTTATCCTAATCCTATTCAAGAGATTGCTTCACAGCCCACGTGTTTGCTTTTGTTCACAGGTACTTGGTGACGCACCTGATGGGAGCAGATCTGAACAACATTGTGAAATGCCAGAAGCTCACTGATGACCACGTGCAGTTTCTCATTTACCAGATCCTTCGGGGACTGAAGGTGAGTGCCCCTGTTGTCCCTGAATGGTGACAGCTCACCATGGGGAGTGGAAGTTCCTGGTGAATGTTACATCCTCAGGGATTCAGATGAGTACCATCTGGGGCTTCTATAACTTCCCTAAAGTATTGTGGGATATCATTTTATTATTGTTCTTTCCCTTCTGCCTCTCTGGAGCTCTGCATCAGTAAGGTTACCTATCATTTTTATGTGTTCCTATGGGCAGAATCTGGAAAATGATGAACTGTGATGCCCTCTAATCTGCTCTGGCTATGAATTTTCCATTTCTTCAGTTTTGTTTACTTGTGTTGTTCCACTCGGGTGGCAGCACTCCTGGGTGTTCCTAAGGAGAGGCAAACTGGAACACCCACCTGCCTGAAACCCACAGACACACAGCTGGTTCCTTCTGCAGACAGACTGTGGCATCGGAATTGTGTGGGCTGGGGTAGGGCAGTATTTTCTAGGGAAGAGATGAGGAGGTGGCTACTTGGACTGTAACATAAATTTTGTCATCTTATTTTACAGTACATCCATTCAGCTGACATAATACACAGGGTGAGTATTTATTCTAAGATTGTTTCCTGTAGTGAAAGAATATCTTTTAAAAATGAAGCATAGAATTTTACAATGTAGCTTCATGAGAATCAATAAAAAAATTTCTGAGAATTATTTTGGTTAAATAGTAAAAAGATTGAACAGGGGAAGTGGTTGTCAAGATCCATAATTTCTTTTCCTTTGTGAAATAGCTTTTCTATTAAATATAAATATGCAGCACCAGTGTTGCAATAAGCCTTTATACATTTTTGCTTATATGTGACACCTCTAAGAGCCACAGGAGAGATATCTGACTGTGATAAAATAATTTATCCAAAGTTAGTGTTTACTCTCAGTTAGAATCTGTATTTTTATCTCCATTTACAATTTTATCTACTTCAGACTCGTGAAACAACACATATACCACTGTTAATGTTGATGTTTAATTTTTTAGGATTTAAAACCTAGCAACCTAGCTGTTAATGAAGACTGTGAGCTAAAGGTAATGTAATTTAAAAATCTGATTTGTTTGACTGAGATTTGAGTGAGTGCCATGTGAATGTCTTTTGCAACTTAAGTGTCAAAATAATTCCTTTTGAAAATACTTTAGTGGAAAAGTGATAATGTGCTTCCCAGCTGTAAAGAGTTGTAAGGATATGGTTTTTGTATCTGTTCCTGTGTTTTTAGTTTTCATCATGAAAGTGAAGAGTTAACAGCTTTAGTTTGTGTTTACTTGTTTTGGAGACAAGATACCCAGACATAATTCTGCTTGTTGAGTCCTACGCTGTTCTAGCCTAGTGTCTTTTCACACGTTGTGAAATTTGGTTTCATAATCTGTTTCTGTGGCTCTCCCACCTCTCCTCTCCCCAGTTCAGTGATTGCCTGGTTGTTTGTGCTGGGTGGTTTGCACTGTTGCCCTGCAGTAGTTGGTGTGTTCTGTGTTGTGTAGATCCTGGATTTCGGCCTGGCCCGGCACACGGATGATGAGATGACCGGGTACGTGGCCACCCGGTGGTACAGGGCTCCTGAGATCATGCTGAACTGGATGCATTACAACCAGACAGGTAATGCCTTTAGCCAGCACAAGACTGTTTTCTCAAGTTTCTGAATTGTGGCTTCTGACACAGAGGCTGTCTTTGCACGTGCTCCCTTTCATTTGATTGCATAAGTTGGCACTCTTGGTAGTTACACTTCAGAATTGGTATTTGAACCACAGTCTGTCAGATGGAAGCTAGGAATCATTGTGGTAGCATTCACAAGACTACTTTAAATTCAAACCTTTGAAACTGCAATCAGCAAAATATTGTCAGCCCTTATCCCTTGCTTTTCCTAGCAGAGTGGTTTTTAAAATAAGTGACTGGAATGTATCTGGTTGAGGAGAATGTCTGGAGCTATAGCGTGAAGAAATGATAAAAAGTGCATAAATCTCCCATTCCTTCCTCTCCTGTTAGCCACTTCTTCACAGATTTATCTTCCTCACAGTTTCCAGTATCTTCTCTCCAGCAATACTTGCAGATCAGGCACAGAGAAGAAAATCAAAGCCTGAGAATAGTTCTTGTACAGGAGAACACCAAAGAAATGTGCTACCTCAATTTCATTGATCACTACCTTATCTTTTTCTTTTCCCCTCTTGCCCATATATGGGCTTGTCTTGTATCTTCAGTGTAATAGTTGGTGGTTGTTTGGGTAGAATTTATGTAAGGCTACATGCAAATCCATTCCTCAGAGTCCTCTTGGACAGGTTTCTTCCTCTTGGATGGCTTAGATTCCTCCCCAACTCTTTGGTGTTCAGGTTATGTTATAGTCTGGAAGGAAGAGTTGCCTGATCTTGAATTCTGTTATTTGTACAAGTTTTAGAGGACACAGTATCAGTTAGCTTGCAAAGTATTTCAGATTGCTTCAATGCCTAAGACTATTTAAGGATGATGTTGTTTGCACTGGTTGGATGGAATGATTCTGCTGAGACTGTATTTTTATGCATCATGTTTGTTTTCTGTTTCATTTTGTTCAGTTGATATTTGGTCAGTGGGATGCATTATGGCTGAACTGTTGACTGGAAGAACATTGTTCCCTGGCACAGACCGTATCCTTTAGAAGTAATTTCTTTTTTGAAATGGAATTTAGATCTTCATTTTCACGTAATTGACGAGAAAATAAGTTCTGGGTTTATTTATGGACTTTTGTTTGTTTGTTTTTAAATTAATGTCTTCTTTTACTCACAGTACAAGGAGGTGAGTTCTTGATTTTGCTGCACATCTGTTCCTCTTTATTGTCTGTTGTCATCACTAGATTTACATACTGTTTGTATCTGGGAGTTACTTTCCTTTAAGTTTATTTAAATTTATTAGTTTACTCTGTAGCTAATACTTGCGTGGATGTCTGCCAAGAATCCTCTCATGCTTCAGGTTTCTTGCAAATGTGAAGCATCCCTTCTGGCCTCTCTTCTTTTTATCCTGGAGGTATCCTGGCTGTGAAAGCAGTGGGTTTGTAGATTCTTTAGTGCCAAGGTTGTCATTAAAATTGCTCTGAAATGTTTAGGTTCCATTTCCATGCTTGACTGTAAACAGACTGTGAACCTTCTTTCACAGTGCGCTTGTACTGGTGTGAAAAATCAAGCTTGAGTAAGATCTTTCCAAAATATTTTTTTTTTTCCTCATTCAAGTGGACTGGGTAGGACACTTTGGCAATTTTATGAGAGGACTTGGTGAGATTTGGTCATATTTTCCCCAGGAAATTGGAAGTGAGACTTGATGTAAATTGCTAAAATTTTTGTTCAGCCACATAAGATAGGGCTGTAATTTACTACTGGCAAGATTTTTCATTGCCTAGAAATTGGGCTTTTATTTGCCAGAGAAAATTACATTGCCCACCTTTTACCAAAGTTTATTATTTCAACCACAGTTTGTTCATTTTAATAACTTTTGTTAATTTGCTATTATTTATGTCAGTTAATTCAAGTATGTTAGCACTTGATGAAAAGAAATCTGGTGTTGGAATTGCTGCCTTCTGTTTAATGTTACCTCCAGAAAGCGTCTGGATTCCAAACCTCACTCCTGAGGAGAAGCTCTCATTCCAGCTCTTACAGTGTCACCTCCCTTTTCAGTGTGCTTTTATTTTATCCTCTCTCCTCCTTTTCTGCTTGACTCCATCTCGTAATTTCTCTCTAAATTTGTTGAATTTGTTGTACTGTACTGTGTAGTCATCTCTGCTGTATTTTTCTTGTTGTCAGAGACAGAAGCTGAATTAAGCAAAAGCTGGTATATTTTTATCTGTTGATTCAGCATGTGTAGGTTGGTTTGGACAGATTTTTTTGTTTGTTTGTTTCTTTTAAGAAAATCTGAGATACCAAGAATTGTTCATTCAAACAAAGCAAAAGTCTTTAAGCTGTTGCCATTATTTGACCCTAGCAACAGTAACACTCTAGATTTAAAGAACTCGACACTTGCAACTAAAATATTTGCTAATAAGATTTGCAATGTGTAAGAAATGCTGCATGATTTTGATTTATTTTGTGGGTTTTGTGAATTGAAGAAAATGGTGATTTTTCCAAGTCTGAGAAGTTTTTTCTCCAACTCCGTTCTTAGTTGTAAATTAAAGCCACTAATATCTGCAGTGCAAAATGAAGTTTAGTTCTAGGATCTAATTTGTTTGCTTTATCATAATAAGGTACTTTACTAATTTATCTCTCCCAGCAGATGCTTGTGATGATTTACTTTAAATGCTCAATTTCTTTCACAAATGGTAGTAACTCTTTTTAATTAAATGCTTTTTCTGTTCTGAGTTGCTTGGATTTAAGAAAAACAGACCCAATCCTTTCCCATCTTAAACAAAACGTTGTAGTACTGTAATTCTTCCAGTCCTTCTGTGTGATTCCCCACCTTGTCTATGCTTTTTGATCATGAAGTTAAAACTGAAAGGGGAGCAGGGTTGGTTCTGAATCTTGTTTGTGCATGGAACACTTACCCAGGGATTAGAAAGGACCCAGGCTGGTCCTTTCACTCCAGTTTTGCTGACATCTAAAGACAGCAAGCAGAATTAAGATAACAGTTCTAGTTTGTTCCTGTCTTGGAAGGCTCTTTGAAATCTTTATATATGCATTATTTTAGGAGAAAGTTGAAGGAGTTTTCCAGGTTCAGATTCTCTTGGGTAGCTCTGGGCTCTTAATAATTTCATTGTACCCACAGATTTGCAGAGGCCCTTGTTCCTCCTGTGGTGTCACTGTACAATTGCTGACTTACTGGCTTTGGAATTAATATTAACATGAATAATTCAAGGTATGTTTGCCTTGTCTTCAGTAGCCAAGGATGTGGTATATCTAAATCCACTGCAGTTCTAGAAAATTCCCTATGCAGTTGGAGGCAATGTGACTTTGTGTTGCTGGAAACTGCTCCTGTTTGACAACTGAAAATCTGAAGTTGTTCTTGCTTTTTTGTCTCAAGATGTAAATTTTCTCAGCCGTGTAGCTTTACATTTCCAAAATTAGAGTGACAGAATATGTAATAGCTTCCCAGGATGATCATCCCCCTGTTCAGATGGTTCTCTTGTTTGAAGTGTTGGTCTCTTTCACCAAGGATTTAGCAGAAATGCTGTGATGTTATTTACAGTCCATCACATGTTTCTTTGTACAGCCTGGGGGATGCACCTGTTCAGTACAGGTAAGCTGTAAGTTCCTTTAATCAGGTAAGTAATCAAGTTGTTCTCTGAAATGATGATCTTCAATGCTGTCTGTGATGATTATGCCACTGATAAATTAATGTTGAGTTTAAACTTCTGAATCTGTAGAGATTCTGAACACAGCTGTCATTGTCTTAAAGCAAGAATCGAGATACTCTTACAAAAACTCTGTGGTTAATTTGGGCTTAGCTCTGCAGGATTGCTGAAGTACTTCTAATTTACAACTGAATGTAAGGTAATTGAATTATTCCTATTGTGATCTATGGGTAGAAGTATTTGAAAGATGGATTTCTAATACTGGTAAAAAGATGGATTTCTAATACTGGTAAAATCTCTGCCAGGAGGTGGAGAAGGGGATCAGGATTGTGGGAAAGAAGTCAGAGACCAAAAATGAGGTGATGAAAATCAGAGTCCTTCAGGCACTGGACTCTGCTCCTTGTGGGTCCCTTCCAACTCAGCATGTTCTGTGATTCTGTGCATGGGAGGCTTGGCTGAGGCTTTCTTGTTGGTATTGTTGTATGTGTATAAGCCAAGGCCAAGATTAGTTTCTGTTAAACACATATATTAAATTTTTACAGCTCTTGTAATGTGAATGATTTATACAAGTAAGTAGGAAAGTTGACTTTGTTTGACAATTTGACTTGCATAAAATCATATGAAGTAAAAATAAGAATGTCTAGATTTTTCTTGTACTAGTTTAGCTTTTCCTGTATGTTTTAGGTTGACTGTGTTCCTTTAAACTCTGAAGAGTGTTTTTAATACTATTTTTATTCAGTAGTAGGAGACTTCCATGATAACTAACCAGTCTGAAATTACATATTCTTCTGATATACCTTATTCTTGCTTACGGTGGCAGCTAAAACAACTTTGAACTTTGCTTTGCCTGGATAAGCTCTTACAATCTTGTGAGATTTGCTGCTGGTGGTGATGGCAGGTTATTTTCTGAATTTTAGAATCCCCTCAGTCCTTGGGAGTACCTTGAAGATGGCACTTGGGGTTTGCATGCTGTGCTTTCCTTCTCCGTGCACTTGTGGTGGTGTTTTCCTTCTGCTTTGTATTTACTAAATCTCTTTCCTGTCTTTAATTGCTTGTGGCTCATTTCTCTGGGATGTGATGGGCCCTGTAGTTAAAGAATGCTGCAGTTCAGCAGGTTATAGATGGCAGGCCTAAAACCAGGAGCAGGGTTGGGTTTTGGCATGGCCGTGGCAGTGCCAGTTCCACATTCTGTGTTTTTTTCTTGTTTATCTGAGAAGTATCTTCCAGCAGCAAACAGGGCAGTGATATTGTTGGCACACCTGTGCACAAGCTTTTAAATGCCTTTGAAATAACTTAAATATTTAAACTGAGCTATGGCATGTTAGCACTCTAAAATTTGCACTTCAGCTTTTGCTTGTACAAGAATAAGTGAAAGGTGTAAGGACTATTTTACACAGCTCTGAAGAAAATCTAATTTAAATGAGCCAGTTGTGGTTGGTAGTGTCCTCTGCTAATTCTCCTACAGCAGTGGATATTCTGATTTCATTTTCAGCATTGACAGTTTAGAGTTAGCAATTCAGCTATGCTAAATCCAACTAAATAATGGATTTACTCTTAGATTTTGAGTGGTTTGAGTAGCTAGAAGTTTACCAAGTAACTTGACAAGTGAGAAATTAATTCAGCTGTTCTGACAGAGTGCTACTTCCAGGGCTCTTAATTAATTTGATATATAAAACTTTAGACCAAAGTTTACCTCAAAAGGTGAAGGTTTTAGCAAAGCATTGGTGATTTCCTATATACAGGATTTGCCAGTGTTACAGGAACTCTGAGTTGTTGTTTCCTAGGGTTTTTTTTAAACAGGTGACAGTTTTTGAAGTTCTTGTAGTACTCAAATTAACAGATACTCTAAGAAGGAACTGCAGCTGTATCTTAAGCAATCAGGAAAGCACTGATCCCAGAAAACAAGATTGTCTAAAAAAAATTTTTGTAACTACTTTGGTATAATTTTAAAGGCAAATATAAACATTACAGACAGTCTGAAATCCCTGTGGAGGATAATTTAGGGAAGAAGGGAGATTATGCATTGATGATTTTTAAAAGGATACTTTGTGTCTCCTTAGTGTCTTGAGATTTAGACATAAAACAGTGTCTTGGATGGATTTTTCCCCCCCTCAATTGTGTTTTCTGTCACTTAGGCCTTGTTAAAGGGCACAGCTCAGACTGGCCTGTGGCCTGCTGGGAGCTCTGTTCCTGGTAAAACATTCTTTCCATCTGCAGTGTCCCATCCTGAGAGCTTTCCACAGGGACATATTAAACCTGAGCCCGTGTTCTGTTTCTCCCTGCTGCTCCAGCAGGTCTGTAGGGCAGAAGGGGTGTTCAGGTGCTTTGATCCCCCTGCCCTGATGGTCCCCAGGAGGTGCCAGGGCAGGACCCTGTGCCAGCTGCAGCAGCTCAGCTGCCCTGGCCGTGGGCAGCGTGTGCCCATGGTGAAGTGATGCTGTAGGGTACGAGCAGGGTCCAATCATTTCCTTGCCTTCTGAGTTTTACAAGTGGCTGATTTAGCTTGGAAGGTGTCCACAAAAAGCCTTGACTTTCTTCTTAATATGAGTGCCTACCCTTTTCAGCCTTCTGCTTTACTTCAGCTGTCACTAATGCAACCTAATCCTGCTAACTGCAGCTTCGTGTGAGGCCTGAGGGGGTGAAGGGAGCATGGAGATTCAGCCTTTGCCAGTGGGGCAAAAGATTTCTGCTCCAAAATAGTTCAGGATGCAGTGCCCGATTCAATGCATGTGGGGTATCTGTAGACAAGATGTTCAGTCTTTCTGCTACAGAGAGAGCTCAGTTATGTTCAGTTGTAAACAAGAGGAATGAATATGGTTTGCCTAAAATAGCTTTTCAGTCAAGGCCTTGGCAGGAATTAATTTTCAACATTAATAGGGTGATGTGTTGCGCTTTTCATTTTGATTTCTCCCAGCATTTTCCTTTATGGTCCATCATTAGATATTGATCAGTTGAAGCTCATTTTGAGACTCGTTGGAACCCCAGGGCCTGAGCTTTTGAAGAAAATCTCCTCAGAGTCTGTGAGTTTACACTTTGATTGTAATATCTGCCCTTTCAGAAGTCCCAAGTTTGTGTGTTGTTCTCCTGTAGTCTATCTGTAGAATGTGTTGGGATTTATTTTCTGTTACCTTTCTTCCTTTGTAATCTTTGCTCTTGGATGGCTTTAAGTTCTTATGCTTTGTGTATCTGATCTTTATTCCTCTTACCTCTGCCCATGGTATGATTTCATCCTTTCATATTCTCATTTTACTGCTTCGTGACTTTTCTCTCGGTTTGTGGGTTTATGCTTTGTGATCTATTGTATGATCAGGTGTTACTGGGGAAGTATTTTTCACAGCTAAGAGCTTGAGGCTTGTCTCACTTATTATTTCTCCAGATTGCATACTCAGGGATCTTTCTAAATAGCAGCAGGTGTGTTATCCTCTAAACACACACAGTCCCTTCTGTAGTGTGATTAATTTCTGAAACACTGCTGCCACTATCTTTGCTTTTGTAGCATAAAATGCCTTTTAGGTGCTGTTCTGTAGCAGCTGTTCCAGGGCACACAGTGGAGTCTGCTGAGCATAAAACTGCTTGTGCTATGTAGGATGTTGCTGTATGGAGCCCTTTTACCAAGGGAACAGCAAAAAGGCTTCCTGCAGTCCCCATTTGGGAGGGTGACCTCTACTGCAGCACAGCAAGTGCCTGAAAATAATCTTGAATTGTGAACTTGTGCAAAGACAGTGGGAAATGGCCTTTAATTCTACCTGTTCCTGAAGGTGGAGTGAATAAATCAGAGCCAGGGATCAGCAGGTGAATGCACAGTGAGCACTGAGGTCACTGCTCTTTGTGAGGTGCAGCAGAGGATCAGAGCTGTGGAAAGTGGTGATAAGATTATGTTGCAGCTTAATGTTCTTGTAACAGTGACTGTAAATACAAATGTGAGGTTGGCCTTGAATAACACCTGCTGAAGGTAGATGTGCAGTGCAAATTGGGATAAATTGGTCAACTTGCTGAATATCCCACCAGTGTAAAAAGCTGTGGGATGTTCTACCTTTGCAGATGTTAGAGCTGAATAACCCAGACTGATTTGGTTGCCCTGTGAACTGACCTCAAGGCTGCTCTGGTGCTTGAAGTACAGGGGATTAGCAAGAGACATAAGATGGAAGGTTGACTAAATTAAGCAAAAGATTAATTTGCATATGTAAGTTGAAGTGGGTCTTTTTTTACCTGTTATTGCACAATAAAAATAATAATTGCTCTTATCCAGGTCTGAAACAAGAGTCTGTTAAAAAAAAAAAAAAGCAGTAAAATACTGTTTCTACTCTTTTTTTTCCATTGTGTGGGGAAAGCAAAACTCTTAAGTGTTTGATGGTTTTTAGTGTGTCACTATAACAAATTCTGGTTTTCTGCTGCATTACTTTACTTACTTTCACTTTCCCTGTTCACTGATACCTGCTAACTCTGTTTTATGCAATGCTAATGTTGTGCTAATTTTGCATTTAATGCGTTCTGTCACCCAGCCCATGTCAAAGGGCACTCAAAGCTGTTCAGAAGGTGTCAGTTGTGAGCCAGTTTCACTTTGCACCACAAGAAACTTAACCACTTTCTATGCAGCGAGGAAAAAAAAGCTGGTAACCAGTGCAGAGGGTACAGTTTTTGTTTCCGTTTTCATTTTTGTCCATTTTCCTGAAGCTGTTTGTAGCTGCACAGCACAGGGAGAATGTTGTGGAGTAGCCTCAGCCAAAGGAAACGTCTCCTCTGATGGCTTAAAACTGCTGGGAAATGTGAACACAACCTTGCTGTAGTGTAATGCTACTTCCATTGGACAGAAATACTTTCTGTACTGGCAGTTACCAACTGAGCAGTGATTCCCCATTGCTTTGTGTTCACTCGTGTAATTGCTGAACATTTCACAGGTAGTTGAAAAAATTAGTGGACCCTGCCTGTATGGCTTTTGCCTTGTGGTTTGCAGAAGAGATGCTTTTGTATGCGACTGTTTTCTGTTTGAAATGGTTTTTGCACTGTTTTTAACAAAGCCCTTGACGAGGCACTTAAGATATTAACCAGCTTCAGCAGATCATGCGTCTGACGGGAACGCCCCCTGCATATCTCATTAACAGGATGCCCAGCCACGAGGTGAGATCTGAGCAGATGAAGGGGGTTTGCAGGGCAGGGCTTCACTCTGAGTGTTCACCACTTCTGGAAATTAAATGCTTGCATGTGGCATGGGGTGGGCAATTAACTACCTGCTCTTCTGCAAGATTTTTGTACTAAATGAAGACGTGAGATTTGGACAGTGCGTGCTCAACCACAGACTTGTGAGCCTTGGGAGAGCCTGGCTGTGAGTTGGTTTTGCGTTGTGTGCTGTGTTGTGCAGCTCAGCAAAGGACAGCAGGCTGCTGGGACACCAGGGAGTCAGCTCTTCCTGCACCTCTCTGCTTTCCAGTCTTACTTTACCACAAGTAATGTCAGCTCTTCCTCTGTCTTGAGTGCCTTAGTTGGGACAGGATAATGATGTGCTTAGTGTCAGAGTAAGCAAGGAGACAGACCATAATAACCAGTGCTTCAGGATGGTTGAAAAGTACTTGGTCTGGCTGGCTGGATATTGTGTGATACTTCAACAGAGCATTTATTTCCACAGGCAAGAAACTACATCCAGTCTTTGTCTTACATGCCGAAAATGAACTTTGAAAACGTGTTTATTGGTGCCAATCCCCTGGGTAAGACTTGTTTATTAAATTTTCCTGAAACTGAAGCCAGCGTGTCCTGGGACACGAAGATTCCCAAAGCTTTGTTCTGACTGCAGCAGTAGTGCAGAACAGGGTTATGTTTGTGGAGGACGTGTGGGCTGAGGGTGTAAGAGGAAGAAAATGGTGGATGATGAGTGGGTCCTGAGAAACTACAGATTCCTCATGAATGTTGGGCTTTTAGAAGCTTTACATTTCAGAGTAGAGTCACCCAGCTCATGTGAGAAATCCTCTCTGTCTGGTGCTCTTTGCAGCCGTGGACTTGCTGGAGAAGATGCTGGTCCTGGACACGGACAAACGCATCACGGCTGCAGAGGCGCTGGCCCACGCCTACTTCGCCCAGTACCACGACCCAGATGATGAACCCGTGGCAGACCCCTATGACCAGTCCTTTGAAAGCAGAGAACTTGAGATTGAAGAATGGAAAAGTGAGTTTGGGGGAGGGGAGAGAGAGCCAGTCAGCTTCTCTTGTGGTTGTAGAATCATTGAATATCCTGAGTTGGAAGGGACCCACAGGGAGCGTGGAGTCCAACTCCAGGCCTTGCACAGACACCCCAACAATCCCACCCTGTGCATCCCTGAGAGCTTTGTCCAAATTCTCTTGGAGCTCTGGCAGCCTCGGGGCCGTGCCCATTCCCTGAGGAGCCTGGGCAGTGCCCAGCACCCTCTGGGGGAAGAGCCTTTCCCTGATACCCAGCCTTAACTCCCCTGGCACAGCTCCAGCTGCTCACTTGGGTCCTGTCCCTGCTCACAGAGAGCAGAGATTGGAGCCTGCCCCTCTCAAACCTTGATGAGTCTCCCCTCATTCTCCTCTCCATCCCATGAGCTGAGGTTCAACCACGCCATGGTTAGAGGCACAAAAGAAGGTGATAGAAATGTGGGCACCCTGTTGATCCTGAGGTCCTTAGACTGAGTGAATCTACCACATGCTGTGCACATATTTAGCATAGTCCCTGGTAACTAATTACTACTAGAAGCATACAAACATATCTTTGTTTTCAAACTTATTCACATCTCCTCAACGCTGTGAAAGTATCTTTTACTGTGTATGTTAGTCTCTGAGAGTGGTGTAACCATTCTTTTCTTCTTTGTCTTAATTAAACAATACTTTTTGTTTAAAATAGTGTTAGAACATTTGAGATTGTTGCAGGTTTTCTTGCATGAAGGTGTGTCTAGTAGTGCTGTCATAGTCCTGCTGCTAAGTTTCTGCCCCACTTTTCCCCCCAGGCCTGACTTATGATGAAGTAATCAGCTTTGTGCCACCCCCGCTCGACCAAGAGGAGATGGAGTCCTGAGAAACTGCTCTCTTCTGTTTGTCCCACTTCACTGTGAAGGGAAGGCCTTTTCATAGGGACTCTCCGATTATCGTTCAAGTGCCTCATCACAACAATATTCTCCTTAGTGGAGGGGTTTTGTGTGTGTTGAACCGGGGAGGGAGGGGGGAGGGAAGAAAGCTGAGTCTATGTAAACATGCTGCATGCTCTTGTATTCTGTGTACAGCCTGGGGCAAGCCTCTGGAGACCTGTTCTGACTGCACTTAGTTCTTCCAGAGTAACAGTGCACCACCAGTTCGCACTGCTGGGGCAAGGTGGGGAAGGTGACAGTTCAAGGTTTGGTTGCAATCATTGCCATTTATCAATTCTCCTACAACTGAGTAACCTCAAAAAAATGAAAGTTGGTTTATAGGCTTAGAGGGTCCTCTGTTTTCTTCAGGACTGAAGGTGGGGTTGAGGGATGTCCTTGTTCAGTGCCAGGTGTCTGATTTACATCCAGATCTTCCTGGTACAGCAGTGTGGAGGCCTTCCAGTGTCTGATTCTTGGAACACGAAAAGATGTGGTTTGAAACTGTAAATATGTTTGTGCCTTAAATGAATGGGGAGAGAGGGGAAAGGAAGTCTGGGGTGGAAATCTGACCCGCTGTTCTTGAGGGTGAAAGCTCCCAGGTAGCCAGGCATGAACTCAATGTAATTGGGAAGTAACTTTGAGGCAACAACTTCAACCCCTGGATTGGGTATTCCTGTGTTTTTCCCTTTCCTCCTCCTCTTGTTCTGAGGCTTCTCAGCATTATCTCCCAGGAGCCAGAGGTTGGGGAAGACCCTTGCTAGCCACACGTTTGTGTATTCTGTTCCTTACAAGGTGGTGTGTTTTTGCATGTTGTAGCTGTATGTGCATGTAGAGCTGCTTGATTTTTGTCCTTGCTTTTTGGGGATGGCACTGGGGGCAGTTCAATCATCAGTGAAATGTTTACTGAGTACCTCAGGCAGTGCCATAAAATCACAGCACCCTTCCTCCCGTGCTGCAGCTCCTTGTGAAATACCTGCCATTCTAGAGGCTTCAACGAGGGAAGGATGTCATATCCAGCACAGAGAAACATGCACCTTTTTCTTTGTTCTGACCTTCTCTCTGCAGAGGAGGAGAGCTTGGGCTGGAGGGTTTCTTGTGAGATCAAGTGTAAAAAATGTTCTTTAAAGAAATGACTATAGTATCTTGTGCCAGAACTTAAGTTATTTCCTGAAAAGATTTTTTTTTTTTTTTAAGTATTGGAATTCAAAGCAAAGAAATAAGCATGCATAAACACACAATCACCCTTTCACTGTCTGTATCTATAAATGCAAATATTTATATACATAAAACTAACATTTACTAGAAGGTTTTTTTATCCTCTCACATAAGAGCTTCTTGGCTATTTCTTAGCAGGTTGATCTCTGCCCGAGGAAACATGAGAAGGGAGTATGTTTGAATACAAACATGGTTCAAATATTTTGTATTTTCCAGGAGTCTGCATGAGTGAAGTGCCCAGAGTTAGAGACTGGCAGGAGGGAGGTTTCTCAGCATGTTTGTGTGCTCCATCTGTAGCTGGGGAGCTCAGGAGCCCAATTTTAGGGCCTCGGGAGGAAACATTTTTAGACTAATTTGTTGCAGGCGTCCTGTGTGGGCAATGTACCCGTGTATGTGAGGAGAAAGGCTTTTGCAGTATTTTGTATTCTTGTTACCTGTGGGGCAGAGAGTGTTTTTGTAGTGTTTTTGTCCCACGTTTGAAGAGGCAGCACAAAGGGATGGGACGTGGATGACAAAGCCATTGATTCTTCCCAGGCTACTTCCCAGCGATCTCTTCAGGCCAAACGTTTAATAAAGGTCTGGGCTGAGATGAAGAGAGCAGCTCTGTTGTGCTCTAGGATAAAACTCTCCACAGCCCAACAAAATCGAGACGAAAAACCTCCCTTTTCTGCTGGGCCAGCAGTCTGGGTATTCAAATGAAAATGTAGATATACTATGTAAACCTACAGCAAGATTATTTTTATCAGCCATTTTATGTGTAGATGCTACAGTGTGATTTCATGCGGAAATATTGCTAAAGATTTTTAAAAACTATCGGTGTTGTGTGTGGGTGTGGGTGTGTCTGTGTGTGTGAATGGTTCATTGGAGTCTGTCCTCTGAGGGAGCCCCTGGGGCACAAACTCCCTGCTGCCAGTGCCGTGCTGCTCAGCTGCCTGGGCAGGAGCTGCACCCGAAAGACGAGATCTGCTATTTTGTTCCTATCCATGGATTTTGCTGTAATTGGTTATGCCAGATAAGATGTCACAATACCACTGGTTAAAATTAAAATCTATTTTTCAGATTTACTGCACTTGCTGGTACTTGGAAACCTCCTGCACTGAAGTGTTGAGTTTTAGCACGGTGTGAATTTCTGTGCTGTGCTTTGGGGGATCCTGGGTGTGATGGCTGGGGTGGGGGACAAGGCCATGCCTCGGTGGCTGATGGCTGCCATGGGGCTTCTTGTCCGTGTTTGTCCAAAGTGAGCTCTTTGCTACAAAAATAACTTAAGTATGACCATGAGTACTGGACACAGAACCTTCCCCTCCCCCTTTTATTTTCTGTTTAGTGCAGGGAAGCACTACTTCAACACAGAGCAACGTCCTGCTGCTTACCTGGACCTGGGACCCTCCCCCAGTAGCACTGGGTTGTGCTTGTTTGTTATTTAAAAGGGATTTCTTTTTTCCTCTTCAGCTGTCATCTAGTTAGTGGTGGAAAACCACCACAGTGGAGCTTTTCCAACTTCTCTTGTTTATCTCAGAAGAACTTGGGTTGACCAGAGCTGTTCTTCACACCAACACAGCCCACAATCACTGAAGTTCTAGGCCTTGATGAACCAAGGGAGGTGGTGCTGATCCCAATTAGGCAGTTGATCTCCACTCCTACAGCAGCTGATTTGAGGAAATAAAAAGAACAGTGCTGGGGAGATTCTCTCAGCTCCATGAGCCTTCCTGTTCACTTTGCTGTCTGCTGGCTTGAGGAGAGGGGGAAAAAGCCTAAACAAGACCAGTCATGTGTTGGTTTCTGGGAGAAAAATAATCCCAAACACCCAAGACTTACAATTCCAGAATGTGCTCAGTTACAATATATCCTGATCAGCAAAAAAACCCCAAACCTAGAATCAGTGAGAATTGAACTGGGAAAAAACATAAACTACATCTATAAAGTCAAATTACTTAACTCATGAACCTTGACAGTCAGGCTGCAGCACTTGCAAATTATTGTCCATCTGTGCTCCAGTCAGTGATGGGGCCATCACAGGTGGGAACAACGTGCTAGGAGTTTGGGTAGGCCCATGATGAAATGTTTATTACTAGAAGGGAAGCATGGTCAAAATTGTAGCCCTGATTGTCACCCCCAGCTGCACTGTTAGTGCCCGGAGAAGGATTTTTGGGTCATCCCACCACTTCTTTTTGTGGGCTTGGCAGAGTCGGGCTCACAGTTAGGCTTGACCTTGAAGGTCTTTTCCAACCTAAAGGTTTTCATGATTCTAAAGTTCCCTGTTTGATTTGGTCACTGAAGTTATCTCTGTACAGCCCAGACATGCCCCAGCTATTCAGGACTCTGTAATCGGGTGCTGATTGCCTGCATGTGCACAAGCAGCTGAGCAAGGGTTGTGTTCATCAAATAACCGAGGAGTTACATGTTTGCTTAAGGACCAGGAGGTTTTGCTGTGCCACCTCTTGCTCACAGGTGTATTTATAGACCCAGCCAAGCCGTGGTTTATTTCCGGGCTGTGCTGATGCTGATTTACACAGATATGGCCACGGTGCCTTGTCCTTGGCTTGTGTTTTATGAACAGCAGGCTCTACTGTGGCTGCTTGAAGAGCATAAGGGCCAATGCAGTGGTTGCACATAAAGCAGGCACAGTGATTTTTTTTTTCCTGCTCCCCAGACTGTGTTTTCTCTGTAGGGACACTTTGCAGGTGACCTGTATGGAAGGAGCAGAGGCTCTGGGCAGGGTGGAGGGCTGGTGGGGTAGGACACTGTGCAAGCAGCTGGTCTGGCTTGGTAAGGCTCGGCTTAGTCACTTCCTTTGGGGAGTGGGGAGGATGCACCTCCTGTGTGGGGAGCCCCACCTGAGCCTCCTGATGCTGGAGCGAAATGTTGAGGTGCTCTCTGCTTACCAGGAATGGACCTGCTCGTGGGCTGGGTGTGCTGGTCACAGGCACAGCAGTGAACCTGGGCTTTGTTTTGTCCAAGAAGGCCCAGGAAGGGGTTGGAGCTGCTGCAGGAGATGAAACCGCGCCCAGCAAAGCCTGGGGCACAAATCGTTCTCGGGATGTTCCCATCTCCCAGCTGCTCCCCAACCTCCTCGCAGCAGTCACTTGGAGAACCTCAGGCTGCTTTCAGCACTTCCCCACGCAGCTGGGAAGCCAGGCTTGGGAGAAAATCGCCATCGATGTGACCCCGGCGTGTCCTTTGTCACGAGCCTGGAGTTGTCCATCGACTTTGAAAGAAGGATGTCCCTGCGTGTCTGACGCGCTGCTGTGGCTTGTCCCTCGGATTCCCCGGCTCGACAAGTCCTTACTCATCCCCTTGTGTGGAGGAGGGATCTCATGAGCCCCTGTCCGAGCCCCGTGAGGATATTTCTCGGCTGATGGAGCAGCAGAGCGAGAGCTGTGGATGACAGGGGCTCCCAGAGGCGTGCCCGAGCGGCGCTGGGTGCTCCCCTCCTGCAGCAGAGCGCAGAGGCACCTGTACAACACCGAGGCGTGTCAGGAAACCTGATGCCTCACCTCTGCCAATGTGGAGGCGGAGGGAGGAGGGCCCAAAGACATGTCCCTTCACGCTCGCAACAGCTGAAAACAGAGAAGGAAACTTGCTAGAGCCTTTTTTTACCAGCGCAGGAAGCCTCCCTGTCCCGCTCTCACCCCAGAAGCCCTCCCGTACTCCACTACTCTGGGGGGGTGGCTGTCCCACACCCGTCGGGCGATGAACATCGCAAGGAGAAGAGGCTTTTACAGACAGGAGGTGAACAACACGCTCTGGGAGCTGCCCAGGAGATACACATCCCTCCACCCGCTGGGCTCCGGGGCCTACGGCTCGGTGTGGTGAGTGGGGTCCTGCTCGCACCGCCCGCGGCAGCGCGGGGCGGGCTGGGGGTGTTCGAAGTTCCGTGCCGGGGAGGAAACGAGGAGGCGCTTGGCAGCACCCCGCCATTAAGGAAGGACATTTGCATGTGTGATGGAGGCAGGCTGTGTCTGGAGACTCGCTCGCTTGAAGAAAATGTTCCCCCCTTTGGTCAGCCCGGGTGGGCAGAGAGGGGAGCGGCTGGGCAGGGCAGGGGTGCCGGGGCAGCAGCGTCACCTCGGCACTGGGGTCAGGCGGCTTTGAGCTGCTTTGGACTCGGGCTCGCGTTACGGTTCCTGTCTGGCAGCAAAGGCAGGAGGCGGGGGAATCCCGGGGTGTCTGGAAGAGATCTGTAGGTGATTACAGAGGTGGGAGCTGGAACAGGCTGTCCTTGCTGCTCACAGCCCCAGGCAGCCGATGCTGGGCTGCCTGGGGGAAGCGGCTGGACAATAGAACCCCCACCCTGATACCGTTTGCAGCTTGAAATCATAAAGTGGGTAGAAATTACTGTAAACCAGGATCAGTCACACGCTGGGACTTCCTTCGTGGCTGATGATAATCCCCAGCCTACAAGAGAGCAGCAGGAGCTGCTGTTAATTATTCAGCCGGGCAAAGGTGACTGAAGCAAGAGCAAGCACAAGTCAGAGGCTGCTGGGTTTACACTGACGAACCAGAGATGGGCAACTCTGAAAGGTTAAATATGAAACAGTCCATTGATAGTATCTGAACAGAGCCTTTATTTCATAACATGCTGAGCTAAAAATAATTTTTAAAAAAAGGTGTGTCCGTTTTTATAGGTGTTGGGCAAAGTCTGGCCTGCCACTGGCACTAATCCTGAAACCCTGGTGCCCAGGTTTTGTCCTTTTTCCCCCAGCTTCCAATTTACAGAGAGGTGCCCACTTGGCTGCCTAGGTGCATTTATTCTTCTTATATTCTTAAGGAAGTCCTGCAAAATCAGGCAAGATTAGACTTGACTTTTAATTTATATTTGTACAGTGTTCTCTGATTTTTATCACAGAGAAAATCAGGAAGAAAAATAAAGAAAAAAAAAAGGGAGAGAGAAATCCTTACAAAATTACCTTGCCCACCCGAAAAAAACAAACATCAAAAGAAATCTCTACTGGTCCCTGTAAAACTCTCGGCTGCTCTGGAGCTCTCAAGGAGGGAGGGAGAGGAGGGTGTTGAAGCAGCCCGGGGTCCGTGGTGGTTTTGAATGGACAGAGCTCAGCAGGGAGGGCTGGGAGCCGATTCCTGTACAAAGCTGAGGCGGAAAGTGTGGAGTTAGGATTTGCTGTCCTCTGCTGGGAATTGCTGGGAAATTTTCCTGTTGCAGCGTTCTGCAGCAGCGGCTTTTACACCTTCTTGAGCAGCTGAGAAAGTAACTCAGGAGGAACAGCAAAGGCTTGTTTCTCTCCTTATTAATTTGATTTGGCTTCCAGCTGAACGTAATTGTGAAAGAAGAATATTCTGACCCCTCCAGCGCTGGTCTTGCCGATCTCTGCCAGCCAAGGCAGGGACACAGCTCTGCCTGCCCGAGGTCACCCCAAACTGCCTCTGTTCACTAAATCAGTGCTGGGGAGAACACGGTGGCGTCTCCCAGCAGCACCGACTGAATGGGCTCGGGGCTGTGATGATGGCAAGGCTGTAACCAGCACTGTCTGTGCTGTGCAGGCTGAAGCTCCACCAGCAGCTCCCCCGTGTTGGGTACTGGGGTTAGATGCTCTCTAGGTCAGCAGCTGGGAGGGCAGGTAAGAACGTGCACCCTCAGACTGGGAAATCTGCCTTGGATTCTGCAGTTTGACTCCCTGGTCAGAGTCCCTTCCTCTTATTTCCCTGGCTCCTCAGAAAACTTTGCAGAGTGCTGTCCCCTCTGCTGACATCTGCTGAAGTCCTGAACTGAGACAAAACCTCGCTAAGAGTCCTCCTCTGATACCCTGCAGCATCTTCAGCTGCTTTGTGTAGCCGTTCCTGCACTCCCTTTGCTTCTCCTGACTCAGTATGTGTCAGTGCAAGGCTGGAGGATGCAGCTAGAAGCCATGGGATTGAACACCATGATTCTCTTCTGTTCCCATGGGAGATGGGATAGGGATTTATGAAGCAGAGGGAACTGTTCTGGGAATCCACAGTGGGATTTGGCAGGGAAAATACTTCTTTTCATCTGTTTGCCTCTTGGGAGAGGTCAAGGAGGGGCTGAGACACCCCTGGAAAACACCACTGAGAGTCCTGAATTACAGCTGTCTGTCTGAGGACCTCCCTTCCCTCCTGGAACGTGGGGCCTCCTTTGCAATCTGAGCAAGGAGCCTCCAGAGGAAGAGGAACTGTCACAGGATTGCTGTGTCCAGCTGCAAACAGCAAACGTGACCAGCAGGAATAACACAGCGTGTCTGTAGCAATGGCTGTACTGTGTTTTCATCAGCTTGAGAGAAGAGTCTCATTTTCAGCCAGAATTGCTCTTACACAGAAGCAAACGTGTAGCACCAAGGATTCTGAACACAGCAGAATGAATTGCAGCAGCATTTTCAACATGCGACATCCACTGTCTTTGCTCCAGAATACACTGAGGGCAGCTGGCCTGCCCTAAAATACAACAACCTCCAAGCAGATGGCAAAGCGGAAATTTCCACGTCTTTATTCCCTTATCTCCATGCATCAGGGAAGGAGAAGGCAGAGTTAGAACTAATTCTGACCTTTAACCACTTGCGTTTCCCTTTTCTCACAAGCTCCAGCTTGTTTCTGCAGGTTAAAGGGAATAAAGATGAGCCACTCATGCTTTCCTTGGTGTCCCACCTCACCCTTCAAAGAGCACAGGCTGTGGTCTGCTGCCCAGAGCCACACAGAGTAACATCTCTGTGTGCAGAGCTCCACTGAGCTTCTCAAAGGGCCTTTCTCCACTGTCCTGTGAGCATAGGAATTAACTCTTCTCTAGGAGATGACCTTTGGGGTTGCAGAATCTGTTCAAACACACTGCTGACATCAGAATGGTTTTTTATTTGCCTGCTGCAGTTCAGCCATAGACAAGAAGACGGGGGAGAAAGTGGCCATCAAGAAGCTCTGCCGCCCATTCCAGTCAGAGATCTTTGCCAAGAGAGCCTACAGAGAGCTGATGCTGTTGAAGCACATGCAACATGAGAATGTAAGTGCTCATTTCTCCTCTTCCTGCTGACACAAGGGGTGTTTCCTTGCCACCTGCGAGCAAGTCCTTTTTGGTGGCATCACCTCTGTTTTAATTGACATTTGGCACGTGCAGGGGTTTACCTGTGACCTGTTTGCTGTGCCCAGGCTGAAACAGGTGTGTAATGGGTGAGCCCAGGTATTTGTAAGAGGGAAAATGTTTGTGCAGCATCAGTGAGGAGTCCCTGGATTCCTCAGACTGAATTCTCTGTGTTCACCCATGTGCATGTGCCAGTGGAGAGCTGATGAGTAGCATGTGCACAGCAAATACTTTCCAGGTTTAAATGTGGGCTTCTCTCCTTCCTCAGGTCATTGGGCTGCTTGATGTCTTCACCTCCACTGCCTCCTACCAGGGGTTCCAGGACTTGTAAGTTTGGAGTTGTTTGCTCTGTCTAGACTTAACAATTTTCCAAGACAGCTGTGTCTTAGCAGCAGCGTAACAGAGAGGGTCGAGGTGCAAAGGGACCAGACTAAAAGCCAGGCATCCTCAAATAACGCAGAGAAACAAAAGCACACATCAGCTCCCGTGGCTGACACACCCAGGACACATAAACAGATCCCATCCCTGCTCACAGCTGGGACACCACAGCATGCACAGACCAACCTGAGCAATGAGGATGTGTTACATTCCTTGGTGCATCACATGTAGGATGATCCATGTGCACTGTGTGCCTGCTGAGCTAAGAGGCTGCACTCAGAATGGGAGAAGTATTGTTCATCAGGCCTCAGGGCAATTAGAATTTGAAAGATCTGTCCTTCTTTTCCTCTTGATTCTGGCTCTTAATTAATGTTTTTGACATTTTCCCTCCGTGTTCATGGTGAGGTTGGAGAAGTCATTTTCCCTTCCCCATCACTGCAGATGAGCAGTGTGTGCCTGGGTTTGAGGGTTTGGCTGATGGCTCAGTGTTTAGCAGCCTGCAGGAAGAGCATCTGAAGGTTCTCAGAGCAGTTCCTGCAGGAAGACCATCGATTAATTAGCAGCCTCAGCAGGCAGATACTGAAGGAAGCTGGATGTTGTCTTCTGAGGCAGGGCTGGAGAACATTACAATGACAAATTTGGGAGCCAATGCAGCTGCTTTGCTGTGTGAGATGTTTCAGCTCCTGGGTGGTGAAAAGCCGTCCAAAATTGAACTTCACTTGAGGTCTAAAGTAAACTAATTTAGGATCCTGAAGATCCTTGTTCTTACTTGACGTGAGATATCTGATTTCAGGGGAGGAGAAAGAGAGCAATTTTCAGAACAGGTTGAAATTCCAGCTTCACTGCAGGCTGTGCTAGTTAGCCAGGAACACTGTCACAACAACTCATCTTTGTTACAGTGAGTTACACAGCCAAAAAAACCCCAAACTGAGTGAGAACAAGGCTAGCCTGGTCCCCTGCATTTTTCTTCCAGACTCAGGGCCTTGTCTTACTGCCTTTTAGCTACCTGGTGATGCCATACATGCGGACAGATTTACAAAAGATCATGGGACATGAATTCAGTGACGAAAAGATCCAGTACCTGGTCTACCAAATGCTGAAAGGGCTGAAGGTAGGTGGGTCTGGAGGAGTTTAGTGACTCCCTGTGTCTTCTCTGTGTGTCACCTCTGGGCTGACCCTAACTAAACTCCCCTCCAGTACTGTACAGGAAGATGTGGGGAGTTTATGGCAGGTACTGGCTGTTGAACCATTCCTGTTCCAGCACACATCAGTAGAATGAGTGTTTGCTTGCATCAGTCAGTCGGGTATCAAAGTAATCAGCAGCCATAGATAGGCCTTGTGATGGTTTTTCCATGGCAGCACTTGCTTCTCTCTTTGACTTGCCCAAACCCTCAGCAGAACTCTCCACAGAGAGTGAGAGGCTGGCAGCAGCAGGAGCTTCTGCTGAGCCTGTAACAGAGGCTCTCAGGGGAGAACACAGAGGGAATGATTTTCATTCAGTAGCATAAGGGAGGAATATGTTTCTGTAACTGGCTTTGAGGGAGCTGAAAGCAGTCACTGCAAACTCTGGGATGTAGAGACTGAGCTTTAGAGCTGCCCTCTCACATCCTTCACCTGGAGTCACTCAATGCCTTACAGGCATCAACGAGTTCACCTAAATCACACCTCTCCCCAGTTCACTGCTATCCTGAGTTTAAATAAAGGGGGGAAGAGCACATAGAAGGTTTGACTGGTGTGCTAAAAGCCCTGTAGTCAGTTTTTGCAATTTTAGGGTTTTGGGCTGAGATTAGTTTTTTGAACACCCAAAATAACCATGTTTTCATGTCATCTGCTCTAACCTTGATGACTTTGATAGTTTGAAGCTGTTGTTGTACTTGCTCTAAGGAACTATTGCTTCATCCCTCCTCTTCTGCTCTATGCATCTTCTTTAGACTGGCAATAGCATTGCAAATACTGTCAGTAATTTCGGGCAGAAATTTTTTTTCAAACTGCTGCCCTAGGGACCAGGGACCTCTAGAAGGCTGCAGAGGTTTGTTCTCAGCAAGTCCTTGTTTGTAGCTCTCGTTTCTCTGCTGGAGAACAGAAAATTTTGTCTGCTGGTGATCACATTGTGGCTCCTCTTTTTATTGCAGTATATTCATTCAGCTGGCATCGTCCACAGGGTAAGTTCATGTGTGCTCTTATTCTGATTTTTGTCTCTGTGAAAAACACAGCATAGTCATAAATTCCTAACCATCATTTCACTAATAGCATTGTCTGCTCTAATTTTCCACCCTGTGTGCTCTTTTTTCCATCCTACCCCCTATATATGTTTGGATTTGCTAATATCCAAAAAGCTGTATTTTCTGATGAGCTGAGAAGCATTTTATGATGCTTTTTGAATTAAAACTGGTTCAGAAAAAAATCAAATAGCAATCTAAAGCTGTACAGTATAGCAGGTGTGGTGTTAATTCAGTCATTTGCTGAATTGATACTGAAATCTGGGGTGTTATGGGACCCCATCAAAGGTAAGCAGAGGTTCAACTGAGAGCTGTGTTGATGCGTTGCAACTTGAAACATGCAATTTTTCTGCTCTTGTTTGCTGTAGGACCTGAAGCCAAGTAACCTGGCTGTGAACGAAGACTGTCAGCTGAAGGTAGGTGGCAAAGCAGCACTTTGCATCAGCAGCACATCAGCTCGTGGAGGAGCTGCTCTGCCAGCAGGAAATTGGCACTGTCATGTTTCCTCTTTCCTCCCGAGCCTCCATTCCAGGCGTTGTGTTCCTTGGCAGCTGCAGCAGTGGGAAATACTCCCCTGCTGATGTAACTTGCTGAATCAGGGCACAGGACTCCAAATGAACCTTCTGTCACTGTAATCCTCGTGGCATGGCAGTGTGTAATGACTTCCTAGAGAAATTCAGCACTGCTGAGCAACACTTGCAGTAGGTGGATGATCCCTGAAGGGTAACTGGATTCAGCTGCAGTTGCCCTTTGGTTCTTCTCATGGACATTGTGGCTGTGATTCCAGACAAAGTTATTTTCAGGGCTGCTCTGAAGGGTTTGCTTGCAGCTGGCTGGTATGGTGCTCTAGCATGCATTTTCTGTAATGTGTATTTCAGGGAGTGGCTCTGCTGCCCATAAAGGTTGGGTCAAGCTTGTTCATCTTCAGCATTGAGGGAGAGGCCATGCTGTGTCACCTGCAAGGTGTTCTTTTAGGAAAGGGTGAGTTGTGGTGACCTGGGAGCATGCCTTCACCACCAGGTCATAGACCAACTCCAATAAAGCAGAGAGACTCAGAACTTAAGCTTCAAGAAAGGAAGTGACCTTCCAGGGAGCACAGAGCACTGATCCTTCCAGCAAGGGTCTTCTCATGACAACTGGGTTTGCAGCTGGCTTGCAATTTACAGTGGAATTAAGACATACTAATTCTTTGAACCATCCCATGGGTGTCTGTGGTGTAGTTGGAGCTTTGTTATTATCTGATTGGAGCTACTTCATTTTCTCTTAGAAGTAGTCTCACTTGCCCATAGGATTTCTCTTTTCTCTCCTGCCCTTCCTTCTCCTTATTCTTCCTTTGGAACTGCAGATCTTGGATTTTGGCTTGGCCAGACAGGCTGATGCTGAGATGACTGGCTACGTGGTCACACGGTGGTACAGAGCCCCAGAAGTCATCCTGAACTGGATGCATTACAACCAGACAGGTGAGCAGCCCTGCCCCAGCAGTGTGACTCTCTGGTGACGAGCCAGGGGATCCTGCTGGCTCAAATCTCACAGAATTGTCCTCTTTATCATCAGTGTTCCCTGGAGCAGAGCAGGTCCCAGAGGTATTGCACAACTCCCAGAGCTGGTGCTTGCAGGAAATGATGAAAGCAGAGGTTTTAGCAGCATAGAAAGAACAGAGGGGGGTGGGAGGGAGTGAAATTTAAATCAACAGCAGAAGCGACAGCCCCAGCAACCACTGCTGTCTTTCTAATTCCTTTTTTTATTTTTTTCTTCCTTTTCCCCCACCCCTCCTTTTTCTCTCTGGACAGTGGATATCTGGTCTATTGGCTGTATCATGGCAGAGATGCTGACTGGGAAAACACTCTTTAAAGGAAAAGACTGTATCCTTTCAAGCTGAACCTTTTCCCTGAGGGGAGTAATAATTCTTGGTGTGTGTGAAAGTGCTTTTATGAATGAGGCTACTGAGAAAAACAGGTGTCAGTGTGGTTTCTCAGGAGGTAATCACAAGGACCAGTCTTTTTGGTGAGGAAAACAGAAAGGAACTTTCAAAATACACCTCTCTGGTGGTGTGGCTCTACATCAGCAGCTCATGTTGTGTGGCCATAGCTCCATTCCCAAAATTTTGCATATCCTTCCAAGCCCATGGATGTGTGTCCTGGCATAGCTGTGCGAGAAAAACTATCTGTTGATGGAAATGCCATGCCAGGGAGAAAGGCTTGGAGCTCTTTTTGCCAGTCCAACGAATCTCTGCCTGTGTGACTGTGATGGGTTTGTGTCATGAGCTAGCTGTAGCTCTCACAGGCTGAGCTGGGGGCAGGCGTGTCCAAGGGTTGCTCCCCAAAAGGTGATCTTTAACACAGCTTTGCCAGACCTGGATCAACTGACCCAGATCCTGAAAGTAACAGGGCATCCAGGAGAGGACTTCTTGGAGAAGCTGGAGGACAAAGCGGTAAGGAAGCTCCCTGTGGATTTGGGTCCTGCTGGCAGAGGTGGCAGGGGAAGAGGTTAACTCATGTTCGACATGGGGGAGGTGCTGCCTCCACAGCAGCAGAAGTGCAGCAGCAGCCTTTTCCCTTGGCAAGGAAGGCATTTCCCTGTGCTGGTGGCACATCTGATGGACCTGGTGCTGTGTTGGGAACTGCTCTGTTTTGCAAGGACTCCTACGGGAGCTGCCGGATGCCCCAGCAAACCACCAACCTTCTCTGTTCTCCAGCTTGGCTCTGAAAACAGAAGTATTTCTCTGTCTCGATTGATAAAAATAGTTCCTTGTAAACTGCCTGCTGAAATGGGACATCAGGGATGCTTTGCTCTTGTCTCCATTTGCCTTTGCTCATCGGAGCCGTGAGACTGAGAGCTGCATTTCACACCTGTCCACGTGCAGTAACTGTGCTTTCCTTGCTGTTTCAGGCGAAGAGTTACATCAAGTCCCTTCCTAAAATCCCCAAGAAGGATTTGTCTGTGCTTTTCCCTAAAGCAAATCCTCAGGGTAAGTAATCTCCAGCATTTCTCATGAGTTTTCACAGCTAGAGCAGAGGCAAGCTGACTGCCACAACCCCAACTTTATTTCTCCTTCTTCTCATAATTTCTTGCTACTTTTTTCCCTTGCAGTTTGTGCCCCTGCCCTTCCTCAGGGAAAATACATATCAATTAAAAGTAGAATTATCTTTTATTGGCATTACAATGGTGATGTTCTGCTATTCTTGGCCATTTACTACTTTTAAAAAAATGATTATTTTTTAAGTACAGGGTAGATCCTGTTTGTCGAATACCTGGATCTAGCAATATTTAACAGACAGCAGATGTGCAATTTTCAGTGTAAGAATTATCTCTTACAAAGAGCTCTCTTCCCAGGTACGTTAGAGGTGAGAGCAAGCAAAACTCTTCTAGAAACTGAATGGAAGAAAGTCTTAAAATGTTAAAACCAAGTGGGAATGGGGCTGACAGACTAGACAGCATCTGGATTTCCTGCCCTCCTCTTTACCAGGGATGTATAGGTTTCTATACAGATGACTCAACTTAAGACTCCTTTGAGATGCAGGGCTCTGAATGAAAGCAAATAATTAAAACTGAAAAATATCTTGAGGTTACTGGCTAACTCCTCATGTTCCTGCAGCCCAATCTGTGCAGCAAGGCTTATTCAAAGTCTAATTTGTTATTTCTGCGCAATTTAACTTCTGTTAGTAAGAGTTCCCTGAGCCTGCTGTTGGGCAGACTTTGCATCTCCATTAATGGGAGCTCCTTGCTGCCCTGACCAGGCTGAGGAATCTCTTCAGTTTTCAGGTCTGGAGATGAAACACTGGAAATAGCAGTGCCATCACTTGCAGGGTTCACGCACAGGGTGCCTGTGCTCCCCTGCACCTTGTTTAGCCCTGTTCCCATGCTCTACAGCCGTGGACCTGCTTGACAAGATGTTGCAGCTGGATGTGGAAAAGCGCCTTACAGCAACAGAGGCCTTGGCTCACCCCTACTTCGACCAGTTCCGAGATATTGAGGAGGAGACAGAGGCACAACACTCCTATGATGATTCTCTGGAACACGAAAAGCTTTCAATAGAGGAGTGGAAAAGTAAGAAGTTGAATTTCTTTGAGGTTTCTGTCTAGCACGGGACTTTCCTACCTCTCTTTCTTTCCTGTACAGATGCTGTCCAGGCTGTGACTGCCTGCTGATGCCTCAGTGGTAGTGCACAGATCTCTTGCTTTTATGCATTCAGCAAAGATCACTCCAGCTCTTCAGGCAGACTTTTTTTGTCTCTCTCCTTTGTCTCTTTCAGCTGCCACTGAATGCCTTTCTCTCTGCACATCCCACACTCCAACTTTTATTTGTGTCCTCTGAAATCACACATTCACGGTTATTTTGTTCTGTTTTTCAAGAGCATATTTACAAGGAGATCTTGACCTTCAGTCCCATTGCACGGAAGGATTCAAAGAAGAGAAGTGGGATGTCATTATAGCGACGGGTGCAGCTGTGGCTGGGACCCAATTCTCCTTGATGACATCAAATTCATTCCACACTGTGTTGCTGGTGGCCATTATTTGGCCTGTGGGACCTCTCTCTGTGTGCCAGCACAAGGATGACACCATGCTGTGGGCATTGGACTTTGTTCTACTAAAAGGGAAGCACCCCAGACAGTTTTCAACATAAAAGACAAATATATTCTTGTTGAAACTTTGAGGAAATTTTACCTGGTGTTTCCTTTTTTTTTTTTTCTGTATTTGTCCACTTGAGAGAGGAGGGGTTTCATTCTTTCTCATTAGTCTTTTCAAACACAGGGTTTAGTACATCAATTATGGATGAGGTAAAGAAAAAGGTAAAATTGACTGGGAAGTGACTCCTAAGCAAAAGGATCAGAGGTACTGAAAATCAGCATAACAAGATCTTACCCAATCTCACTCTGACTGTGCCCTGCTTCCCTGAGCAGTCACAGAGCACCCAGCAGAGCAAGGCTGCTGGGATGGTGTCAGCTCCAGGGCACCACGGGATCAGCCTGTGTTCAGAACAGCTACCAACTCATCCTGTACACAGAATTCTGCTCGGATGCTTCCTCTCCAAAGAGCCACTACCTCTTTTTTTATTTTTCCCCTGCTTATTTCATTCCTTGGGATTTGATCAATGCTGTCTCCTCCTCACTGCCGGTGGCAAACGCAGCCTGGGAATTCAAGACCACTTCCCACAGCAATAGACTGGGTGTCCCAAGCAGCTGCACAAGTTAGTTTGAATGTGGATCTGCCGGAAGTTTTGCAGCCTGTGCTGAAACTGGAGGATCTGCAGATCCACGGCTTATCAATACAGTCACTTGATAGTGCAGTGCTAGGCAGGCACAGCTGCTCGTCGTGATAACACCCTTGGACTGCAACACCTTCTTCCCTGTGGTGATCAGTCAGGTTCAGCCAATCATTCCAAAGTCTGTCCCAAGGGATATGTGCCAAGAGACAAGTGTCCTCTCTGTATCAGAGCTCAGAGCATGGAGTCCCCAGGACTAGAGAAAAGTATTGAGGTATGTGACCTCACTGATACATGCAGTGATTCTCAACTCCCCCCATCTTCTGTACCTGCTGACTTGGTTTGGTTTAGCCAGCTTGTTTGTTTTCAGTACTCTCTAATTTTCTTCCTAAGTGATGTTCAGTTTTGCTGTACAGACCACAAGTAAGGGAAAACTGCAACATCTCCAGAATTTTCTGATCTCTCTTCTCCACTGGGAACTGGACACAGTGATGTCATGTTTCTTGGCTGTCTCCCTGTTGCAGGTCATGGCATGCAGCACTCGGGATAAAACCCTCCACTGACTGCAGCTTTTTGATAGGATGGTGTTGATGTTTGCCTGCTGTAGCTGCACAGCTGGCCCATGATGATAAGATGTGGTTTCTCTTGGCTTGTATCTGTCTGGGCCATGTACAAGCCCTTGGCTTCACTCCTCTCTTAGGTAGGGACAGTGAGCACAGAACTGTTGTGATATGCCCTCAATTCCCTGGAAATTCAATGTTTCTCATGCAGCACTCTTTTGTAAAGACCTAGGCTGGGGGATATGCAGTTATGTTCTGCTGACTCTGTCTTGAAAAACACAGCTTGATGAGATTTAGGGTTCATCCTTTCCTCTTGCTAAGGAACAACCTGCATTTTCCTTGAGTGGCAGAAGGGAGAAGTTCTAGCTGCATCTGTCAAACTGCACTTGGAATATTTTCCTTTTGAATCTGACCTGGCTGCCATGTGCTCTGCATAATCTTGAACAGAGGGTGGAGAGAAGCTCTCTGCAGCTGCCAGTAACGTCTCAGAAAGCTGCAGATGTTTAGAGCTTCCTGTGCCAGGGTAAAATGAGGCTTGGTGGTTTGCAGTGGAGGGTCATTGTCCAGGTGAGTGTTTGTGAGTGCACAGGGAGATGTTTCAGGGCTGTGGGTGAGGCAGGCTGCCCTCCTGACTGTATGCAACCCTGGACATGGAGAGGCAGAGAAGAGTCTTAAAAGTTCAGTCTTGTAGAGAAACTTGAGTACATCTATGGAGACCTTTAGAGTAGAGAGCTTTCTTTCAGAAAGTCATCTCTAAAGTCAAAATCATCTGTTAAGGCAAAGAACCCATTCAGACAGAACTCATGAACCACTGTAAATGGGAATGTAGTGTATCTTACCTTCCTTCAAAAGGGGATAGGTAGACTTGAAGAGTTTTCTGTCTCAGTAATGATGGCTGAGGGAGAAAACATCTTCATGATAAAGGAATGTACTGAGCAATCTGCTGGTAGTTGAAAAGGGACTTGGATAGTTTTAAAGAATAATTTAAGATGACCTTTGAGAATTGTCTGTCTGAGCAGAGGACAAGCATGAAGAGGCCCTGGGGACATGTGATACAAACAGGTGTGAGAAGAACAATTGTGACCATAACTGAGTAGGGTACACAGATTTTTGCAATCATCAGTCTCACTTGTTTTAGGGATAGCACACAGTCTCTTCAGCATCAGTCTTTCTGCTGAGTATACATCCAGTTTCAGGGCCTGGGTTTCTGGGTAGGTTTACACTCACCCTGAATGCTCTGAAATTGCAAGAGCAATCCCAACAGCTGCTGTGTGGGCTCCATGCTCTGGTTTCATTCATTCATCCACCAACCCTGTATAGTGACAGTACACTGTCCCAAAGCATTACCCAATATCCCAACAAATGTGAGGAGCAGGTGCTCTGTAAGCCCAGGAACCCTGGAGGTGTATGTGTATTTGTTTTTTGTGGTATGTATCATCCAAGAACTGAAAATAGACAGTAGAAAATGTAGCAGGTTGGAAGTGGAAGGAGTATCTGTCTGTACAGACCAACCATCCCAGTGGCATCCGAGGACAAGTTTCAATGAAGAGCTACGAGAAGGGAGAGGTGGGGGGAAATCCTATTGACATTTCCTGAAAGGAGTTTGAAAAACACCTGCTTGACAGAGCCAGTGACTCAGGCCGAGGCTGGAATCCTTCAAAATCAGCACAAGAACGAGAGGGGGTGTGTGACCCTGACAGACACTGTGAGTCAAAGCAGAAATTACCTCATGCAGAGGTGCAGGCAGTGCCTGTTGGATGACTCACACTGACACATAATTCATGGACATTCCTTTCATTACACGTATAGTTTACATACTTAAAAATACAAAATCAAGTGATAAAAATCCCTCAGCCATTAAGTGGTCCAAAATTCCATAAATCAGGCCAGCCAAAAATATGTTTGCTGTTTGTATTGAGGATGTATGATAAAAATTTACATGGATATATGGATGGAAGTTTTGTGCCTGTCTCGAGTAACATACAGATGTCTAACTTGGAATACTATTTACTTGCTAGTCTTACATTCATTTCTGACTTCCAAGCATCTTTTTTTAATTTGGAAAATAAAGCTTTCAGAAACAATCTTTCTCTGTAAGTTTATTTTGACAGCTAATTAGGTCTGTGAAGTTGCAACTTTATGGGGCCTATTTGTTAGGTACTTGCACATATAAGTGGGAAAGAAAAAGCAGATGAAGCAATGATTATTTTATTTTCTTAAGAGACACCACAAAATTACCAGGAATTTTTTGCTGTGATTTGGATACCACCTAGAAACCTTTCAGTGCACAATTCTGAAAATTTCCACAGCCTCTTAGAAAACTACTTATTCTGTAGGAAGAAGACAGATCACCTGTTTTCATATTTAACATTTCACATTCTAGGCATCAAACTAAACAAATAATGTTCATGTTTTAAGTATGTGATAACGGGAAAGAAGAAAAACATAGAAAATTATAAACACATCTGAGAACTCGAGATACTGTACAAAGGATGGTAATACCTTTTCATATTCCCGTGTCTCGCTGTTGCCTGAGCAACCAGGGAAAGCGTTCCTAATCCTCTGCATTTTTCCTGTATCATGGGTCAGCAGAGTGTTGGCTGGAAACGTGATTATGGCTGTTTTTCTTTTCACAGCTGAGAGAGACAAGACAGGAAAGGTTGAATAAAGACCAGAATAACCGGTAGTAATTTGTTTTTCCCCCAAAAGGATGGACACTTGCTGCACTAATTGCACTTATCATGGAATCATTCAGGTTGGAAAAAGCCAGTAAGATCATCAAGTCCAAATCTACACTGTGAAAATGTCAGAGTTTCCAGGTGAATGTGGTTTAGGGGATGTTTTGCCTGATTTCTCTCTACAAGGCCATTTTCTGAGCACGTGAGCTTACACAGCTTTTAATGTGATGTTCAGCTGGTGCTGGCTCACAGCTGATTCAGTCAGCTCTCCTTTTTTGTTGGAATGCACTCCATTAAATAATACTGAACAGTTAGTATATTATATCTGCAACCCTCATTGATTTGCTGTTAAATGAAAATGAGTTAACTTCTTTTAGCCAAGTTTGGCTAGAAAAATAAAAATTCTTCTGCCATGAACCATCATTTCAGAGCTGTCTTCAGAACACTTAAACTGAAAAAAAATGTTTTAAAATTAGAAGATGTTGATATTAAAAAAAAAAGAACCACTGAGGAGGTAGTGCTGAGTACTTGTGTAACCTCTCTGATGTTAGTGAGGCTGAAGAGGGTTTTATACATATATATATATATATTTATAAAGGGTTTTAAGAAATGCAGCTGAGCACTTCCTAGGACCCTATATAAATATAAAAAATCCAGTGAAAATACATGTCAGCTGAGGCTTATCACTTTGAGATATCAGGTTTTAACCTGTAATGCACAAGGGTCCTGTTTAGCAATTGCTCTAATTTCAGCAATTCTGAAGAAAACAGCATCAGAACAAACAGCCAAAGAGAGATACAAACATAACTCAGTTTTGAGGCTTAATAAATCAACGAAGAAAAAAGTCAGCTCACAATTCTAAATGATAATTCTCTTCCCTTTTTAAGTATGTCTTATATGCTTGAATAAACATGGAGAAAATTGTAATATGAATGAAGGTGCCCAGCTCTGTTTGAGGTGGCCTGGCTGCTGCTTTCATGTGAAGCAACATCACTAATTTTGCACTTGCACCCTTTAAAAACTGGGACAGCAAAGAAATTGAATTAAGCTGTGCCTCTGGGATTTGAGAGAAGTTCAGAATGTTTTTTTCAAATAACACATTAGTTCCACAGCTTTGATATGAAACTAAATGATGAATAACTTGTTTTGATGTTGTAACACATGGCCCCCAGTCATCAGAGATGTCTGGAGATCTCTGTGCACAAGTCATCCCACTGTTCTTAACAGGGAACTCAACATGGTTATAAGAAGCTAATTCCAGTGCCAATTTAAGAGTATAAAGTTCAAAACTGGGGTCAAAATGAAAGTTTGCAAAAGTTGGTCATATAAAAAAAGTTAAAAAAAAAAAATCAAGTAAAACTCAATTAAAATTCCCACATAAAGGAAAATCATAGAATGGCCTGGGTTGGAAGGAACTTAACATCTGTTTGCAACGCCCTGCTGTGAGACACCTTTCACTAGAGCAGGTTCACCACAGCTCCATCCAACCTGGCCTTGAACAATTCCAGGAATGTGGCAGCCACAGCTTCCCTGGACAACCTGTTCCAGTGCCTCACCAGCCTCACAGGGAAGAATTTTTTTCCTATTACCTAATCTAAACCTACTCTCTTTTAGTTTGAAACCATTCCCCCTTGCCCTGTCCCTACGTGCTCTTGTAAAAAGTCTCCATCCTTATTGTAGGCTCCCTTCAGGTGCTGAATTAGGTCATCCCAAAGCTTCTCTTTTGCAGGCTGAACAAACCCAGTTCTCTCAGCTTTTGAAGTTGCTCATCAATTATTGAAATTATTTTATTTACTGTTTAACTAGGAAGCAAATGCACCTATAAATTGTTTTGAGTTTTGTTTTATCCTTCATGGCTAGGACCATACTCTTAAATTGCTGTTCTTTTAAGAGTGAGATCCTTTGTAAATCAGTGAGAGCATTGGGACTTTATTTCTAAATCCTTGATATATTATTTTTCATGCAAAACAAGAATAGATTATTATTTATTTTCAAGTTTTGATGTGTAAATAGTAGATTTGCAAAAAAGTATACAGCATATACACACAGTATATGCTTCAAAGGTGATATGTAAAGACTTCAGCAGGAAATAACACATTTTCCTTTGCTTTTAAAGCTGCAACAAGCTGTGGTCCAACCTGAGTACTTTGAGAAACAGACTGCCACAGACTGGCTGCTCTCAGATTCCATGGTTAACATACGTTAAGAGACAAAAGATCTCCAGTTGGACTGTAAATGAGGGAAAACAGCATTCATTGCTTCCTTCTAAAACAGTTAATTCTATAAATTCAGATGGTGGTATTATGCAATACTCTGCGCAGAGTGGGAGGTGGAACACACATATGCCCAAGTATGTGGCATGCTCTATAAAAAGTAAGTGTGGGAGCCTCTGCAATTCCTATCTCAATACTTATCTCAGTTGCTAACTGAACTTTTTTCTTGTTCAATCCCCTCAGTCCCTCTCTCTGTCCTTCCAGCCCGTCACACCTCTGCATGTGAAGAGGCCATCTGGAGCTGAAGTATTGGTCTAGAAAATAAATACAGGCTCTTGCTATTTACATCGTTTGTTTGATGTTGCTTGTGTAGGCTAACAGTGGCAGGCAAAGGTTCTCTGCGAGTGTAGCTGGGTTGGACTCTGGCACCTGGCGATGCTCCAGAGTGTTTCCTGGGACCCCACGCCTCCTGCAAAAAAAGTGGGTTGCAAGAGGAAGACACCCCAAATGAGCTTGGGACAAAAATCCCACCTCATTTCCCGTGGCCTGAGGGCACCCGGCTGCGAGGTACCGGCCTGGGATGGGCCCGCACGGCCGAACCCGAGCTCCCAAACCCCAACCCCGCGGATGATGTGGGGGGCAGGGAGACACAGGGGTAGCCCCCTCCGGCCGCGGCTCCCCGGTGCTCTCTGCCTCGTCAGCCACGGAGGGGAACACGGGCAGTAGCGGCCCCCGCCTAAACCATGAGGCCAGGGCGGAGGGACCCCCGCCCTCCCGTCACCACCAGCCCCCGGGGGCCTCCCGCTCGGCGCGGCCCGGGTGAGGGAAGGCACCGGGGAGGGGCGGGCGGTGCCTGCCCGCGGGGGGAGCGGAGCGCGGAGCCCCCTCCCCCGGCTGGCCGCTGGCTGCCGCCTCTCCCCGCCGCTCGGCCGGCC
>VZRV01010145.1:43877-86126 GCA_013398115.1 Falcunculus frontatus | reverse complement strand
GACGGAGCCGACATCTTGTGCCCTCCCCTCCCGCCGCCGGCTGGGTGAGCCCGTCCGCCCCAGGGGGGAGGGGAGGGGGAGGCGGAGAGAATTAAAAAAAAAAAAAAAAAAGGAAAAAAAAAGGAAAAGAAAAACAAAAACAAAAATTCCCCCCAAAAGGAGGCGGCGGCAACGGTGGAGAAGCCGCGGCGGCGGCGCGCTGAGCCGGCCAGGTAAAGCTCTGCGGGGGAGGCCGCGACACCGTTCCTTCAGGGGTCTCTCCTCCCTCACACACCCCCGCGCCGGGGTCGCGGGAAGGTGACCGGGCGGGCGGGAAGGAGCTGGGGGAGGCCGGTGCGCCGCAGCCCGCGGGCCTCTCCCGTGCCCCCGCTCTGTCTCCGCGCGGCGAGAGCGGCCCGCGGTCCCTCGCCGAGGAGGGGGCAGCGGCGGTGAGCGCCCGGGGACGGGGAACGGGCAGCGCCGTGTCAGCCGGGCCCCCCCATTGCCGCCATCTTGGCCCCCCCTCCTTGGCGGCGCGGCGGGGGCGCCGCCCACCTTCTCCCACGCGATTGGCCCAGGCGGGGCCGAGCGCACCCGCCTTTAGCCCCGCAGAGCCGTGCGTTGCTATTGGTGGTGGAGCTGTGATGGACGGCGGCGGCAGCCAATGGCCTTGCAGCCTTGCTGCGCTCGCGCCGCTCGCCCCCCCCGCTCCCGCTCTCTGGGGACTGTTGCGGTTCCGCGGGGAGAGGCGGCCGTGCCTGGGCCCGGGCCGGGACCCGCTCCCGCCGTGCTTAATCGCCTTTTGCTTCCCCCCCCCGCCCCGGGGTCGGCTTCATTTCTGTCCGAGTCCCTGCTGTACCTTGGCTGAGATCGCTGGCTGCTACTGGAGTTCCCTGCAGGGAGCCCTCGGTGCGCAGGGTAGCTCCTGAGAGGAGCTCCCGCCGGCGCCTGACAGCTGAGGGCATGTCATAGTTCCCTCAGTTGCTGCTGAGGCCGGACATAGCTCGTGGCACATCACAGCTCCCTCGGAGCACTGCTGCTGTGGTCAGACACCGCTCAGGGCACACCCCATCTGTTGCTGAGCCCAGAGTTTACCTGAAACTTCATCCACAGCCCGTCTCGCACCCTCCCCATTCCTGAGGGAGGGCCTCTCTGGAGGGCTGGTGCATGTCCCATCAGCTTGACTTGGTTACAGAAGAATCAGGGCATTGATAAAGATCAAGATCTCTGCATGTGCCAAGGCAAGCAGCTCTCTGTGACATCTGTTGAGCACTGACACATTTCATTGTAGGCATCAATGCGGGTGTGAGAAGCATAAACCCTTGGCAGGTGTGTGAGGGGAACATGGGCCCGTGGCAAGCACAGACGTGGCAGGAACATGAAGGGACATTGTCGAGGGCAGCAGGAGTTTCGCTGGCGTTTTGGTTGGCAAAAGGTAGAGAGGGGGCTGCAGCTCTTCTAGGTTGTTTCTTTTCCTCTGGCATCCATTGCTTTTACTCTACAGATGTGTTTCTTAAATAGTTCCATGGGCATCTGTTCCCCATTGCACAGCATGGGTTTTAAATCCCAGTTGCTGCACGGAACTGGGTGGCTGCTTGTGCAGGAGAGCAGTGCTGAGGAACATCTCCAGACCTTGTGTTTGGCTTGATGTCCCAAAGAGGGGCAGTCTTTGGTAACAACAAACCCCAAACTCTTTAGGACTACATGAGCTGTAGCCACTGCTAGTAGTCATGGTGCACCAGAGTCCAACGAGAGCCACGTTGTTCCCATCTGCTGCTGCACTCCAGAGTCCAGGTGGTCTTTTTGCTGCAAGTCACTGAAGTTCTTCATTGTTGAGGGACCTAGTTTTTCACTGGAATCACCAAGCTATGCTAAAAGAAAGGGCCAGGAAACTCCCCCAGCAGCACTGCCTTGAGCTCCAGCCTTGCGTCCTCTGCACATGAGAAACCTGGTGCTGTAAAGTGAATCCTTGGTTGTTCAGCATGGGAAGGCTGGAAGGAAGGACTGCAGCATGAAGGAGAGTTGAGAAGGAGACGGAGGTCTTCTGCAGTGTGAGAAAAGGACTTGGAGATGGCCAAGGTAGCATTACAAGGGCAGAAATCATGGCCTTTCCTTTAAAGGACCCACTTGTGTTCAATATTCTAAGCTGTGTGTATGATGGGGCCTGTACTGTGATGTTGTTCCATACAGGTTGATCTCTTTGGTTTTTTCAGGAGAGCTTTTGCCCTCTTTGTAGTAAATTAAGTGTCCTGATGATTGGCTTGGTTTTTTAGTCACCTATTGCAGCCCTCCCAGGCAGCTGTTGCCCACAAGTGTGAAAGCTGCTGCTCAGAATCAAACCACTCCTGAAGGAACTCCTGGGGTAGACTTAAATTCGTTCTCAGAAGCTTTATGAGTTGTAGCCACCTTCTTTGCTCAGTTTTGCTCTCTGGGAACTTCACCCCCTGCTCCCACTGTAATCCCCAGCAGAAATGGGTGACGGGAGCTTTTTGGAATGCCTTGAGCATATTGTGGCAATGGCAAAAGGATGTCTGTTTGAACTTTCTGCTTTCATATCAGCAACCTTTGTCCGTGGCAGGACAGAATCAGCATGGGCTGAAATAGCATTTAACCCCACTGATGTCGAGTCTCTTCAGCATTTCAATGTGCACAGATGCTGTTTGCAGAGGGATTCTTTTTTATGTGTAGCTGGGAGCTGTTTTCAAGTGGGCCAAGGGAATCAAAACATTCCTAGGTTGCGGCTTAGAAGTTTCTGTTGTTGTAGACAAGGTCACAGTGCTCAGCTCAGTGTGTCTGAGTTGATTTTGTTGCTGCTTTCAAGGTATTTTGGAGGTGTCTCTCCTAATATCCAGGTGTATGTCTCATTCCAGGCACTCAGCTCTTGCTGGCAGCAATTTCCATGCCATTTTAGATGCATCTTCATAGTGCTAAGTAATTGTGTGCTTTACAAATGGGTTGTTTTATGGCAGTTGGTTGCTGTGGTGCAAAGCCCACTTTGGGGTAATTTTTCTAGAAATACACTGATTGTTTCACTAGAGGAACCCTGCACACTTGTTTTTCCCATTAACAGATAAAACAGCCCTTCCTTCAGGTGCTTGTTTCATTGAAATTTACTTGTCCCTCAGCATTCCAAGCAATTGGCTATTGCCTCATTTTTCCTGAACACAATATTAATGAATTGTGTGGTCAGCTCATAATAATTACTTTATCCTCCATATATCTTTTTGCCTCCAGTATCTTCTTTGCTTATACCATGAAGAATTGTAACAGACCTGTCTGTCAGCAGGATTTGCTGTTGGTTTTTTTTTTTTTTTCATTTCATGATCAAGTTGCCTTTATACCCTCCTTTTAAAATTTGTTTTTCCTACTGATTGAAGCCACTGGAGCTCAGCTAGGATGAGTGCAGTTGGGTGTCTGCAGTGTGTGGATCAAGTGACTGATTAAAGTTTTAAGGCAAAGGTACCACCAAAATTTGTGGTACCTGTATTTGTAGGTAGAAATGATCATCTTTTATTTTACATCTGAAGTAAAACTGCATTTACAGGCTCTGTCATTATGGATGTGCATACTGAAACTGGCACCTGCAGCTTATTTCTGGATGCAGGGAAGAGTTTGGAAACCTTTTCCAGAGCCTTTTTGTTTCTTAAGACACAGGTGGTGTCATGGCTTAATCTCATGGTTCACAGAACCAGTAATGGAAAAAAGTATTGCTCCTGGAATTTGTTCCTTCTTCCTGGAATAAGCTTGGACTTCTTGTAGGTGCTGGTCCTGTGAGATGCTGCTTGCTGTGGCACACAGTTGAGAGTTTCTGGAACTATGTCCTTCATAAAGCACATATACTGCACTGGCTGAGTACAGATTGTGGGTCTGTAGTGTTTTTTCTTGTCTATGGGTCTCGCAGAAAGGAACTGAATATGTGGATTGCTTTAAATAAGGGTGAGGTGCTGGTTCAGACCTCTGCATAGCAACAGATAAGCTCTGGGCTGGCTTATCTTCTCACAGAGAATTTACATTTGCTTTTCTTTGTCTCCTTTCTGACTTCTTTCAGCCTCAGCTTGTTTATTCCCATAAGTCATGTTCCCATCCTTGACTCTGCCCTTCTCTCTTGCATTACTCACTTGGCTTCCTCTCTGCTTTCCCTCTTTGCCAGCTCCCTCCTTCGCCCTCTGATCACCGAGCTGCTGCCACCATGTCTGAATCCTCCCCCAGACCTCCCCAGGCTTCTCCTCTGCTCCCCTCTGACAGGCACCTCCTTAATGTCAGCAGCCGACTCTCAGCTAATTATCTGGGTTGCTGATTAGCAGTTTGCGCGGGCAGAGCTGGCTGGGGCTTTTTGTTAAGGCTCTGAGCAAATGCCATTGCACAGTTCCTGCTGCTGGAAGCTGTCTTGCTGCTCTCCTGCTTGTAGCCCTGCGGACTCTCCGTAGGCAGGTGGCTCAGGTGGATGAATGGGAATTGTAGCTCCAGAGGGGCTAGCGCCAGAGCTCGTAAGTCCATTGGGATCCATGCTGCTTGTCGCCGTGTTTATTCCTCTTTGCTTCCTCGTGGAAGAGCAGAAGAGATGCACATCTCTGGTCTCTGCTACATTGCTCAGCTCATCCTCTGGTTCTGCTTGTGACCCTTGAGAGAAGGAAAAGCAAAGCTGGAGGATGACTTTTCATCGGGGACTTTTTTGCATCTGCACTGTTGGAATGGGAGGATTGGTGGTGGCAGCCCTGAGCTGTGAAACTTGGAGGAGCTCCCTCCTGGACTGAGGGAGAACCACTAGTTTTCTCATCTGTAGCTGACCAAAAAAAAAAAAAATTGGAAACTGCTTTCATAAGACCTGAACAGTGCATGCCTTTTCACCTGGAAAACATCCAGCACTTTTGGGGATATAAAAGAAAAGTCACAGGCAAAACAGCAGAGAAGAACTCATTGGTTTGTGTGAGCTTAATATGTGAATGGTGCAAGAAGATGTGAACAGTGTTGTTTGAATTTCAGGGGATCTGAATGGTTTGCTGACCTGGGTGCACAGCAGACTGCTTGTATATTGTGCTGTCAAATTATTTTGAGTTTTTCTCACTGGTGGTATGGTGGAATGTACATCTGAGGTGCAAATAGAGGAAGTTGGAGGGTGCCGTGCATTGCTCTGATATGCATTGCAAGAAATGGTTGATATATCAAATACCTGCCTGTATCTAAGGTGTAGAGACTCAGCAAGCCTGGAGTCTCTGGTAGAAATTTGCTCTATTGCAGCACTGAGTGAGTTTTTCAGGCTGTGCTGCTTCTTGCTTGTCTCCTTATCTTACACTGTCCTCTGTCCTGTTGTGTCACAGGGTCTCTGGACCACAGGGATGAGGAAGCCTCGGAGGAGGTGCCGGCAGCACTTGGAGGGGAGGCGTTCTCCCTCGCCCTACAGCCTCAAGTGCTCCCCCACCCGAGAGACGCTGACCTACGCCCAGGCCCAGCGCATCGTGGAGGTGGACATCGACGGGCGGCTCCATCGCATCAGTATCTACGACCCCCTAAAGCTCATCACCGAGGACGAGCTGACAGCCCAGGACATCACCGAGTGCAACAGCAACAAGGAGAACAGTGAGCAGCCCCTCTTCACTTCCAAATCTAAGAAAACACCTTCCAAAGGCAAGAAGAAGGAGTCCTGCTCCAAACATGCACCAGGGATATCTTTGCACTTGCCCCAGCCCAAATTCCGTGTGGTGGACTCCTTCAGCCAGCCAGATGCCCCTCCCCTCCCTGCTGCCTACTACCGGTACATTGAAAAGCCTCCCGAGGACCTCGACGTAGAAGTGGAGTATGACATGGATGAGGAGGATCTGGCATGGCTGGAGATGGTCAACGAGAAGAGAAGGGCTGATGGTTATGGGACAGTTTCTGCTGACACTTTTGAGCTGCTGGTGGATCGGTTGGAAAAGGAGTCGTACCTTGAGAGCCGGAACAACGGGGCTCAGCAGTCCCTCATCGATGAGGATGCCTTCTGCTGTGTCTGCATGGACGATGAGTGTCACAACAGCAATGTCATCCTGTTCTGTGACATTTGCAATCTGGCCGTGCACCAGGAGTGTTACGGTGTGCCCTACATCCCCGAGGGGCAGTGGCTTTGCCGCTGCTGTTTACAGTCCCCTTCTCGCCCTGTGGATTGTGTCCTTTGCCCAAACAAAGGGGGAGCCTTCAAGCAGACCAGTGACGGCCGCTGGGCCCACGTGGTCTGTGCCATCTGGATCCCAGAGGTCTGCTTTGCAAACACTGTGTTCCTGGAGCCCATCGAAGGGATCAATAACATCCCTCCAGCTCGGTGGAAGCTCACATGCTGTATCTGCAAGCAGAAGGGCATGGGAGCCGCTATCCAGTGCCACAAGGTGAACTGTTACACTGCCTTCCATGTCACCTGTGCACAGAGAGCCGGTCTCTTCATGAAGATTGAACCCATGAGGGAGACCAGCATCAACGGCACGACGTTCACCGTGCGCAAGACTGCCTACTGTGAGAGTCACTCCCCGCCTGGCACGGTGAGAAGAGGGTCTCAAGCTGCTGGTGGCAATGGGCAGGAGGTCACTGTGAAGGAGGAGGAAGATGAGGAAGCCAATTCTGGCCCTCCCAAAGGGTCTGTGAAGAAGAACCAAGTGAAATTGAAGCAAAAGATCAAAAAGGAGCCTGGTGATGTGACCAAAGGGCGTTCGTCCATGCCCGTGGTGACCGTTGCACAAATTCCCTCTTACAGGTGAGTGTCGCGGGTTTAAGGAAGGAGTTGGACAGCTGGAGATGAACAAGGTCTGTTTTAAGGACTCAGTCCCTCTCATTGTTGACCTCGGAAACACTGAATCTTCAGTCGAGGCTTAGCAATAACTGTGTTCAGAGTGCTCTGTAGCATAATTCATGGCTGGGTTTCTTCTGAGTGTCACTGTGGTTTTCTGGCTTTGCTGAACAGCCATTTCAAGCTGTTGTGTAATGCAGACTCTGTGGTGGTCCCTAATGGCAAACACCCATCTGCCATGAAGTATTTTTATAATACTTCAGGCATTACAGGTTGGTAGGCAGGTGGGGGTCATCCCACTATTAAAATTTTTGAGATCTCATTTCATGGTTTCTTAATTCCTCCTTTTATTATAGAGCATGTCAAACCTGACAGTGTTGCAAGCAGCTTTGACTTTGGCTGTATTTGTCTGTATTTTTGTATTTTTTCTCCCAGCTCTCTCTCATGCAGAACTAGGTAGTGCTGAATTTTTGTTTGGTGCCTTAGGAAGTGTGTTGATGTGTCACTGGTATTTTAACAGATAGGCTGAGAATTAATCTAAGAATGGTAAGCAAAGGTCAAAATAAGTGATATATTATTCTTGGACTTTGTCAAGTTAATTTCCCAGGCTCCAGCTTATTAACATCAAACTTTATTGGCCCCTGGAAAGTGCTTGCCACGGGAAGTAGTTCTGAAATTAAGGCTTGGAGCTGAATTGATGATTTCATACTTTGTGCTGTGGCGAGTGCTTAATGGGACCCTCCAATATGAAAAAGGGGCACATCTGTCTGCATGTGAGGAGATCCCAGATTGTCCCAGTTCACGGGTACCTCAGAGTGTGCATTGACACAACACTGCAGAGCTTCATCGGGAAACCCAAGGGTCTGCAAAGCAATTGGCTCCGTGACACTCTCTGCTTCCTTCAGGCTGAACAAGATCTGCAGTGGGCTCTCCCTGCAGAGGAAGAACCAGTTCATGCAGAGGCTGCACAACTACTGGCTGCTGAAGCGGCAGGCGAGGAACGGGGTGCCCCTGATCCGGCGGCTGCACTCGCACCTGCAGTCCCAGAGGAACGCCGAGCAGGTACTGGCTGCTCCCCAGCTGATCTCACACGGGAGGACACAGAGCTTGGCTTCCAGGAGGAGATGAGCTTAACACATGGCTGGGGAGGGGAGTGAGGGTGAAAAGATCAGATTTAAGTCTCTTTCGGTCTCCTCTTGGTGAGCTCATGCCTGAAGAACTGGGTGGGACTGGGTATTAGTGGGATATCCATGATGCCACTAAAGTTGGTGTGGGTGAGACAGAAGGCAGGAGTTTTTCCCCTGAATCAGGAGACCCAGGGTTGTGCAAGGGTGTGATGGGTCCTTGGTGGACTGATTTCTTAGATGAATGATAAAAACACATTCCTTGTGAGTGAGTAAAGAAAATGGGTTTTAACTCCGGAGTTACGGCCAAATTCCAGTTTGGGTCATTCTTCCTGCAGCTTCAATTTTTGTCCATCCCATGCACATTTAGACATAATCATCAGCTCTGGACTCTTCTGCTTCCTCTTTTGAGCTGGCATCTGGAATCACTTGATCTTGGTGCTGTTGAAGAGCACTGCATTTGGCATGAGAAGTAGTTGGTGGAGTAATGAAGCAGTAAGACTCTACCCTCTAACACAGCCTGTCAGTAGGGATTGTATACAATTGTACATGTATATTTTTACTGTAGTTGGAGGAATTTATAGGCTTTTGGTTTGCAAGAAGACTGCTCTGGGTGATAAATAAAAAATTATTCCCCACTCATCAGTGCAGAGCTTGGGAAAGTGCAGCATTTCCTTGGTGTATTACATTGGCAATTTACCATAAGTAAGTTCTTAAAAACAAATATCCTGTTAATATAAACCATGAAGATCTTGTAAAGCAATTGTCCTCTTGGCAATCATGTGAAAGTGCATGCACTTGAGGTATGTCATCCAAACCATTAAAAAATCTACAGGTTTAGGAGAGGAAGGATGATTGTGTTATGAAGCCACTGAACTGTGTCTTGAAAGGTGTGAGCTCATCTCCCAGTGCTGGCCATTCTTGGCAAATGTCTTTCCATGGCTCTATTTCTTATGGGTTACAAAGATGATAAGAATAGCTCTTTTTTCCCCTGCTTTTGGTTGCCTTCCCTTTAGACTGTAAATGCTTTGAGCTGCTGCTCCAGTGCACAGAAAAATTTCCAGCCTCTGTAATAAACATGGATGTAAAAGCCGGGAGGGTGTAAATGAGCAGGCACTGAAGTTTGTTCCCAGGGTGAAGCTGCAGTATAATTTGGGGTAATTTCACAGATAAGGTAAAATCTAGAAAAGCTGATGTCCTCTTTGTTAGACAGCTAAATGCTGGAGGAAGGAGGGACATGGTCTGACAAGGGAATAAGAGGAAGACTCTGAGAGCAATTCCCAGAGGATTCCTACTAAAAGAAGGAAACACAAGAAGCCTGTTGTGTTTTTTATCTCACCCCACTTCTATCTTGCAGAAGGAGCAGGATGAGAAGACGAGTGCAGTGAAGGAAGAGCTGAAGTACTGGCAGAAGCTCCGGCACGACTTGGAGCGGGCTCGGCTGCTCATCGAGCTCATCCGGAAGAGGGAAAAGCTCAAACGGGAGCAGGTAGGAAGTTCTGGCTGGAGTTCCTGCACTCAACTTCAGTCCCGTGCAAGCTCTCTGTGCTGCAGGAGGCACAGGAGGAGCATCACAGTTTTTCCTGAGCCTTTTCCTCTTTTGGTAGGTTGTGACTGTTGGGTGTGCAGAGCCACCTCTCCCTGTGCCAGTCACAGGTTTGCACTGTGCAGCCTCTGCCCTCAGAACCAGGGCTGGGCTGCAGAGTGCTGGGAAAATGTATTTCCATCATTGATATTGGATTTGATTCCTGACCTACAGAACCCCTTCTATTTCTGGGCATGGACCAAGTGTTTTGCAGAGTAGAAGTTAGTTCTCCTTTCATGATTATTTCAGGAGTTTGGTAACATCTTCTCCAGAGAGAGGTCTAAATCACAGTTCAGATCTTAATTTCTAAAGCTAAAAGTTCCTGTAGTTTGTCCTCTAAGGACATTTTTTAGAATAAAGAGTTTTAAGATGGAGACCATTTACTAAATTTTCCAATTTCTTTTCTGACCTATGTACACATCTCCAAAGTTTCACCAGTTGCTTCCAGTGCTTGCCAGCCTTGCTTGTCTTTGCTGTCCTCAGCTTGTTGGTTGCTGCACCCACAGCTGTGCTCTCTGGCTGGAGTATCCTCCAGGACAGCTTCAGCAAAGGCTCACCAGGCACATAGTGAGCCCATATACTTCCTCAGGCCTTGCCTGGGTGCTTCCAGGCTGTCTGCAGGAAGAGGGAAAGCAGCGTTCTCTGTGATCACAGCTCCTCTGAGAGCAGTTTTTTCATGGCCAGAAACTACCCACAGCTTTTCTGGAGTCCTCTTGATGGTTCATTTGCTGCATTGTCCTTGATTTACATCAGTGGCTCAGCCCTCATTGCTGTGTGAACATATTTTAGGTAGGAGGATGAAAAAAAAAGTCATTCTTAGGCTTTGTTTGCTTTTGATATCTTGATATAACCCTATCACAGTTGGCTAAATCCATAAAAGCTTATGGAAACTACGGTGTGCTTCTTAAAAGGATAAAATACCACAGAAAAGTGTATCTAGTTGGGCTCTATCCCAGCCTAGCTTTTAGGTGAGTGGAGAAGGATGCTCCAGAATTGTGCATCTCTGTTAGGCTTTTTTCCTGTTTTGGGGGAAAAGTGTGATCTTTGTATCTGTCTGTATTCATTCTCTCACTGATGCTGTCTTGTTGCTGAGCACATCAAATACAGTTTGCTTTGTGTAAACAGACTTGCTTACCTTTGTTATTGAAGTGTTGATTTAATGACATAACAAGTGATTATAAGATCAAAGAAATGAAGATGTTAAAGGACGAATAAATACTTTTATCCTGTTCCAGTCTTCTTTGAATAGATTTTCAGTGTAAGAGATTTTCAGTGCTACAACTTGTTTGCTTAAAAACAAACAGTAGTGGAGACTTCCTAAAGGATAGAAGAAACTGTGTTAGGAATTTGCAGACATCTAACCACTGTTGTTTGGTTTCTGCCTTGAAGTCTGAGAGCTTATGTCTTAAACTTTGTTTTTGCTCTCTAGTCTTAATTATGGATGTTGTTATTCATGTAAATGCCTGCATACTTTAATTTTTATATAATGTTGCTAATTGGCATAATAACAATATCTTGAGGCAGGGAGTTCCCTAGGATAATTAACCAGGCGTGAAAAGCCTGCTTTCATTTTTAATTGTAGTATCCTTTAATTTCCTGGGGTTTCCTCTTGTTTTGACTTTGTGAGATAAAATAAACAGGAGTTCCCCATGTAGAAGGATTGGACTGTGCAGTTACACTGGGCAATGCACATCCTGCACATGGAGAGTGCAAGATGTTTGCCAGAAGTTCTACAACAATGCTGGCCTGAGGTCTCCACTGCTGACTAAAGCTGGGGAGATCATTCAGAACAATCTGGAGGGAGACACCACTCCCAGATCCTGTCCTCAGTGAGTGTCCTCATGGCTGTGTTCCCATTCCCAGGTCAAGGTACAGCAGGCTGCCATGGAGCTGCAGCTGACCCCTTTCAATGTCCTGCTACGCACAACCCTGGACCTGCTGCAGGAGAAGGACGCTGCCCAGATCTTCACAGAGCCTGTTAACCTGAACGAGGCAAGTCTCTTTCCTAGAGGTGTTTCACGGGTTGTAGATGAGATATTGCTGGGCAGAAGCACAAACCACCTTGTCCCAAGCTGCTGGTGGACTTAAAAATATCTCAAAAAGGACTGATGATGTGTGTATCCTTCCAGGCCAAAAAAAAAGGGCATTTTTTTCTGGAAGTATTAGCACATCTTGGACAAGTAATGTTTTGCAGAGCCAGGGTGTGTCTGCCTTGTTTGAGTGACACAGAAATTAGCATCTGTTGCTGCCCCTTACCAGTGGAAAGGGCATTAAGAGTGCTTGTGCTGGGTGCGCTCTGGTTGGCTAGTAAATGGTTTTTGTAATTGTACAGGTTTTATATGTTTAGGTTCCAGATTACCTGGAATTCATTTCCAACCCAATGGATTTTTCCACCATGAGGCGGAAGCTGGAGTCCCACCTGTACCGAACCTTGGATGAGTTTGAGGAAGACTTTAACCTTATAGTTGCCAACTGCATGAGGTATAATGCTAAAGACACGATTTTCCACCGAGCAGCTGTCCGGCTCCGGGACCTCGGGGGAGCGATTTTGCGTCACGCGCGGCGCCAGGCCGAAAGCATCGGCTTTGACACGGGCGTGGGGATTCACCTGCCTGAGTCGCCCAAACCCCACGACTTTTACCGCTTTTCTTGGGAGGATGGTGAGTGATGATTCATGGTTTTTTTCTCTCAGGCAAATCATAGCTTTAGTTCTGAGCACGTCGTTCAGCCTGCATGGAAATCGTAGCCATTCTGCATAAGAGAATTTTCCTATCCATCCTAGGCACATTTCTAACTCCTTTAGAACCTCAAAGAGTGGGATTTCAGGTGAGCTTGGGCACTCTGAGCTAGGTGCAGCTTAGCTCCAGCTCTCCTAGTGCATGTCTGTGTTGGCAGAGCCTTGTAAACTGCCCATGCTCTTTGATTTATGCCAGGAATGTCATACAAACTCGCTATTTTAAAGAGCAGTGCAAAAGTGGCTCTGGGATTTTTTGCTCTGGGGAAAGCTCATACATTTGATTGTAAACTGGCAAGATGTAAAGCAGCTGGGTTAGATGGAACATTGAGGGCTGGGAGGGGTTGATGAGGGGTGAAGGTACTGGGACCCAAGCAGCCCTTTTAGCTGAGACTTTTCATTCCCAACATGACCCCAACCATTCCCACAGCCCTCTCGAGATGCAGCTCCAAAGCATTGGCTGAATAACTTGGCTAAACTTAGTACAGCCATCAAGCACGCAGAGCTTGCAGTGTGCCATCTGGTTCCTAAATGTTGAAGCCCTCTTGGGTGCAGATGGACAGTCATTATGAAATTTGTGTTGGTGTTCAGTTGTCTGTCCTGCTCCTGCAGATACCAGCCCTCCAGCAGAGCCAGAGGAATGGCAAACATGTTACATTTTGGCCACTTCTGTTTGTGGTCGTATTTTGTCATTTAATCTGTCAATGAGAGAGGTTTCTGACAAGGGCCTAGGCCACAAGCTGTTCTGTGTGGGGTGCAGACATGTCCTTTCACTGTTGCCCCTGGGGCAGTAACAGGAACTGAAGGACAGTGCAAGTTAAATCAGCTGCTTTTTATCCAAAGGAAGGAAGTCCACACTCCAAGATTATTGATTGCTAAATCCCCAGGCTAAAGTGATTGATTCATGGGTAGCATCAAAAGGAATGAGGCCTGGCACTGGCCCCAGCTGCTTCTCCAAGAAGCCTTACTCCTTCCCTTCACTGTTCCGTCTCTTCTGCTGCAGTGGATAACATCCTGGTCCCGGAGAACCGGGCTCACCTGTCCCTGGAGGCGCAGCTGAAGGAGCTGCTGGAGAAGCTGGACACGGTGAGCACCATGAGGTCCAGCGGTGCCCGGACACGGCGCATCCGGCTCCTGCGGCGTGAGATCAACTCCATCCGGCACAAACTGGCCCAGCAGCAGAGCAAGGCCCTGCCCAACGGGGACACTGTGCCACAGGAGGGGCTGGAGACAATGTCCAGGGAAGGGGATGAGGAAGGGGAGAAAGGTGAGCAGCAGGATTTTGATTCCAGGTCTCTAGTGCATGTCAGCAGTCAAAACCTGCTGTTTGTCCTGTGACCTCAGTGAAAGATGGGAATGGCTGTTGGTAGTTTTGGGAATAACTCTTTCTAAAATCTTCAAGCAGATTCTTTATTCCTTTAGCAGATGGTGCCAAGCTCCCGTACCCTCCAACCCTGGAGCCCACAGGACCCGCACCCACCCTCTCAGAGCTGGACTCTCTGCAGGACCCTCCAACTCTCAAACCCATCAGTGAAAGCAAGTCCCTGAACCAGCTGCAGAAGAGGATGGTGTCGGACAGGGAGCTCTTTGACAAGAAGGCTCTGCAGCAGGAGAACCAGGCTTTCCAGCGCCTGCTGTCCAACAACGGCCTCAACGGCCTGGCCCTGCCCCCTGCGGACAGCCCTGCCAGCCCCGCCCTCAGCAGCGTGGGCCGGCGGACATCTGTCCTTTTTAAAAAAGCCAAGAACGGCGTGAAGCTGCAGCGGGGTCTGGAGTGCTCCCTGGAGAACGGGGAGGAGCACAGGCAGGGCAGGCAGCGCTCACCCTCCTGCCCTGAGGGGGAGCGACAGGCGAGGAAACGGCCCCAGAGCAGGAGCTGCAGTGACAGCAATGGAGAGAAGTCACCCAGGCAGGCAGGACAGAGAGGTGAGGAAAGGCTGGATGTGACACTCAGGGCCAGTTGACATTGTGGTGTTGGGTCCTAGGTTGTACTCGATGATCTCAGAGGTATTTTCTAATTGATTCCGTGATTCTGATTTCTTTCCCTTCTGGAAACTCTGAGATGGGGCTGAGGAAGGGGAAATCCTGGAGCTTTTAAAAATTTCTGTGTCCAAACTACACACCTGAAACTGACTATATGCTTAGGGGAGAACACAGTTCTCATAACCAGATGTGCCTGATGAAAGCTGCATCTCTTCATGTGTTTATAAATAGGGCAGACAAGACATGTCCATAATGAGCTGCACTTCTCCACTGACTGTACATGTTGGTTTTGGTATCTTAGCTCATCTCTAGTCACCCCCAATTTTGACATTTAAAGATACCAGTGTGGAGCCCAGGGTAGTCACCAGGAACTCTTCTCTTTGCCAGGCTGCTGTAAGAGGAAGTTTTGCATTTTTTGTAGGGCAAGCCAGTGTGCCCAGCTGCTAAAAAGCTGTTGAGTGGCCTGGCTGGAGACTCTGGGCTGAGGCGTTGGCATTCCTGCCCTTGTGGAAGGGTTTGTGGTGGCTTGGCCACTCTTAGGAGAGTTTCCTGCTGCAGAAATGATGCATGTGGTTGGAAGTGTTCACAGTGTGGAGTAACTGAAACATTAATTTGAAATCACTTCTGGAATTTAAATAAAATTAGTGGGAATACCAAGCAGGTTCCTTTTCAGATTAGATCTGCAAATGAGAATAAGCAGCTGAGACAAAATTTGGAAAGACAAAAGAGGAAAGAAACATTTAAGTGACAGCACTGTAATTTCTTTTTAATTCTGTGTGAACAGCCATTGTGGGACAGTTCCCATCTGTAAGGTTTGACTTAGCCTACACCTCAAATATTATCTTGGAGTTATTTGGTTATCATAAGGTTGCAAGCATATTGAGAGTGGGAGGACAGCAATGGAATGTGGGGATTGACTTGTCAGGATAGGTTAAAGGAAACACAAATGACTTCTCCAAAGAGTGGAGGGACTCACCGTCATCATCTCCTGGTAATTAAAGCAGAAAGTTGTCATCCACACTGGATAGAGGTCAAAATGAGAGGCTGAAATTAAAAAAAAAAGGGAAAATGAAGGCAGGGTGCTGGAAAATCACTGATAATAGGCAGCAACATTTCTCCTCTGCTGAAACATCACAGCTGGCTTTTTTCTGAGTTGCACCACTGCTTTTGGGATTCAGCTCCAGCTCCTTCCACAATTTCAAACACAATTGATTTCTCCTAACTGGAGGGAGTGTCTGGTGTGATAAATCTCTGTTACTGCAGAAGCAGGTCAGTGTGATGGGGATGTTCACAATGAGGTGTTTCCCAGAAATGGGCTCTTTGTGACAATCCCATATTTACAGCTAGAAAAAACAGCAGAGGCTTTGCCATGAATCTGCCCTTTGTGTGGCTGTTGGACTTGTGAGCCCATGGGAGTGTGGGGGTGCTGGGTCCATGGACTGGGGGAAGGCCATGGTCACCTGGCTTCTTGTGCCTGCTCTGGGCTTGGGGGTGCTCTCAGGGGTCATTCCTTGTCATTCCCATTTGTCTCCTTGGCAGGAGTGACCAATGGCTTTGCAAAGCATGCAGAGAGTGGCTCTGACTCCGAGTGCAGCTCTGCCCTGGGCAGTGGGCTGGTGTTTGAAGCCTGCAGGTAAGTGCTCCAGGCAAAACTGGAACACCTTCTGTGTCTGGATTAATCTCTCTGGTTCTGTTCTTTGACTTCTTAGTTTCAAACCCAGCCCAGACTATTACTTACTTGTGTGTTGACTCTAAAAGACAAAAAGCTGTTGAGTTTTCATCCTGGTCCTCTTAAGCTGCAGGTCCCAAAAGCAGTGCTTGATTTTTCAAGCAAGTGGGTGTGTGTTACACTTCTCTTTCTGAGTGCATGCACATCCTCTCTGCTGATGCATGCCTTGCAGTTCTTGAGAAACAAAACTGGAAAAAAACTTGAATTCAAATTTTCAGTTCAGCTCTGCAGGTAAAGCTGAACTTTTACCACCTACTAAATAGCTGCTTTCTTCCTCTCAGAAGTTTAAGAGCAGAAATGGGCAGTTCAAACATGGCTGAAGAGACTTAAAGCAAGCACCTGACATCTTCTGATGTCTCGTGCATAACTTGTACAATTACTCTGTTCAGGAGCAGCTCTATTTACTACTTTTTCTCAAATCTTTCTTTTCCAGCACCAAAATCACTCACAATAGGTTGCTTGTTAGAAAACTGTAAAAGAAAAAAAACCTTACAATATGTGAAAAAATATGATTGCTTGAGGTGGAGGTAGTCCATTTTCTGAGATACTTGTAGTAATGGGGTGAAAGGATGTTCAGGGTATGGGCTGACAAAGTCCAGTGTCATACTGGAGTTGCACTGGAGGGCTGCTGTGTCATCTCTCAGGTCTCTACACAACTGGTGTAGCTCATGCAAGCTCCAGGCATCATTGCATCAGCTCTCAGGCCTGAAGTCTTTACTGGGTTTCTCCTCATGTTCACAGCTTGGTTTCTGTGAGGCCTTTTCATGGCTCATGGGAAAGCTGGGATGATGTCCAGTGTGCTTTCACCAGGAGAGATCACATTTTGCCCAAGTATTCAGTGTTCTTTTCATGACAGTGATGCACCAGTGCAGTAACTTTTTGGTATTTTAAACAGATTTGGAGGATCCATTGTCTTTGTTGTCAAGGATAATCTGTTTTCTCCTAATGCCCTACTTCTCCACATCTTCCTGACAGTGGTTTGATGCCTCCCAAGCGGAGCCGAGGGAAGCCGGCTCTTTCTCGGGTACCCTTCTTGGAGGGTGTCAATGGAGACTCTGATTTCAGTGGCTCAGGTGAGAATTGCTGCCCAGCACACCCTGCTCTGGACCCACCTGAACCAGGGGGAACACATCTCAAAGCACACCAGGAACCATTTCTGCACAAACTACCCAGGTTGGACCTGCCTGGGCATGCTTTGTTACAGATTTAGGTTATTGCATATAACATTTTTCCTGCTTCCACCTTTTGTGGTTGCCTGTGCCCTGTGTTCTCCTTGGAGGGGTGCTTTCTGTAGGGCTGGTGTGTGTAGTGTTCCTGTCACTGTTTCCTCCTGTTTTGGGACTAGTTCTCTTTAATGATGCTGTAACACAAACAAGAAATCATAATTACAAGAGGGGTTTCTCTGGAGATGACTTCATAGCTGTTCCCTCTTGAATTGCTTGCAGGATCTTTGTAATGAAGTTGTCTTTGTCAGGCTGTGTTGTACATCTGTAAAATTGTCACATTCCTGTAATCAAGGCACTGCACCGTCCTCCCAGAGCTCACATCACCAGACTGTTGTGTTTCATAGGGTGTGTCAGTGATAGAGTTATTGCAGGTTTGTGCTGAGATCAGAATTCAGCTTTGGGGCCCTGGTGCTCCTGTGCCTTTCTGTGCAGCTCCATGTGCTGGCTCTTGTGGCTCTCTGAGAACCTTATCCTGGGCCTTGTGTGCTCAGCAGTCTGCTTTGGAGATAAGCTCAGAGAGTGAGGCTGGTGCCATGAGAACTGGAATCAGTGGGACAGTTCTGGGGTTTGGAATATGATTTCATTAATGAAAGAATACATCTGGAGTGCAGTAGTGGAGAAGCACATCAGATCTGTCCTGGCAGGGTGCTCAGCTGGGTTGTACTCAGCATTTTCTAGATTCAGTTTTCAATGCCAATATTTGACCATTTTTCCCAGAGCAAGCACTACTTGCTGTAAAATTTTCATCAATGCAGATTACTCCTTTTCCAGGCCCAGGAGCTCGCTGATTTCATATCTGTGACCAAATCCATCTCTTGTATGGCCATTTGATTTCAGTGACTCAATTTGATGATCATTTCTGTATTGAGGAGTTCATGTGAAGCCACATGCGTGCACAGACCCATGATTTAGGAGACTGTGGCTTTATCTTAATGCTGAACCTGACTGTACTGATAGAGCATGAAGAAGGCTGGGCGTCTCCTATGGCCAGGCTGGAGCTTGGTACATGCTGAATTTTATGCTGAATTTTATCATAAACACCCAGTGCATATAGATACAAACAATAAGCGATTTCCCATTTTGTCCTGTGAGTGTGTTCTAAGTTCATCTGTTTTAGTTGATTGCTACTGAGACAATGAGGCCTGGGTTAGCTGCCAGTGTGGTTCCTTGTGTTTTCATAACCCTCTTGCTGGTAACAGCTCCTAAGCTCTGTCTCCTGCTGTCCCTTAGGCAGGCCTCTCCTGATGTCCTTTGAGAGCCAGGCTGAGCTGGAGCCCCTGGAGCTCGTGTGGGCCAAGTGCCGTGGTTATCCCTCCTACCCTGCCTTGGTAAGTGCCCTGTGGCTCTCCCACAGCCTGACCTTGCAGCTCAGGTAGCCCAGCCCACGGTGCTGTTGTGCAGTGTAACCAGGCAGAAAAAGAAAACTTCCCAAAATAATGTAATATGTGCTTTTTTCTTTTTTCCTTTCCCATTTTCAGGAATTTTGTGAATTTTCCCTGTGCTTATTGTTTCAGAGCTTTGCAAAGGATTCATAAAACATTGCTCTCTCATTGTCAGGGGTAGGAGCTCTTTTCACTCCCCTCTCCTCTGAGGAAAGTCATCAGTACTGTGGGGATGAGAAGACCTGAATTTTATAAATGCAGGCACCAGGTTCTGCTGCCTGCACATTTTCCTGTTTAGTGAGCACAGCTCCATCTGTAGGTGCCCAGCTGGCCCTGCCACGTCTACATCCTCTTGCAACAGCCATATGTTTGATTTCAATCTGAGCATATATGCATGTGTCAGTCCCTTGAATGTTATTTCCTACTGTTTATCTGTCTTTGGATATTTATCTATTAATGCCATCAAAAAAGGGCAGATTCTGCTGGAAGTGTGATTCTCATCCATGCTCTTACTCCAAGTGGGAGCCCAGAAGAGGGAACATCCATGGATCTGCTGGCCATCTTGGCCAGCCAAAGCAGTTTTAGTTCTCCACGTGGCTACAGCCAGAGTTAAACTGTGCCTTAGAATGGATTTAACCACTGAGATTCCCTCCAAAAAAGGCTTTTATGTCTAGCAGCCTGTTGTGGTGGCAAAGTGTCTTAATAAATTCCTACAGATGGCCAATGTCAAAGCCAATCTACTTTTTCAAGCCCTTAGGAGGGGAAGAAGAACAGACTGAGTATTGCAGCCACCCTCTGCTGTTTTCTTCTCCTCCTGTGCTGATATAGCACAAATGTGGATATGGACATTTCTGCTTTATAGGGGGAGAACTGGTGCATCTGTTGTGACTTATCTTCAAAATTACTGTAGTCTCTGTTCCCTGGCTTGGTGCAGCCAGCACTGCTTGTCAACTCTCAAAATATTTGGCCTGATTTGGATCTAATTCAGTGTAAATCTGAGCAATGCCACTGATGTCAACTGAGTTGTTCCAGAACGGAGCCATTGTGAAATCCCATTTTGCCTGTGGAGTACAGCAGGAGCATTACATTTATTGCATGAGTTTGGAGTGAGGGAGGGAAATCCTTTGCTGAACACAATAATACTGAGTTTGTACTGAATTACACATCAGTGTAAATGCATTTACAGCCACACAGAACCACACATTTACATCCCTTTTTCAAGATGGGGTGCCTGGCTTTGGGACTGACTGGCTTCCCTCCCACGGGGGAAGCCTCAGGCTGAAATTTTTTTAGGAGACGCTGAAAAGAAGCAATTTTGCTTACCCACCCAAAGTAGACTTAATTTGTCTAGCTTGGATACACTGAAGGAAGAGAAAAAAGAACGCATTCTGTTCATTGCTTGGAAGGGTTTTGTGCTAAATGTCCTCTCCCTGTGTCCCCAGATTATTGACCCCAAGATGCCACGTGAGGGTTTGCTCCACAATGGAGTCCCCATCCCTGTGCCACCCATGGATGTGCTGAAGCTGGGGGAGCAGAGGCAGACAGAGGCAGGAGAAAAGCTCTTCCTTGTCCTTTTCTTTGACAACAAGAGAACCTGGTGAGTGTGTGCAGCCAGGGCTGTGGTGAGTGCTGTTGTAGAGATGATTGAACATAATCTTTGGGATGTGGGAGCATGCAGGGATTATGATGGTGTTACATGTAAATTGGGGAATTTAAACATGCAGCAGTCAAGAGGAGTCTAAATAAGGAAGACAGCCTACTTTTCCTGGCCCAAGATCACAACATCTGACAGTTCCACTTCCACAGTGAACAGTCCAACATCCTTCACCCAGAGCTCACATCACCACAAAAATACTGAGGCACATGAAGAGCCAATTTGCAGCAAATTACAGAGAGCATTTGACTTCAGAACACCAGCAGCCTGCTCCAATGCTGCACAAAAGATTTGCCAAAAATTTCCAGGCTAACATTTTTTAAATGCTGGGTTTATTTCATATTTAGACTCGGCTGATTTTTCAGAGGTGCTGAGTACCAGCAGTTTTAAAATCAAGATCTTTATTTAAGGTGGAAAATGTAGGTGTAAACACATAGGTTCAAAGCAAGAAAAATATCTCAAGGCCTTTTGTTTTTGTGCTTCAGACAGATGAATCTGCTGATTTTAGCATTAGTTACTGACCATGCTCACATGGTAACAGTCAACCAGCAAGGTATAATAATCCATAAACCAGTGAAGGGCCTTAAAATTAACAATAAGTCTTTGAAATCTGGGTGTGAAACAATGGGAAATTTGTAAAATTGGAGATTTATGCTGGAAGAGGTGACAGCTGCATGCTGAGCCCACTGGATTATTGAACCAGCAAATACCACATGGGAAGATGAACCAAGTAACCAGTGACACAGGGGGCAGGACCTGTGTGCAGCTGGGGTGACAGAAACACAGTTTATGTGGATGCTGGACTGTTGGGATGCTGTGGGAACAGAAGAGAGGTGGGCTTGCCTTTTCTTCTGCTGCTTCTATAAAATAACACATCAGGAGTTCAAAAAGAAGCTTTGTGGTGTTTGAAGAGACCTTCTCCTTAGGGAAAGGTTTGTGCTGGCATTCCAGGAAGAGCAGGGAAGCTCCAAGAGATCAGGGAAAGGCTGGAGGAAGGGATTGAACATTGCCTGAGGGTGGTGCCAGGGCTGGAGGGAAGATGCAGAACCAAACACACAGCGGGGTAAAGCAGCAAGGGGAGGGTTTCCCCTTCCACTTGGGGGCTGCTGCAGTGTTTTGTGGGGTCTGAAGAGATGGGGACAAGGTGCAACAAAGAAGTATTTGCCATCTGCTTGGGAAGTTGGGAAGGGATCACGTTTGCATCATTTGATGAGGGTGTCTGTGTCCTCTGGGTAAAAGGTGTCAGGAGACAAACTCCTGAGGCTTTTTATTAGCACACTGCATTATTCCTGATTACAGGAACCACTTGATAAAAAACATGTTCTTCAAAGAGAGACTAATGATTTGTAGCAGAAAATCAATGGCACTGCTATGCTTCCTGTTGCTGTACTCATCAGTTTTCAAAAACTTAAATCCAAGGTTGTAATTGAAACTATCTTCCCAATAAAAGTAAACATTTCCTTGGCTCTGCCCTGCTCTTGTTGAATACAGGCTCTGCTGCATGTTTGCACTCTTAAGATGCCACTCAGAGCCTTGTCTGCAGTTTGTGGGAAGCTGAGGTGCCTCAGGAAAGTACTGAAAACCCCTCTTGGAGTCAGATCCAATTTTGATTGACTTCAGTGATGCTGCAGAAGGGTGACAAAGACTGAAATTGTCATCTTTGTGCTGAAGATCAGCTGAGCTGCCTTGGATTGCCCATGTTGGCTGAGTGGGAGGTGCACTGAGCTGTGCCAGCAGTGGCTGAGGTGGAGCTCCAAGGGGCTGGATGTCATTAGGAGAGGTGGGTGACACATTTCTCAGTGTCCAGTTAACCTGGACGAATGACCACGCAATAAAAGCTTGCTACAGACAAGGCCTTTGCAATTTAGGTCATTTTTTGGGGTCATGCTGGGCTTGGGATGTGTCATCCTGGTTCTGGATGATACTCAGATAGTTGTACCCACCTAAACTAATGCTCACAGCTTCTTGGAACAAGACAGAGCTTTCTTGGGGATAAAATCTCACTTTCCACCATGGCCATCCCTGTATTTGCTGCTCTGTGGAACACAGGAATTTCCAAGTTTCCCCTGAGCTCCAAGGAGCGGTGAAAGCCTTGAGTAAGGACTCCAAGGAGAGAGAAGACTGTGCTCAGAAGGCATTTTGGCTGCAGGTGGTTCTTCTATGTCAAATGCAGAGATTTATACATTTGTACTATTGTTGTGAGGCATTAATGTTAAATAAATACATTACATGTGGGTAACTGCTCCTGGCGAGGAGGTGACAGGTCTTTACACTCCTCTCTGCTGCAGGCAGTGGCTGCCACGGGACAAAGTCTTTCCCCTGGGCGTGGATGACACCGTGGACAAGCTGAAGATGATGGAGGGACGCAAAACCAGCATCCGCAAGTCGGTGCAGGTGGCCTACGACCGAGCCATGATCCACCTGAGCCGAGTGCAGGGGGACAACCCCTTCATCCCAGCCACCTACCTGTGAGGGGCTGCTGGGGCCGGGCCTCCTGTTCCTCCACACCTCGAGCTCACTGCACCAGCAGAGTGCAGCATCTCCAGCAGCTGTCAGCGCTCCTCGGAGTACCCTGAAATGTGCCAAAAAAAACCCCTCGTCCAGCTTCTTTCTGAATGTGTCTTGCTGAAGAGCTGGCAGGAGATGAAATGTAGTCTACAGGGAGTAAGGTAGGTAGGAAAAGCTGACAGGAGCCAAGGTGAGTTGCTGCAGTGAGCAGAGCACACAGCACTTGGATGTTTGGACCTCATGCACCGTGCCCTGGCCCTGCCTCCCCTGCACTGCCAGGGTTCTGAGTTGTCAGCCAGTCCCAGGTAATCCTGGGAACCTGGCACCCCCAGGACTCTTTACAGAAATCCTAACTGGACTTTCTTGTGCCAAATTTACCCTAACCATCATTGGCCTTTTCATTTTTCTTTAAATGACATTGTCCCATCACATAAGAACCCCACAGAATCGTAGCTGGGAGCTGTGATTGTGATTTCCCTGCCTACGTACATTGTGTTTTTATGTTTAGATTTCTCTCACTGCATTTAGGAAAGGTTGAGATTTTTGGTAACCTTCCCCCCCTGCACAGTTACGTGCACAGATGCACAGAGCTTTAAAGATGAAAATCAAATTACCTGATCTGTGTCTGTATGTATGTCCTAGAAATTTATTTTGTAGTTTCACGTTTCAGTTCTGATTTCTGTGACTCTGTTTGTTGCAGTAACATTTCATATCATGACTTAGCACAGTATCTAGGGAAAGATAACTTCCTTTTTTTAAGAAGTAATTTTGGAGGTGTCTAATGAGCTGGAGCAGCTCTGCAGGCACTGAGGTTGATCAGGGTTGGAGGGAGATGCATCTTTTGTGTTGGTTTATGCACATTTGGTGTAAGGCTCCTCTTCCTTTTTTCCCCTCTTTTTCTGTCTCCCTGTTTTCCTCTGACGCATTTTGGACTGAAACCAAGCACTGACCAGAGCACACAACCTTTCTGCTGTTTCACCTTCTCCCACACGTGCACATCCTTCCCTGGTGTGTGGGTCTCCAGTGTTGTCATCCAAGTAAACCCAGACAATCCCTGTTGGTTTGGGTTTGCATTGCAAAAAACGGGGACAAACTGATGTTTGGAAACTTGGTGACTAAATCTTTTCTATTAGCCAAGGACTTCATGATTTCTCTGATCTCTTCTGTTGCATATCCCTCTTTGCTTTCCCATTTTAAAGAGCCAAAGGTGCAAAGCAAGATTGTAGATTGAATATCATCATTTTGCTTTTTAACTCAGTATTTTTTTATTATTTCTAACTTTTTCATACTGAAGAGAATGTGGAGTCAAAATAATAATAATAACTAATGATAATGCATAGTAGGGAATAATCACTGCCATTTCTACTTGCTCTACTTTTTTAAAATACCACTTCTTATACATTGGGGCATGGAACTGCATTTGAAGGAATTTTAAGATTCCTGTAACATAAAGAGATGGGGCATAGGAGTTTGTAAAAATATTAATAGTGATAATAATGCCCATGGAGTGTGGCTAGGGAAGGATGTTGTGTATATAGTTGTAAAATGTTCTAAATTATTTAGACCTATTGTCACCATTCTTGAAGTCCTCAGTTGTGTTGCTGGGTCTTTTATATGCACACAGTGTAATTTATTTAAAGGAACATACACTTTTCCAGGTGGTAGCTCAGCTGTGGACTAGTGACCTGTGTATATGTTTTAAGGTCTTGGGAGTTGGTCTTTTTTTTTTTTTTCTGTTTTGTTTGGTTTTTAAATGATTTTTGAATTTGGATTGGCTGATATCCTGTTGTTGCTACAGAACCTAAATGTTACTGTCAGTCTGCTGTAAAGCACAGATTGCTCTATTTATTGTAGAAAGTGAGTTTATTTGCTTTCTAGAATTGTTTATATCAGATGGTATAATAAGAGAAGTAATAAGAGAATCTATGCTTGTAAAGAAAAAAAAAAGCTAATTTTACCTACTATAATCTGACTGTCTGAGACTATATTTTCTCTCTGAGAAATAAATGTTCTAATGTATGGAAAAAAAAAACCAAAACAACAAAACACCACCCTCAGACAGAGTTCTTCCTTGCTAATGTTGTCCTGAAATCCAGAACTTACCGTGATGGCTTTTAATCATCCCAGTGGTCCCAGGTGCAGGGAAGTGACACAGGGAGGGGTTTCTTGTCCTGTCTCCACCGTGTCCCAGGGGTGAGGCTGTTACCTGTGCAGTGGGTGACACAACTGGGTGCTGCTTGGAGAGGTCCCACCTTGTGCTGTTTTTCTGTGTTGTGTGTTTTTGTTTGGAGTTTTTTTAATTCTTTTTTTAATTGATGTTAAACTAAGGACCACTAGGTTTGTCTCTCACAAAAACAACAAAAGGCACGCACAAACAAAGTCCAAATGCCTGAGAAAAACAACTCCACCTTAGGAAAGTGATTTCTTGAGATACTGTTTGGAGTTTTATTGGCAACAAGGTTCTACCTGTCACATGCTTGGCCCCAGCCTCATTGCCTGCTGCAAACAGAAGGGGAAAGTGGAGGGACTGGGAGCCTCCAGCCCCTGCCAGGAAAGCCCTGGTGGCCCAGCAGGAGTGCTGGGGGAAAGCCAGGGTGGCCCAGATTCCCTCACGCCCTCCCAACTCCAGCCCTCGGCCCACAACAGATGTTCTGCCCAGGGAAGGAAATGGCCCATGAAAACACCCACAGCTGGTTTGGGTTAACACACCCACGGCAGGGCCAGCCCACAGGGATGCTGTGGGGGACAGCTCCAGAGCTGCACTGACTGCTGGGGACAGCCACTCCTGGATCCAGGATCGTTCCTCCCTGGAGCCTCGCCCTGCAGGGCCTGGGGAGGCACCTGCCAGCACTGCAGACCCTGTGTCTCCAGCAGGCTTCCACTGGGAGCTCCCACCTTCTCCCCTGCCCAGACCCTTCCTGCAAGGGATGCCTTGAGAGGCACAAGAGGACACAGTCTTAAGCTGCACCAAGGAAAATATAGGTTGGGTATGAGGAAGAAGTTTTTTACAGAGAGAGTGATAAAATATTGGAATGGTCTACCCGGGGAGGTGGTGGAATCACCATCCCTGGACGTGTTTAGAAAGAGATTGGGTGTGGTGCTCAGTGCCATGGTTTAGTTTAGTTGAGGTGTTGGGGCATGGGTTGGACTCAATGATCCTGAAGGTCTCTTCCAACCTGGTGATTCTGTGATTGAGAGGTATTTCTGTCACACCTCGGGCAGACCCAACACTGCAAGAACACGTTGGGGCAGAAAGGGCTGCAGCTCTGGAACACCCCCCACCTCCAGAGGGGTTCAAAACCCTACAACACCACAGCCAGGCATCCTTCTCAGGCGTGGAGAGGATGGGGAGAACAAGGGGTTCATGTTATAAATATAAAATCTGCTACAAAGAGAAGACATATATTGTACATCTTTGACCCATATACACAAGAACACAATATACACAGAACGCCTCGGAGGAGTGGGGAAGCCGTCAGGAGGTTTTTGAGAGATGTTGCTCCCCTACCAGCACCCCCTCTGTGCCTTCCCCACACGCTGCATGGGGCTGTACTCACAGAACATCAGTCACCAAAAGTTCCACCAAGCTGGCACGCGTCATTCCAAGTGTGTGTGGATGGAGTGGTCGTGGCCCCCGTGGTGCCTGCCCTGCTGCCCTGGGGGAGAGGTAGGCGAAGAGGATGGAGAGGAGGAGGGAGGGCAGGCACGAGGGACTCTCTTGTGAACCCACAAAGTGCTTGGGGGGTCTCTGGACCCTCGGAGCGAAGGTAGGCCCTGAGAGAAACTTCTTGCCCTGCCACCCTCGTGGGGAAGGATTCTGCGGCCAGGCAGGTCTCTGATAAGGCATTTTCATCTGGGAGTTGGCGCAAACAGTGTCAGAAGAGAGGAGGGAGCAGATGGGGCAGCGCACGTGGTGCAGGTCAACGGGAGGCAGCGAAGCCACAGTGGTCCCAGCCAGACAAGCCCGGGACAGGGAGTGGACAGGAGGGCTTCGTCTCTGGCTCAGTTTATCTGTAAAGCTTCCCCCATGTTCTCCCGCAGCCCCTTGAAGCCTCCCTTCCTGGCGTGAGCCACCAGCACGGAGTGAAATACTGAGAGTCATCAAAATGGCACATCCAGGCGCATGGAGTGGCAGACAGGCACACGTTCAGAGTTAAGACAAGAGTCCAGGTGAGCTTTGTACAGCAAGGAGCAGCTCCTGGCTGGAGTGTCCGAGGACTTGGGATGACAAAAATGCCACAGTGATCAGATCGGGCCAGGACGAGGGGCGGGCACGGGAGAGAGGAGCCAGTCTGGGCACCTATCGGCGGTAATGGTTTGGGGCATCTGCAAACATGTACTTGAGTCTGTAGGCTTCAGCCAGCAGCAGCCCAATCTCTTCGTTACCCCAGTGTATCGTGGGCAGGTTTTGGAGCAACATCAAAAGGCCCTGGAAGAGGGGAAGATGCTCAGTTTGGAGAGGGTGGAGGCAGAGCACAGATCCAGCACAGGTTTGGGGCCGGCCTGAGCAGTGGCAGCAGCCCTCAGTGAATTTTGCTCACCACACTCTCAGGTCTGAAAGGCTCAGGGACAGCAGTAAGGTGTGCTTGTATCTAGATCTGAACCAGTGAAGCACCCCAAGCCCCCTGAAATAAAGGGTGCTATTCCAGGGTTACAGCTGGACACAGGAGGGCAAACACTGTGATCAGAGCTGGAGTGGGATGTTTGAACCCTCCAACAGCTCAGTTCTCTGTCATCACCAAGGCAAGTTACTTCTAGGCAAAGCTCCCTGACACCAGATGACCTTGGAGCCAGCTCTGACAGTTGTATTTGTCCACACTGGGCTCCCAACCAGAGCAATTCCCTCCTCCCTACACCCAGGGAATCGCCCCCAACCTCAGGCTCTTACTTGGAAGTCTTCCTCATCCAGGATCTCCTTCCGCCACTTGATCAAGAAGGCAGCGCAGACGTACAGGTGGAAATGGGAGAATCCTTCTGGCTCTGACTGTGGACAGCAAAACTCTGGGTGAACTCCTACAGCTCAGCTGGAGAACGACTTCCCCAGGCACACATGTCCTACTGGGCCACCCATCACCCAGCTGGCTGTAAACATCCTGGGGCCACAATGCTTTGTTTCCCTCACCTCCCCAGCTGGTGCCAGGAGACCTCAGTCCCCTTGGGGACAGGGACACAAGTGACAGTGACAAGCCAGGCAGGGGGATCAGTGGAGCCTGCATACCTGGTAGGTGTCCCAGAGGCGGATGGTGCAGCGGAGGGGCAGCTCCCTCATGAGCAGGTTGTTCATCCAGCGAAAGGCAAACTGCAGGTACTCGACCTCGTACTTCCTAAAGTGATTATGTACCTGCTCTGAAACAGCACATTTCACTTACACACCTGGGGCTCACAGTGCCCCAGCTCCTGCACGCTGCTCACAGCACAGTGGCTTTCACATACTTTCAGGCTGAGACCTTTTTCTCCCCAGTTTCTCCTCTCCTCACCCTGTGCTGTCACCAGGAGGTTTCTAGCTGACCCTGCCCTGTCCCAGTTCCACGAGTGTTTTAAGAAGTGTCTACCCCTGCCCCGAGAGTTCTCACAAAGGAGGCCTCCCTCTGTTGTGACAAACCTGGCCAGATTCCTGTGTCACCTACCATCGATCCGGCTGACCAGCTCCTCCAGGGCTTTGACTTTCTTCTGGATCCCTGGCTGTGCAAAGGTGTAGTTGTCCTGTGGGGAGAGGCCCTGAGTCAGAAGCAGCAGCTGTAACAACAGCTAGAAATGATCAAACCCAGATCAGCAGTTGGACAGGGAGATGAGATTATCATGAGCCAAGCATACAGGGCTCTTGAGCACCAGGATCATCTGCCTGCTGTGAATTCCCTGGTCAGGACAGGGCCATCTGGGCAGCCACAGCACCCATCTCCCCAGGAGTTCACTAACAGATTTAGCTCAGGGAAGGAGCAAAATCTCCCTAATGCTGGAGCATGCAGAATACTCACCTAGACAGGGAGGGGAGACAACCACACTGCTCCCCCAGCGAGGGCAAAGAAACTCCCACGGCCCCAGAGGCTCACCTGTATCCCATCCAGCAGCTTGCTCATGCACCAAAAGCTGTCGGCTTCGATGCTCCGTAAAACATCCTGGGACAGGTTTGTCACGTCAAAGTTTTCCACATCCTCCTCTGCAAAAGGGAGAGGAAAGAGCATCAGGGAGATGGGGGACACCAGGGACATGGGACAAACCCTGGGGCTTTATGAGGCCACAGCTTTGCAGGAGGCACTGCAAGACTCCCTGTGTGTTAGGGGTGTGCCCGGCACAGGCACAGCACCCAAGCACTCACCTAACTCCTCCAACTCAGCTGAAGAACCCCAAAAGACTTGTTGGCCATGCCCTGAACCCAGTCCAGCTCCCCAGTGAGCCCCAGGCCCAGGACAAAACTGGAGGTCAGGAAAGGCTGATGAGTGGTGACACAAGTGTCCCCATTCCCTTCACCCAAGTTTCTGCTCCTGCTTGCAGGGAAACTGTGTCTTCATTGGACTGTGATTGGGATTTAGTGACAAAGCCAGTTAGAGGCAAACAAGATCAATATTTTCCATGGCACTGCTCCCCTCTACAGCCTTGGTGTGGTGCCAGACAGGTCCCAAAGCTGGGACAACCTCTTATGCAAGGCCTGAATCAGGGATGGAAGTGGTGTCACACAGGCAGAGAGCACTGGGAGAGGCTGCAGGATCAGCACTAACACAACCTGGGGATGCTGAACTCACTTGAGCTTTGTCACTGCCATCCTAAATGCAAACACAAGCCCTGAGAGCTGGGAGTGACTCAGCAGAGGGGCTGCAGGACCTGAGCTGGCAGGGACTGAAATCTCAGTATCCCTCTGCTTGTTATGCCCTCTCTGATCACCTGGAAAAACAGGGATATGGCTTCCTCCAGAAGGTGCTGAGGTATCATTCCTGCCCCAATTCCTCAGCTGCCAGAACATCTCTCTACATCCCCATCCTCCCCAGAGGTCCTGGGAGCCTGTGCCCATCCAGAAGGCATCACCACCAAGTTCAGCTGCTCCTGCAGCTTCAACACCTCCCTCAAGCTCTTCCTCAGCAGCACCTGCAGCAGAAGCCATCAGTCAGGAGGAAGAATCACTCCAGCTATGGATTGGTCAGTGGCAGGGACCCAAAGCTTCCATGCTTGCTGCCAAGTAGCTGAGGCAGTGGTGTCCATGCAGGAGGCAGGGAGAGCATCACAGGAGATGAGCCAGCTTGCCATGTTGGGGGAAAGGGGACAACACAGCAGTTAAACCTATCCCACCTGCCAAGGGTGTACTGCAGCCTGCCCAGCACCTGGAAGAAGCAGGAGGTTTGGATCCAGACTGGGTGGATGCAAGTGTGGGAAAAGCAACTGGTCCCAACTGGCAGAAGGGGTCAGGGGAGTTCAGAAAGGGACTGGAAAACTCTGGGGATGAGCTTCTCCCTGCCTCAGCCTAGCTGGTGTTTTCTGAAGCTGCTCAAAGGGGCACACACACACAGGATTCAAGGCATGGCTCAGAAGAGGCAAACAGTGTCAGTGGGATGCCTTCAGGCAGGCTCAGGAGATGCAGGTTAATAACGGGGTCATTCAGTCCCCATAGCATCCAGGGCAGCTAGGAGAAACAGCTTCCTGTGAATGTTTTCCCCTCAGTTCCCCTCCTTCAGGACCTGGAGAGGCCCACATCCTTCCTGCACCTTCCATGGTGATGATGGAAAGGCATCAAGTCAAAGGCACTGCAGTGTGGTCAAACTGCTCTCACCACTGTCTGAGCCAACTGTATTTAATGCCTCTGCACACAAGGCCTGGAGTTTGTTGGGTAACTGCTGACTGTTCCATTGTTTGTGTCAACTTCAAACAAAGGAAGCTGCCAAACTGTTCCCTGGAAGTGACTGATAAGCTACAAACCATTCCCTGCCCAAACCACCCTCCTTTTCCCCATTCCCACTTTCCTCTTTTCCAGCCCTTTTCCAGCAGGGGATGCCAGACAAGCCCAGTGAAGGATGTTTCAGGCCTTGAGCTGGTAACACATCCAGTGGAGACATTATCAACCAGACACATTAACCAGCTGCTGAGCTCCAAGGAGAGATTTTAACTGATCTGCAGAAAAGATGATTTTTTGTCTGCAAATGCAATACCTGCCCAAATCACAGAATGATGGATCAGAAGCCTACAATGAACTTGGCACTGGGGACCAGCCTGTGAGGCTGCTTCATGAGAAGCCTGTGGATTGAACAGTAGAAGAGCAGGGTGTCATCCTGGCCTTGTGTTTCACAGCTAAGCAACATCACCAGTTTGTGATCTCCCACCTCTGGCCGTCAGCTCTGTCACACAGGCACCCCACGGTCCCCAGAGAGCTGCAGTGGTCTCTGCTGTGGGGGACAGCCCTTCAGAAGCTCTGATGCAAACATCCCAGGGGACATGGTGGGCAGCTGGCAGAGGAGCCAGCTGGCAGCACAGTGGGTTCCTTTGGGGATCTCGTGGTCAACAAAACACCTGCTCTGAAAGGAGAGCAGGGGCAGCAAACCCAAGAGATTTGAGCATGGAGCCAGTGCTGGTGCCAAGTTCCCAGAGCAAGCTTTCCAGAAAACAGAAGATTTTCCAGGCCAGTTGTACACCCACCTGTGAGCATGGGAATAGCCACAGGTGTGTGAGCCCTCAGTGGCTCTGTGGGCAGGGGCTGCCTGAGCCATACAGGCTGTTTCCTTTCCCAAGGAAGATACAGCTTGGAAAATACAGGGAGAATTTCTGTGGGAAGAGACTTCCTGCAGAAAGGTGAAGGAAATCCCTTGGTGCGTGCTGCACAAGGATTACCAAACTCTGCAAGGCCTCTCCTGCTGCAAGGACTTGGGTCCAGCATAGACTGAGCTGATCCAGGCTCCAGGGATCCTGAGAATTAGTGATCCAGCATGGAGAGCCCTCAGCCCTGCCCTGCCCTGCCCAGCTCCTCAGGGGCCTGTCTGCAAAGGCAGCTGTAAAGAGGAGGCTCCAAACCAATTACTTAAATCCTGTTGCAGAGGTGTTACAAGGGACTGACCACTGCCAGCTCTTTCCCATGGACATTAAGGCAATTATTGATTATTGATTTGTCTTTTAACTCTGACTCTAACAGACCAGGGAGCAGGTAGCCACCATGACAGCTCATGACCTAAAGGCTGGCTTTGAATCCCAGGCTCTGGAGACAGAGGGGTTGTTGTTGCTTGGCCAAATTCAGCTCAACTGGTCCTGCAGAGGAATTTTTCCCTCCAAACCAAGTTTCAGAGAGAGCTGGAAACAGGAAGGCCACATCCAGAGAGGAAGCTTCAATCAGGAGTGAAAACAGCCCTGGAAGATGCTGAGAAGCTTCAGCTGGGGGTGAAAACAGCCCTGGAAGACGCTGAGAAGCTTCAGCTGGGGGTGAAAACAGCCCTGGAAGACGCTGAGAGGCACAAACCCAGCACAGAGCTCAACAGGGCCAGTGCAGCATGAACTCTGCTGCCATATGCAGGGAGAGCTAAGCCCTGACACCCACCAGGGTGCAGGACTGCAGCAGTCACACCAGGTACCCACAGGCAGCTCTGATGCTTCAGACCAGCTCCCTTCTGGCCTGGGTCACTCACTGTGCACAGCTCTATTTCTAACCCAATACATCAATCCTGAGCAAGTGGCCTCTGCCAGGACTAAATGCCACGGATGCTGCTCAGGCCATAGGAGAAGCCTCTCACAGGGAACCTGCTCAGATCTGATCTGCTCTTCCCACAGAAGGGAATTCACTCCAGCTGCCATCAGAGCCACATTTGGTGCCTTCTCCTTCAGGCTGTGAGGAGCAGCAGCACTTCCCAGGGATCAAGCCTGAGCACACTGGCTGTCTCGGTGGCAAGCAAGGTGGCTCAGCTCTTCACAAGGCCCTCAGCAGAGGCAGATCAGCACTAGCTTACAAAGCCTCAGCTTGACAGTGGAAGGCCTTCACTCACTTCAACTTCAGACCTTAAAAATATTTATTCAACAGGATTTCTGTCACTAATACAGTCTTAGAAATTCATTTTTCCTTATATTTACAGTGAAAACTAAGAGCGTCTAAACATAGGGATTATGACATCCCAGCATTAATGTCAACTCCAAAACACAGCTAGAGCCAGAGAAAGAATAAAAGATGGGTGGAAAGGACTTGATCTCCAGCTAAAAGCAAGCAGCTGACAAGAAATCCAGAAGCAGCAGGGAGAAGTCAGTTTGCTTTCTGAAACTCTCAGTTTGAGAAACACACCTGTACTAGCAGCAAGGGAGGGAATCTGTATTTAAATAGTTTATTTCACATTCTCAGCAGGGTCTCTTTATACTTCACTCATTCCTCCTAGAGCAAGAACTGTCTCCCAAGTCCAAGATCTGAGAGCAAGATCCTCTTCCAACTCCATTTATCAGGGCTTTGCCTGAACTCCCTCAGTGCCTGAAAGATCCCATTCCCCTCCAAGCTGAGAGGTCGTTAAGTGCATTGAAATGCAAACCCACCCTTAGCACTTAACCTTCTGTGGGGCTCAGCAAGATTATGGAACTGAAGTCAGTTCAACCAGGGAGCACAGATAACAGCAAGAGGTCAAAATACAACTCCAGCCTGGCACAGGCACTCTGAAGGAGGAGCACACCATCCCCTTCTCCAGCACAGCCAGTTTTCCTCATGCCAGCATTTCACAGCACTTCAAACCCCACGGTCAGGAGCGCTTGGAGCAGCAAGTGTCACTTACCAACGTGCTCAGAGAGGAACACGACAAAGAACGGGGTGACCAGGTCATTGATGCCCTGCACATAGCCGCTGGCTGGGTGGCGAATGGCCCAGATAAACAGGATTCTCTCAAAAATCTAGGGAAGAACGAGGGAAAGCAGGTACCTGCATTAGCCATGCACAAAGGGAAGGCAGATAAGCGTAACTGCTAAGCTCAGGGAGTGCAGACCATGCACTGACAGGCTTTTCTGTAGCAGTAAGGTAATGTTAGAAGCATAAAAGTCCTAGGAGAGACTCCTGTGTGATCCATAGATCCCACACACAGGCCAGCCCACTCTTCAGACAAGACAGTCCAGGCTCCTCATCAAAACCTCTGCCTGAAGAAATGCAGATCCAACTTTTCAAGACACAGACAGCTTAACATCCACAGGACAGGGCTGCCTCTTGGCTGAGCAGCCTCCTTGGCTGAACATCAGGTGTAAAGATGAGGTATCAGCACAGTATTTCCAGAAAAACACCACAGATCACGATAGTTCCCAACAGAGCAACCTCCCTCACAACAACCCTCATTTCCAGACTGCCCCAACCCCCTGGACACCGTGCTCTGACACACCACATACACACACTGGGCTTGTTTCCAGAGAGGACAGGTGCCCACACCTCCTGGTCACCTCTTGAATCCATCCCTGCCCGGTAGCTCCCATAAAAGAGGTTTTGAAGCAAAACAGAACTATCCTGTGTTCTGGTTCAAATGCCTTCAATTTGTCTCAAAAGCTTCAGGTTTTTTTGCCAGCTCTTGGCTCCATCTTGCCAAAGAAGAGATCATCTCATAACCCCCAAGCTCCAAGTTTGATGTCTTCCAGAAACATGGGACAAGACCAGACAGTTCCAGGAGATATTTGCATCAGGAGCTGTCAGGCAGGGAAGTTTCCTCACAAAGTTAACTCCCTAGGAGCAGTGCTGGCCTCACTCCACACACACATCCCACAGCAAATGTAGGGCAGGAGCTTCACCCCCCCCTTACCTCCTGGACGAGTGGCTGCTGGAAGAGGGGAATGAGTGGGTTGGTCCTTGGAATGTCAATGTGGATCTGGAAAAGAAGGTGGGTTACACACACCAGCTGTGCTTTCCAGGGGCACAATAACTCATCACAGGCTAACAGAGGGGAATCCACCATCAGTGTTCCCCCAGGCAAGAGCTGCTAAGCACAGTGAGGGCTACAGATGACAGCTGTACTGAGAAAATCATCTACAGTTATCTGCAGTCTGCTCTGCTCGTGTGCAGGCAGGTAGTTCAGAGCTGAAATTCAGTATTAGATCAATTTAGGAAAAGCTTAAACTAACAAGGACAGAACCATGGTGCCTTTTCCCCAAAGAGAAGACTCCTCCTAGCTACAGCTAGAGCAAGTCCTGGCATGACCCTACCCATGGGGACAAGCAGCAGCAAGAGAGGAAAGGGCTATACCCAAAGCAGAAAGGCAGAGGAGGGTTCCTACCTGTCTGTAGGTGTCCTGGTGGTGCTCCTCGTTCCGGGAGTCGTAGTACTGCTGGATGAAGCCAAAGTACTCCTCCCTTTTCCGTTGCAGGGTCAGCTTCCGGCGCTCCGAGTTGGCAGGGAGATAGCCCTGAATTGGGAAAACTCAGCTCAGGGCAGACCCTCTTTCCTCATCAGCCCTTGAAATCCTGCCAGCTGTGGACCCAGAAACATCAGGCACAACAACTCAGGAGCTGGGGAAAGAGCTTTCATGGAATTTGGCCTTCCCAGCCCCTGATCTTGGAGAAATCCAACTTCATCAGATTCAGTTTCCCAAAAGAGAGTGAACCACCCGGTCCCCACACCAATCTGGGCTTTGAGCTTCAAGAGGATACTGCAATGACACTCCCTGACCAAAAAAACCCTACAGCTCACCTGGAAGCTGGGCACTGGGAACACACAAGCAAAGCTGGCTATGGGCCACATGTCCCTGACGTGGCACAGTCCCCCCAGACTCCGGTGTCACAGCTCCCAGTACTTACTGAGAGCAGTCTCCACGTCACAGGCCGGACCTCTCTGGGCACACCAGGCCAGCTGCATTTTCTCAGCTCATCTGCAAACGGACAGTGGTGGCAATGGATTAGATCCTAGGCACGTCCAGGCACCACTACACCTAGAAGGAGAGGAAAGCCCAGTCTGCTCCTGCAGGCTCTGCGGACAATGAGCCTCCAGGAAGGCTCTCACACTAGCAATGACTGGGGATGTGGGTCTGCTGCAAGGAGAGTAGAGATGATTTCAGCCCAGCTTGGGCACAGAACTGGGAGCTGCAGGGTCACCAATGTGCCAGGACCTCAGTTCTCATGCAGAGCCCAAGAGCCCCCAGTGATCCCAACCACCATGTGCAAGATGGAGGATGATTAGGGACAGACAGGGAGTGGTTGGAGGACATCACCATCTGCCAACAGAGCGATTCCTGCAAACATCCCACCTGGTACAACTGCAGGCAGTGATTTTTTCCACCCTGAAGCAGACCTGATGCAGGCAGCAGGCCCCCTCTGCCTTCCCCCACCCACCCAGAGGCACCCTCATTCTGTCCCACTCACCCAGGTCGGTGTTGTGGCTGGAAAGGAGCTGCCGGAACTTCTCCAGGCGCGTTTTCTCCCTCACGGTCATGGGGGGAGCCCCGGAGGCGTTTTGGTCAGAGATTCGAGCCACAAGTGGAATGACAGGCCGGAGGGGAAGGGACTGCTGCTTCTGCAGGGGGCTCCGCACACAGGCCTCCTCTGCAAGGACCACATGCTGCACTGAGCTGGGGAAGGAGCTTCCACCTCTCCAACCCCACCTCGCTCCCCCAGCCACTGTCAGACGCTGCAGATTTCACCCTTCTGTTCCTCAGCACCACTGAACAGCATCACTGGCCCACTCCAGTGGATCAGCAGTTCACAGGCATCTGTTGTGGCTCTTCCAACACTTCCCCCCATTTCTGCCTCTCTTTCTTCCTCCTGCATCCAGACACCTGGCTGCAAGTGGATCAGACTTCCCTCTGCACGTGGGAAGCCATGGATAGGACACAGGAGACAAGGCAGAAATGACCTTCAGATCCCTCTGCTCTCCAGTGATCCAAACACCAATCAAGCTAATTGCTAGTGCAGAGAGAGGAGCTGGTGGGCTGCCAGTGCCACCTCCTGGGATACTCTCACTGCAAAGGCAGGCAAGGCAGAGTGAGCAGGAGCTGCTGCCCAATTCCCTGCCCAAGCTGTGTCCTCAGCAGGACCTCACCCAGACCTTTGCTAAGAGCTGCACACCAAGCCACAGAGGAAGCAGACAGTGAGCAAGTCCCAGCAAGAACTTATCAGATCTCAAAACTGACTTAGCACCCAGAACATGGAATACTCTGGGACAGACAGCCATGCCTGTATGCAGGATATTGAGCAGCTGAGGACACAAGCATTAAAGCCAGGCCTCTGAAAATGGCTCCTTGGAGTACAGGATACTAAAAGGAAGAAAAAGCCTCTGTTGTGCTTAGGGGCTGTGTCACAGCCTCTTGCCCACACTATGAGTAGCAACAAGCAGTTGAGTTCAGTGGCCAAGCAGGAGAGCACTGGAGCAGGAGGCTGCTCCTGAAGATGGCTCTTACCAGAGGTCCTGGAGAGCTGGGCCTCGCTGCTGGACTTGATGACCTTGCAGTTGGTGGGCAGGTCACCGAGGGCAGGCTGGCACCGCTCGGGCTTCACCCGCAGCTTGCTGTGGTTCTCCAAAACCTGCGCTGCCGTGGCCTTGGCCACTTTAGAGTTCAGAGTTTGCAAAAGGACGAGGAGGAGGAGGAGGAGAAGTCCTCATCTTCGTCATCCCCGATGTCCCAGGCATCGCTGGTACTGCGGGCAAACTCGTGGAAGCTGGAGGCCTTCTTGCTTTTCATGGGCAGCCCACTGGCCTTGGAGCGGTCCTTGATGAAGCTGCGAGCCAGAGAGGAACAGGATCAGAGCTGTGCTGCTGGATGAGTTTATTTTCTTTCCTTTCCCCACGCCCTCACTCCAATCAGCCAATCCCTTTCTCCAGTTTCCCTGTTCCTCCTCCCAGACCTAAGGAATATATTAAGTCTCTCTGGGCTGCCCACTGCCAGGAGTGGCTGTCACAGGCTGCAGTGACAGCAGTCACAGAGGCCACAGGGGCAGCACACAGCTGGAGAGGTGCCAGGCTTCCTGGCTCGGAAGGGCAAAGGGGAGACAGGTACAATTCCTACAGCTCTGCCTTCTCCCACCCTACACAAAACAGGTAGATTAACACCCAAAAAAAGGTCTGGCAACCTGGAGAGAGGCATGTCAGAGGTCAGACAGAGCAGGTCTCCTTCCACGGACACTCCCAAAACAGCTGCAGTTGTTCCCAGCAGCCAGACCAGCCTGGATTTTTCCTCAGGCACAGAAGGAATTTAGTCTTAAGCTACAGGAGCCAAAGTCCACCACCTGAAGCAGGGAACTTTCACCACTACACAGCACGGGACGGGGACAAGGAGGCAGTTCAGATCTGGAATTCTGCCTTTTCCTGCCAGGAAGGCTGCTACAGTTCTCCAGCCTCACAGCTCCTGGGCAGCTTTACCTCCCTTTCCCTTAATTCCTCCAGCTCCAAAGAGAAGCTGAAGGATCAGACACCACTGCTAAAAAAAAAAAAAAAGTCTGTTTCCTTTGATGTGGGTGTTACTGTATGGATTTCTGGCCATAAAGGGCACCAGCGGATAAGCTCTCCCTGCAAGGTTTCGTAGAGCTCAAGGCAGCACCACACCCCACTGCTGTCCTTCTTTGTCACAATATCCCAGTGCCAGGGATGCTGGAGACCTCCACCTACTGCAGAACTGAGCCCCAAACCTGCCAGGCCTTGTGGCCTGCATCTCCAGGAGACAAACACTTACTTTTTGGTGAGCCGGGAATCCAGTGGAGGATGCTGTGCTCCATAGACAGGTTGAATGCTGCAGGAAGGGGAAAAGAAAAAAACCCAAGATGCTGTAAAAAGAGGTCCTACAAATAATCTCAGCCTAAACTGGGGTCACACTTCTTGCCTGCCATTGAGAGCTGAATGAAAGACCAAAAGCAGCTTCAAAAACCTTCCAACTTAAAAGCTTTAGATCCAAAATGCCACATTCGGATGAAGCTTTGTTCTTTGCAGCAGCGAAGAGAAACCTTGTTTAAACTCTCAGGCCCTGTCCAGCCTGAGCTGGGATTTGAGATCTGCTCTTTTCTGCACCACCAGCTCACTCCAAGCGACCACGTGTCTCAGTCTACCTGCTGCATACAGTGACATTCATTCTCTTTTCCAGCAAGGGGACTTCCAGTTTTGGGAATTCACCCTTCCAGGCCCTATGGGACAGGGAAGGACTCTAGACAGTGACACTGGGGCTCCTCCATAAATGTACTTTAGGGTTTGAACCCCATGCTGACTCTCAGGATCACAGCCAATGCCACGGGGAAGGAATGTCTGGTACAGTACGTGGTTTGACTCGGGTCCAAATCCCATTTTAATCAACTACTTCCTATGTGGCCTGAAATGAGTCACCACATCTCAGTTCCTTTGGTTCCTTGGGACAAGGAGCCTGAGGGCTCCAGGGCCTACATGGGGAGCATCACCTCAGAGAGGAGCTACTAAAAACATGCTCATCGCTGGTTTTGCAGACTCTGGAGGTGAGACAGGGATCCTGAGTTATCACCTGCATTTGAGGAACTATTCACAGCCACCCCACCCTGGAAAACAACCTCTGGAAAACAAGTCCTGCAATGCCATGGCAGAGACAAAGGCCCATTCAGAGCTGGCATACAAGGAACAAGCTTCTCTTGGGTCAATAGAGCTGGCCTGGTTTCTAGGAGCTGCAGATGGTGCCTGGCAGTAAAACCAGCAGAGCCCAGCCATGGAAGAGAGGGATGGCAGCCTGGTGCAGCTGGAAAGCACGCTGGGAACAAGCTGAGGATGCAGAAGCAACAGGTCCAGCTGGCAGGGAAGAGATGCAGAGAGCCAGGGCAGAGGCTGCAAACACCACAGCACAGAGAGATCCTCGTGGAGCAGCCCAACAAGGGGTGGGCTCACCACTGCAGTGGTTGTCCCTCGTGGCTGGAAGTGCTCCCTCTGTTTATCCATCGAGGATTAAGCTTAGGACAGCGTGTGATGACTAATGAGTACCTGGAAGTCAGGACAGCAATTAAGCAGAGGCACCTCCATGGGTGTACATAGCAAAGAGATGATGAGGAGTGAGAAGAACAAGCCCTCCAGATCAGCATTGCTTCCTAATGACTTGTGGCAGCTCCCTGCAGGACAGGAGCCAGCAGAGCATCTCCCATACCCAAACTCACACTGTCCCATGATATCCAGCACAAGACTGCTCCTCTCTGTCAGGGACCCACAGGCTGCCAGTGAGGAACTGCTTTGATCCACCTGTGAAGGCCTGGACTTCACAAGAGCAATGAAGGATGTGTGTTAGAGAGAGGAGGGGATGTGGCAGCCAGTGCTGGGGGAGGAAACCCTTCCCTGGGGTTCTGAATCAATGTTTGATACAATGGCAGAGGGTCCCACCTGCACACAGCTCTTTTTTAAAGTCCTACAACCCAGACATTCCCAAACAAAGAATCTCAAGCTGATCTAAGCTGTGCTCCCAGCCTGACTGGACGAGTCCCCTGTTCTGTCCCAGTTTAAACTCTTTGGGACAGGCATTTCCTGTTACCTGGATGTTCAGTGTAGGGCACAAGGGGTGACCAATAGTGTGAGGTACAATGGCTGTGCTCCCTGTGTGACACCTCACAGGATCATCACAGGGTGTGGGTTATTGACACTGCAGCAGAGCATAGCCATGAAACGTCACTGCCTCTCTGGACACAGAACATATTTACTTCCAGCAGGCTGTTCTCCCCTTTTAAAACAGCATTTAAATAACCCCACCAGACCCTGGCTGCCCATCTCTCTAAAGCAGGGAATAAACAACACATCAGAGGACAACACACCAGAGCACTCTGCCAACACATCCCTAGAAAATTACTGGGCAGAGAATTCCCAGTGCAAAAACCACGAGACAGCACTGGAAAAAACAAAACAGCATTTACCAGGTCTAAACCTACACCTAAAATCCACCCTGAATCTACAGGGACCAAAAGCTAATAAACTTTATTAGCAAATAAAAGCTAATACAACTAAGTGACCAAGCACACAAAGTATCATGGAAAAGGAAGCTAACACAGTATCCAAGTCCCTACAAAGCCTCCTTCTGCCAGATTGTCTGGGGAAAGAAAGGAGAGAGCCAAGAATCTGTACATGAGGGTCTCTCAAAGCTCAGACAAAGAAGAAGAAAGGGAGGTTCATGTCTAGTGACCATGGATGCAGCACATCCCACCTCCACCTTCTGAGTCAGGTTGCTGAAGACCTGTTGGTGACTGTCCCTGGAAACCACCAGCACAAAGGAGGTAACAAGGCTCCTGGATCCAGGATATCTGCCAAGCAGGCAGTTAGGAGCAGGAGAGAACACTGCCAAAAACTTCACGACGCAGAGTATCACAGGCAGGACCGGCTGCTGGCCAGACCGGTTCACCGGGTTTGAGCTTTCCAAGGCAAAGCTCAAAAGTCACCAAATGCAGAAGAGAGGTGGTGTCCAGAAGAGAGGTGGTGTCCAAGACCACCAGCTGAGAGCATGGCTGAGACCTTTGGGTAAGAGACAGGAGCAGTAGGGAAATAACCCAGGGAAAGTACAGGATGTTCCTCCCACAGGAGCAGCAGAGGAGGAACAGAGAGCTCCTTGCTCTCCCTTTGCTCACCACAGACATGGATTGTCCAGCCAACCTGAAGGAGTTGCACAGTGACAAGCAGATGAGCGAGAGCACATTAGAAAGAGATATTTAACTGGCCCAGCAGGATTTAAAGCCAACTAAGCATTTCAGACTGCACCCGTACCCCAGGAGGCGAAGGGCAGGGTTCAGATAAGGCAAATGAGAGCAAAAGTGAGGAGCACCAGGCAGGAAAACCATCTGAGAGAGCCTCCCAGAGAGGTGGATGCCCTCTTTCCATGTCAGCCTTGCTCCCAAGGCGTTGTAGGGAGCCTCTCCTTCATCATAACCAGCCTCTTCTTCCTAAATACCATGTCAATCACACATTTCATTTGTTTCTCCCATCCCTGAGTGAGTAAAGGTGCCCTGACAGGAACCAGGACATCACAGCCAGAGGAGCTGAGGCAGGGGAGGTACAAACAGAGCCCTCACAGTCCTTCCTCTTGAGCAGAGGGGGACCAGGAGCGACATCCCACAGAGGACAGGATAATGGGGGGGCTTCCATGCGTTATCAGAGACACCCCTTTGAGACAGAGCTGCTGCCACCCAAGGCAACACCTCTAAGGACTTCGGGAAAGGATGAGTTTTCTTCGGCATCTGTGGAAAGGAAGATGGTACAGCCCTGGCTCTGAGACTACCCCAAAGCGGTCTCCAAGGCACCCCGATCCCTCCATCCTGCTTCCCATGGGGGGCACACGGGGGGTCCCCGCAGCCCCCACACAGCCTGCCTTGTCCTACAGATGAGGGAGCAGCTCTGACCCTACCCTTGACCCTTATCCATTAAGCCTTCCACCGGCAAAATTCCCGTCCCACAGCCGGGGGTGGCCCTGGCATCCCCCCTATTTCAGGGAGGAACCCCGGGCCCCCAACCAGCTCCTCAGCCCCGCAGCCGGGACAGATCCGCCCGGTATCCCCCGAGCCTTGCCGGGGTACCCTCAGCCCCAGAGCCAGGGAGGGTGACAGCCCCTTCCCCAGGCAGAGCGACGGCTCCAGCCCCCGGCCGGAGCGCGGGGGGCGCGGCCCTCGCACCCCTTCCCCGGGGCTCACCTGCCCGGCAGCTTGGCGCTCCGCTTCCAGAACTGCCTGCCGCTCTCGGCCGCCATGGCGGAGGGCGGGGCGGGCCCGGCGGGCC
>VZRV01010145.1:18474-43761 GCA_013398115.1 Falcunculus frontatus | reverse complement strand
CGATACCATGGGGGGGCGCGGGGGGGGCGCGGGGCGGCACCACCCGGCTCCTGCCGGGGCGGCCAAATGACATTTCCTGGCGTTTGGAATTCCTGGTTTTCCAGGGAATTCGCGGCGCGGTTTCATCCCCGCCCTGGACCCCGCTCGCTTTTCGTGTGGCGTTTTAGGTCCCGTGAAGTGGCTGCAGGAGCTGCTGCTGTTGAGACTTTTAGAATTAAAGAAATTAAATAAATTAAAAATCGCCTCCAGGCAGCATGGCATTTTCTGCACCAGACGCTATTATTTGTCTTCTTTTTATTTATAGTGCATAAAGCCCATAAATAGTGCGCCAGATTGGACTAATACCACTCAAATTATTACTATTATTCTCCACCCCACTTACTCCCATATGGAGCACTGAAGAATAATTATTAATGAGTAATTATGCAAATATTATGTTGTATATGCAAATTAGGGCGCAAATTTTTTTTCCACTGCCGCCCCATAACCAACACCAAACACCTGCAGCACAAAGAACTGCAAAAAAAGCAAAAATAAATGAAAAACACACACACAATGGAACGGCATAAAAAGGGTCAAAAACCGAACCACAGTAAAAAAATAAAAACGCCGGCAACGGCTCCAGGACCATCGAGAATAAACCGGAAACAGAGTCCCAGCCTGGAACTGGCTCCTTCCACTTTTTAGGTATCTGTGGTCCGGGTATCCATGGTCTATCAGTCTTTCTAATATCCACTTTCTATTCCTCTCTTTATTTATAGTTTCAGTGTCTGGTTTTTACTGTCTACTTTCTATTCAGTTTGTTTTTCATCTTTCTAGTACCCACTTCCTATTTTTCCTTTTATTCATGTTTCTGGTATGTACATTTTATTATACTTTTAAATATCTTTCAATTCACCTTTCTATTGATCTTTCAAGCGTCTACTTTCTACTCACCTTGTTATTTATCTTTCTAGTCTAAGTGGTTAGGGTTAGAGTTAGGATTGGTATTAGGGTGAAGGTTAGGGTTAGGGTTGGGTTCAAGGGTTAGGATTTAGGATTTAGTCTTTGGTTTAAGGTTAGAGTCAGGTTTTAGGGTTAGGGATTGGTTTCTGTTTAGTGGGTAGGGTTAAGGGATATGGTTAGGTTTAGGGTCAGGGTTAGGGGATTAATATTAGTCTTACGTTGGGGTTAGGGGAAGGGTTAGGGTTTGATTTAACTTTAGATTTCATGGTTAGTGTTGGGATTAGGTTTAGGTTTACAGGCCGTTGTTTCCCATAGGAAGAAAAGACCAGTGCCTCCGTGTCTTGGGAGCAGCTGTGGGATGATCCCTGGAAGGCCAAGTCCAGCCAGAGCCCTCCTTCCTGGCAGCTGCTTTCTGGGAGCAATCCTCGGACACTGACAATTTTAGGAGTTGGAATCCAACATTCATCCTGAAGTTGCTCCCAGATGGAAGCTGCTGGGACTGCTGGGTGTGACTGGCCCTGGCCTTTCCTTGGTGGCCTCTGTGCTGCTCCCAAATCTCTGTGGTGCTGGGCTTTCCTTCCTGAGGAGAAGAACCACCCTCCTCAGCCAGGGTCCTGTGGCTGACAGCGAGATTCCACCCCTAAAGCTGCAAACATCCCAGGATTTCTCCCAGACCAAGGCCACCAGGACTGTCAGGTCTGGCTGGCCTTGGACTCCCTGGGGCCACCTCTCATCTGCACCTCAAATGCTGGGGCTGCCCTCTTCTCTTCCCATGGAAAAGAGCTGCTGTTCTCCACAAGGGGCTGGGGCTGAAATTTCGATTCTCCCTCTGAAATTGAATACAGTCAAGGATGGCTCCCACACCAAAGCTGGCACCACAGATGGGTCTGCCTGGCCTTGGCCTCCCCAGGCCACCTCTCATCTGCACCTCAAACGCTGGGAACACGTGTTCCTGCCCAATTAGGTGCAAATTTGGGTTTATCTTCTTCCTGGATTGGGACCTTAGAGTCCAAACCTAGGATTTACACATGGTATAGCTTCAAGACCCCAGATAAACCAGAGCCACGGATTGCAAACCCAAAACTAACAGCTGATGTGTCCATGACCTGAAAGGCTGAACCAGAGACTCCAAACCTACAACTGATGGCTGATTCCTCCAACCCCACTGAGAGTAACCCAGATCCATAGAGTCTGAACGTGGGACTGACCCCTGGTAGCTCCTGAGGCAATCCCTAGGCTGGGGGCTCAATACCAGAAATAAGAACTTCACATTTCGGTGGTGGTGACCTGAAAGAGAGTGCCAGGGTTTTTTTCCACAGGAAGGACAGCAGCCATCCCCTGTCACAGGCTGCCAGGGCAGCTCAAGGCCAGCAAGACCTTTCTGTACTGACGCTTTCCATGCCTGAAATGGAAAATAACTGCATTATTTGTGGCAAAACCAACTGCTCCAGAGCACTCTGGGGCCACACGGGCTCACTCATCCCTGTGCAGGTGTGACCCATTTCCTTCCCGTGTTTTCCTTCAGGCACAGCACCCTGGAGGTGACAAGGCCGTGCTCTTGGGTTGGTGTCTCCATCCACCCCCAGTGAAACATTCCTCATTATCTGCAGGTTTTTCCTGTACCAGCAGTGCCACCCTTTGGAGCAGGAGAGGAGGGGCAGCTCCGATGTCTGCTCCCTGTGACAGGGACAGGACCCAGGGAAGGGCTGGAGCTGTGCCAGGGCAGGGTCAGGCTGAGATCAGGGAAAGGTTCTTCCCCAGAGGGTGCTGGGCACTGCCCAGGCTCCCCAGGGAATGGGCACGGCCCCGAGGCTGCCAGAGCTCCAGGAGCCTTTGGACACCGCTCCCAGGGATGCCCAAGGTGGGATTTTGGGGTGTTCTGGGCAGGGCAGGGGTTGGACTCCATGATCCCTGTGAGTCCCTCCCAGCTCAGGATATTCTGGGATTCTCTGACTGTGGCAATTCTGGGTCTGTTTGATGCTTCTCTGACATGCCCAGGGTGGGATTCTTGAGGCTGCCCTGTGCAGAGCCAGGAGCTGGACTTTGATCCCTGTGGATCTCTTCCCACTCAGGATACTCCGTGATTCCATGAGTACTGGTGGTGTTGCTGTGCCTGTTCTTGGCTCATCGAGGCTGGCCAGAGTGGGATGCTGAAGGTGGGTGACTGAATCTCGGCCAGTCCATGGTGGAGCTCTCCCATGACAGCATCCTGCAGCTCAGCAGGGAGGTGGGCTCACAGTGGTGACCCTCACAGTGGTGGATGAGGAAGGCAAGGAAGGTGCCACCACACTGCCAGAGTCTCACCTTTGTCACTGCTGATGTTTATTCGCATCAATGGAGTATTTGAAGATGCTCAAAATCAAAGAGAGTGAATCCCAGAATAACCTGAGCTGGGTGGCACCCACAGGGATCATCAGCTCCTGGAAGGTGAAGGAGTCAGGAGCTCATTGCTCTGGAAGAGCTGAAGGCAGGTGAGGCAGAGAGGGGAGGCTGCCAAGGTGGTTCTGCCCAAAAAGAAGATACAAGAATTAACAACACGGTGTGAAATGAGAGAAATTCCCATGTGTGAGGGAGAGAAAGTGCTGCTGACATAGAAACAGGTCCTGCCCAGACCTTGTGTCCTCCAGCCAGGGAGAAACAACCCCTCCTGAGGGGCTGCAGCACCGTGGGATGCTGCTCAGTGAGAAAAATCTTCTCCCCCCTGCTCAGAGCCCAGCTCTGGTGCTGCCAGAGCTTTGTTCTTCATGGGGTCAGTGCTCCCAGGGTGCTCCTGCTCTCCAAACCTCTCCATTTAAACCCTGAGTTTCTCCTTTCCCTCCTGTTAAACACAAGAATTCCCCAAAGCTGCATCCCTGGGATACAACAGAAACATCTCGTGGTTCTCTGCCAAAACTTCCCCTTGGAAAAGGATCACGGTTTGTTGTTTTTTTTGGTGGGAAAATCCCTTGACAGCGTTTTCCTGCAAATCCTTCACCTCAAACCCTGCTGTGTGACCTGAGCAGCAAAGTGAGAGCTGGGGACTGCCCAGTCCCATCTTCAGCCTGGCATTTAATGACAGCTCCCACACAACCCTGTTGTGTTTCTAAACAGAAATGTAAATATGTAAGATCCAATAATTTGGAGAGAAAAGCTGATTTCCAACCCTGCATTTTTCTGGATTGCTGCTTCTGGGTTTAATTGAACTCCCGATCATTATTTTGTCAGAAAGTTGGCTTTTTTCACCTTTTAAATAATAAATACCTAAAGCCAGACTGTGACTAAAGCCAGCAGATGATTCTCTAATTTCACATTCATTTCAAATATTTAACATGCCATCTCAGCCTGCTACACAGAATTTCAAAGGCTTAACGTTCCTTTTTGTTAATGCTTGAAGCAAAGGGAACTTGTAAATTGTTATTTTTCTATTAAGATTTTTATTTTTATCAAATCTGATTCATTCCAGTTTGAAGGGCCACACTTCAAAGCAGTTGCCCAGGGTGATTATAAAGCTGCTGAAGTCTGAGCTGGTTAAATTAGATCTGTTTCTCTGCAGCTTTTAATCTTCGAATCCCAGACTGGTTTGGGTTGGAAGGACCTTAAAGCCCATTTCATTCCCCTCTGCCATGGGCAGGGACATCTTCCACTTGTTTCCAGAATAAGTTCTCTGAATTTCGTGTTTCTACCCATTATTTATGCATGACCTTACCTGGGCTCTGTGTAAAAACCTTTCCCACTGCCTCAATTACAGATTTGGAGCTGAAATGTAGAGATAAAACCCAAACCTGGGGACGCTCAACAAAGAGAGGGAATAAAACCCCCTCAGTAGCAGGTGGTAAAACCAGAGTGAAGATCAGTCAGAAAAAAATCTGTGCCTCAGGGGAGCTGCAGTTGGAGTGTTTCAGATGTAAAGAATTTTGTGACAGTGAAGGAGAAGGGAGCAGAACCCATTCCACCAGAGTGGGAATAAATCTCCATTTTAAAATCCCCCTGGATGCAGCTGCGGGAGCAGAGCTTGGCTGCCAGCAGAGCCCTGTGTGCAGAGAGGAAATCCAGAGTGCTGTGGGTGAGTCGGGGCGAGCTGAGCCCCCCAGAGCTGCTCCACACCCAGGAAAACCCAGGGTGCAGCTTCCAAAAATCCACAGTGCCCTTTGTGCCGGGAGCTGCGGAGCCTCGCTGGGCACAAACCCTGGCAGAGCTGGTGCTGTGCCCTCTGAGCCTGGCAACAAATCTGTGCCTGCTCCCCTTCCCTCCCTCCCAGCCCTGGGATCTCTGCTTTTCCTGGGAATAAATGAATCCCCTTCGTGTGCCACAGGAGATTTTTTAACGTTTTTTCCCCAAAGCAGGAGCCTGTCAGCTCTTGTCCTGTGTCAGCCAGGAGCAGGGCTGCAGGATTCCTACCCACAGATGGCATTTCCCTGCCTGTGCTTCTGAATTAAAAATCTGAGGGTGAAGCAGGAGCAAAAATTGACATTTTTGTCTCCAGAGGAAAACCTCTTTGAGGGTGTCACAGGAAGGGCACCAAGCAGTGCTGTGGAGGGTTTGGGAGGTCCCACATACCTGAGAAATTCAGTTTAATAGACTTGAAACTTCCCTTCCCTTCAGATGCTTGAGCACTTTTTATATTTTAATAGAATTTGTTTGTTCTTAATTAAGAGCTGCAGTCATGTGCTGCACCCAACAGGGCTGGAACAGCTCTAGTTTTGGTGCTTGGGATTATTTTCTTTAACTCTTTCAGGAAAAAGGAGTTTATCAGCACAAAAGTCCATCTTGGGGCAGTTCTTCCATTCAGGTTCTACCTAAGAGGCAGCTTTTTGAATAGACTGTTCCTTATTCTTAACTAGTAGTGTCATTTTGTATCCTGGAACCTGGTTTTCTTCCACAAATTGACTGGATTTATCATAAAATGCACAATAAAATCATTTTCTGTGGTGAGGAAAGTAATATGAAGTTATTTTAAATGGTTTTATTAAAATGCTATTATACTTTAATTTTTACGTAGCTTTTGGGAGAAGACAAAACAATTTAAAATTCCTGTCAGTGAACTCATTCCCCCAGTGTGGCTCTGGGACCAGTTCCTCACCTTTTCTGGAGCTGGGCAGTGGAAAACTCAGTTGTGCCTTAAATAATTTGGCAATTTCCCTCCATTTTTGGGGCCTTCACCTCCAAATCCCCATTACCCCTGCAGGTCCTCATTCCCTTCCTTTTCCAGAGGGATATTTCTCAAATGGCCACAGTTCTTTATGTCTTACAAAATTTTAATCAATTGAATATCTGAACCAATTTCATGGATCTGACCAGCCCTGATCCCTTCTGACCTTTACCAACTTCCAAACAGGCTAAAACCCTTCTGTTCCTGCCAGGATCTGTAAAATTGTGTTGCTTTTTTCTGAGGAAAAGCAGAATAAAAGCAGAAAGGCAGAATAAAAGCAGAAAAGGCATCATTCCCAGGGACAGGAGCCCATCCATGAGTGGGGAACTCTCATCCCTCAAGGCACTGCCAGGGAGTTCTCTAAAGCAGAACATTAAAACCTTTCCCTGTTGGACACAAGGAGAAAAGTTGGGTGTAAAAATGCACTGAATTGTCTCACAGAATGTTTTTGCTCGTGTTTTAAATCTGATTATCTCCTTAGGACAGTTGAACATTCGTTGTAGTTATGAAAGAAGAAGAAAATGTTGTAATGGAGCTGTTACAGACCCTTTGGCAGAGTTTCTTAAAGAGTTTTGTGCCTATCTTGGAATCAGAAGAAAAGATGTCCTGAATGTTTCGACTCAGACCAAAACAATTGCCCTGAGTCACTGCTGAGTTGGGATGAATTCAGTTTAAATTCTCAAAATACAGAGATACTGGAAAGTTTTTCTGGAAAAACAGGAGTTTAAATCTTCCTTCAGGTCCTCATCTCTTTTTTTTTGTGAGCAGCAGCTGCTTGGGAGCACTTGAGGAGCCCCAGCAGGAGGAGATTGCACAGGGGAGCAGAGAGCTGGGAGGAGAATCCCTGCCCAAGTCAGGGCATTTTTAAGGAATATTTGTGTGTGCTTTGTGCTGTTGCTGTTCCGTGCCACCTCTGGAGGTACAAATGGAATTTTTTTCCCAAAGTATGATGTTAATTCTTATCTTTGTGTAAGGAATTCACCCCTGGGTATTGCAGGAAAAGCAGAACACAGAAGGAACGATGATGGGTGGGACTCTGTGCATTTTCAGGGGCTGGAGCGTGGAGCTGAGCCAGGTGCCCATGGAGATGCCACCCCCCACAGTCCTGGTGCTCCTCTGCCTCTCTTTGTGCTGCATCTGCAGGCTGGGGCTGGCACAGATCCTGGCTGGGAGGTTTAATTGGATGTGGAATTCTCGGTGTTGTTAACTTCTCTCATCCCATTCCTCACAGTAATTAGCTTTTTTCCCTCGTGCTGGAGCGTTCAGTGCTGGTATTTTGTCTCTCGTTGCTCCTCTGAGCAGGGTCACGCTGAGCTCCAGGGCTTTGTTTGTTTGGGCAAGGCAAGCCAAAGGTTCAGGTGGAGAGGAGGAAACCTCAACAGGGACAGGAGGGACAGGGAAGGGACAGGAGCCAGGGAAGGGCTGGAGCTGTGTCAGGGGGGTTGGGATGGATCTCAGGAGAGGTTGGATCTCCACAAAGGTCGGATCTCAGGAAAGGTTGGATCTTGGAAAGGCTGGATCTCAGGGAAGGATGGATCTCAGGAAAGGCTGGATCTCAGGGAAAGGTTGGATCTCAGGGAAGGATGGCTCTTGGAAAGCNAGGCTGGATCTCAGGGAAAGGTTGGATCTCAGGAAAGGTTGGATCTCAGGGAAGGATGGCTCTTGGAAAGCTTGGATCTCAGGAAAGGTTGGATCTCCAGACAGGTCAGATCTCAGGAAAGGTTGGATATAGGGAAAGGTTGGATCTCAGGAAAGGTTGGGTGTCAGGAAAGGTTGCACCTAAGGAAAGGTCAGATCTCAGGAAAGGTTGGATATAGGGAAAGGTTGGATCTCAGGAAAGGCTCTTCCCAGAGGGTGCCGGGCACTGCCCAGGCTCCCCAGGGAATGGGCACGGCCCCAGCTCAGAGCTCTCCCAGCCCGGGGCTGTTCTCTGGGGTTATTCTCACTCCTCATTTCTCCTCAGCCGGCCGCGGTGTCACTTTTGGCTGTACTTTGACTCTGTGAAGAGGAATCTCTCTCCCGGCTGGTGACCCCTGAGCTGTCCCGAGTGTCCCTGTCCCTGTCCATGAGGAGCCAGCAGTGGCTCCCTGGGCTGAGTTTTGGCAAAGCCCCACAGCCTCTTCAAGCTGCTCCTGTCACCCTCTGGTGACATCCCCGGGCTGCTCCGGGCAGTGCCCAACAGGCTCCCGCTCCCTTTTTCCTATTTCCCTTCCCAGTTTCCCCAAACAGACCCCTGTTTTTGGGGGATGCTATTCCAGCCCCTTCCCGGCAGCCTGGAGGGTCCGTGTGAGCTGGAATTCCCTGCCCGGTACCTCCCAGAGCCGGGAATTGGCTCAGAGACCTCAGCTCTGCCCTGTCCAGCCTGGAATGGGAATTCCCTTCCCTCCCTCAGCTCTGCACTGTCCAGCCTGGAATGGGAATTCCCTTCACTCCCTCAGCTCTGCTTTGGGAGCAGGGACGGTGCTGGGCCCTCCCCTGGACAAGGTGACCTCAGGCAGCTGTGAGTGGCTCACCCGTATATTCACTATTTAAGTGTAAATAAATATTTACTATTTGTTTGTAAATAACTAGAACCATGGTCCAATTCCCTGGAATCTTTTCCCGAGCACACGCCCTGAGTGCAGCCCTGAGCCTGGGCTCACATCCTGCTCTTTATCCCCCAGGAATTGTGTCACCGTTGCCCACTGGATTTTAGCACGAGAGGGAAATCAGAAGGATCTGCCTGTATTTTTTTTTTTTTTCCTAAATTAAAAATCAGTTCACAGTGTCCGAGGGTCCCAGAGACTGACCTGCTGCTCTCTCCTCCTCGGGTTGTGGAAATCCACAGAGAACCCACCCAAGGAATCTCTCACAGAGGAGCCACTGAGCTGATTCAGGCTGGAGGGAGCAAAGTTCTGCTGCTGCTGAGCCCAGGGGCTGGACTGACACCAGATCACACAGGGGCTGTTTGGTTTTGAGGGTCCAAGGCAGGGCAGAAAAGTGGGATTAGGAGGTTCTGGTGCTTGCTCACTGCAGCAGTTGTGAGAGCTGTCCAGGTGTTTATTTATTATTGAATTAAATTTAAAATGAAAATCTGAAAATTGAAAATACGAAATACTTACTTTGCAGTATAAGGAATATTTTTGGTAGAATTAACACATGACAAGTACATAGGAATATTGCACAGTGTGAAATTATTCCATATTTGTAATGAGTTTCTCAGCTCTGCCCAAGCTAATAAGTTTTTCTATAAAAATGTGCTGATTAACCCTGATTGCCTTTTAATTTAAACTAAAATTCTCTGTGCTCCAGTGCTCAGTTTAAAATGCCTGTATTGTTAAAATATTATTTCTGTACAAATTTACTTCTTTTTTTAGTTTCTAAATTACAGAATTCTTTGTTTTTCAAAGCCAAACCTTCAGGAAGCAGGAAAGGGACAATTTTGCTCTCCAAAGGGACTCAGTTTGATTAAAGATGATTTCTGCATCTACAACAGCAAAGCACAACTTTGTAGGCAGAAGGAAAAAAGGAAGGACAACAAAGCAAATGTTTGCAGGAGCCACAGAGCTCAGAACAGATGATTTTGGGTCTGACTCAGCTCCAAAACTGCAAATCGAGGACTTGTGGCAGTGGCAGCATTTTAAAACAAAGAGCAATTTATTTCCTCTTATGCATTTTAGTCTTTTAACCCCTGGTGCTGAGACCAAGGTGATGATGATTAAACTTCTAAACTGCAGGGTCACTTCTTCTGATGAGGAGCTTTTCACTCACAGTGACCAGCCCTGAGTTTATCCTTCCAAAATCCCAAACCACCAAACACTTTGTGTGTTCAGCCACCTCCTGGAGCTCACTCAAGGGGTAAAATCTGCTCGGAAATGTCTCCATTTCCTTCCTGCTGAGAGATGGAAAAGGGTCCTGAGCATCACTCCTGGCCCTGCTGGTCACAGAAACCCCCTGAGCCGAGGGAGAAACAGAATCACACAAAGAGGAGCCTCTGGAGCATTTCCAAACTCCTTCAGGTTTGGATCCTTCCAGTCTGTCCCTGAGTGGAACCTGAGCAACCTTAAGGGCTGCTTAAAGCAACTTCCAGTGCTTTCATTGTTTTTTCCTCAAAGGCTTGGTAAATCTGCACATCTTGGGTTTCATCTCTTCCTATCATTGAAGTGCAAAGTTATGAATAACCCCAACCTTTCACAGTTCCAAATTTTTTTTTTTTTAGCATAACAGTTCCAGTTCATTTGGTTTCATTAAACAATGTAGGTCAGGGACTTTCTATTCTGCAATTTTGCTGTGTAGGCTCTAAAATTGTTTTGATCCCAGACCGTGTCAGTCCTGCAGGGATCCAGCATTCTGAGCACCAGGGTTTTTTCCAAAATCACATCCTCAGCGTTGTTGTAGGTTTTAGAACAACACAATGCAGAAACCTGGCTAAAAAAGGCTTTGAGAATATGCCACTCCATAATGGTTTTTAAATTGAACTCAGTATTTGCTGCTGAGGTCCTGAAATTCTGAAATATTTAGTGATTGCTAATTTTTGTGTAGTTATTCAGTCAAATCTCTCGCTGTTCACTTCCAGGTGGTTGGGATAGCTACAGTCCAGCTTCAGCAGATGTAATATATCAAGAACAGTCACCATTATCTTCATCTTCCCATTCTGCTTCCCCACCTGCAGTGAGTTATTTAGCAGCACCAGGAGAAGCTTTACCAGAGTTCAGCTGTCTGAGGTAGTGGAACAAGCAGAGAACACTGTGCCTGACAAGATAAACCTCAAGCTTCTCCCCAGAGAACACAGAACAGATGGGAATGTTCCTCCAGCCCTGGCTTTGGAATCACTAAAGGTAGTTTGGAAGCAGGGACCAGAGGGGACAGATCTGCCAGTGCAGCAAAGCCAGGGCCTGCTGAGGGTCACCCCCACATGGGATTCCACAGCCCCAGGAATGGGGATCCTGAAAAAAACCAGTCTCTTACATAAATCTGACAGTTCCAAGAGTGAGAGTAAAACCACAGAAATAATGACAAAAAAGAGCCTTCCATGGAAATGGAGGAAGGTCAACCAGTCCCCAAAGGCATCTCAGCAAGCCAGGAAGTGCAGAAACAGTGGGAAGGATCCGAGGTAGAACACCTGGTGGTGATAAGGTGAAAGGTGGGAATGGGAAAGCAGGAGTCACCAGGAGAGACAAGAAGCAGAGAAGCCCAGGAAAGGCAGAAGGGTGCTCTGCAGAGTGACACCACCCAGTGTTTGACAGGAATAACCTTCCCTTCAGGAGCTCCAGGAGAAAAACCTCTGAGGATGATTCATTAACCAGTTCCAGCTCTGAAAAGGCAGGTTCCAGCAGATTTTAAATCTCCAGCCTTTCCAGTATCCCACTGCCTCCCATGGAGAAACACAGGAGGGTGCAAACACAGGAGGCTGACAGGGGACAGACACCACAGAGAGGGGCACCAGGAGCTGCCCAATGAAACCAGAGGCGGAACTTCCCAGCCTGAGGGGAATTCTCCAGTGAGGAAAACACCAGTAATTCCTGGGCCATGGAGGGTCCCCAGTGGCTGTAATGGCACCCCAGCAGCCAGGGTGGCTGGCAAATGGGTGTCACTGACTGACACTGATTTTTAGAACATGTTCTAATCAGTTTTCCAACGAGGGTCATTTAAAGCATCGGTTCTTTTCACACAGTTGTCTTTTTTTCTCAGAAACTGGTTAGAGGGGGGAAAGTATTTGATTTGTCCTTATCTCAGCTGCATGAGGGGCCCTGTGGGTGGCTGCAGGGACACTCTGCCATGAGCTGCTGTCCCCATGTCCCTCTGCAGGCTGTGTCTGCTGCTCCAGCTTTGCACTGCTGCAGCTTCCCCAAGTGCTGGGAGTTCTGAACAAAGTTATTTAATGCCTCCGTTGCCAGTGTGATCCTGACTCACTTCCTGCTCTTGTGCCAAACTATCTCCATCTAATCCTTCCCACGTGGGTTCCAGCCACAGACAAGGCAGGTTTGGGCTGAAGTGGTGCTTGAGCTTGGTGCATGTTTACATCAGGAACCCCTCGTGTTCTTGCTGGGCCAGGGAGAACAGGGGAGACTTGGTTCTGTCAGTCCCAGGGCAGCAAACAAGCCACTGATGCTGCTCCACTGATGTGTTTCCTGGGAGTTTTATATCCAGTACAAAACCCTGGAGCTAAATACGATATTTGACATAATTCTGTGATTGTGCTTTTTCTGAACACAGCACGATCACTTCAGTTCCTCGATTCATGGGGATTTGGTTTGCAAACATTTCTGTGAGGAGGGAAAACTCTGGGTTCTGTTCAATAACGTAATTCCTTTGGTTTCACGTGTGGCACCACAGCATCCTCAGCCTGAGTGTGGAGCTGAGACTGAAGTCCCTTCTTTAATTATTTACTGCTAATTAGGAATTGGATTTTTTATCTCTGTAGAGGTAAAAACTGACCTGAGGGCAGACTCAGCTGCCAGAGCAGCTTCCTCAGTGTAGTTCTTGCCTGTGTAAGAACTCTATTTCCTCTGAATGTGTGATCAAGGAGTGTTGATGGCACACAGGGTACAGGGGACTCACACCTGTGGTTTGGGCTGGCAGGGATATTTTACAGAGGGATGTTACCCCCAGAACTCACTGACACATCAGTCCCATGGCTGTCAGAACAACAGACTGAAGGGGTTTATTTTATTCATAGTTTAGTGATGATTTCCTGACATCTGAGGTGTTCAATGACTGCAGAAAAGTGGGAAAAGGAGCCCGTTGGTCCAGTCTGCAGAAGGAGTGAAAGATTGAGCTTTACTTACTCGAAATTCAAACTGATAGGATTTGCTCTTTGAAAGTAAGAGAATATCTCATTTTGGCTTTGAAACTTTAAATATTTTTGAAGGCTAATGAAGCACAGTGAGGCAGTTGTGAGTGGAATTCTTCACAAGGACAGCTGACTGCTCAAACAGCTTTTAAAACAAAGACTTTGGGAATTCAAAGGGCTTTAAAGCAGCTCTGAACTGTGCTCAGCTGCTGGGTGATCCACTGAGGTTTGCTGTGGAGCAGAACACGTACAAATCCTCCCTGGCTGGAGTAGGGCTGTGAAATATTTAATACTCTGAGTAGCCTGTGCAGATATTCCTGTGTTCTTCCCCAGAGGCTGGGTTATGCTGTGTGCCCTCACCCTGACCACTGAGGACAGTGACAAATCCAGACCTTTAATTCCAGAGGAATTGGCAGCACTGAAATGATTTCCCTGCCATCACCTCCCTCTGTTTATGTTAATGTGTCCTGGTAATGTCCTACCTGTGTGGGATCTCCCCTTCCCTAGACCTTTATCTGTGCTTCCTGCATCCATGTGGCCTTGGAATGTTACACAATGGATGGATGAGCTGGGTGTAAATGTTTATATATTGTACAGCACCTTCACACAGACTTCTGAGGCTCTGACTGGAGACAGACCTGTAAATCACTCATTATTTTTATATAGATCTTAAAACCCAACTCCACTTCGTGGCCTGTTGATTCTGCACTGTCTAAACCAGGCTCCTGGTTGGCTTTCAGGGGTGTGACCCAGGTTTTACCCACAAACATGCTGCTCTTATGGAAAAAAAATTCAATTTATTATTGGATGTTTCCTTGACCCCCCATTCCAGTAACAGATATTCCAAAAGTTGGTATAAAATTCATCAAGTGCTGTAGAAACTGTTGGTAATGATGAAGTGCTTGTCCTGCAGGTTTATTTGCACATTTTGCTATGTAAAACTGCCACCTCCTTTTACATCTCACAACTGTTCCTTGTACAGAAAATAGCTGTAAACAGTTTACTATCAAAAATTCTTCTGCCATTTTACCCTCCTGTGCAAGAATGAGAAGTTCCTCAGTTTTTGCTCTTTTCACTACTAATAAATAGAAGACATTGGAGCCAGTGAAGGGAAATGTAACAGAAGCTTTCAAATATTTTCTTGCTCTCCATGACCTTTCTAAACATGAACCTGAAGAAGTCTTTGTCAAAGCTGGTTTTTCCCCCCAGATTTCCTCCCCAGGTGTTCAGGGTGAGGCTCTGTTGCAGTGCAGGGCTGCAACAGCTGCTCACACCATGGAGCAGAGCTGTCACAGCCAGGACAGGATGGAGCTGAGTATTCCAGGGAATAGACGTGGCAAAAGGTTCTCCAGCCCATGAACACTTTGCCTGTGGTGTGTGTCAAAAGGTTTTTTTCCTGTAACCACTGTCCTCAAAAAATACTGATCATTTCTTTGCAGCAGCCCAGCACAAGCCACCAGCAGGATCTGGGTGTTGCTGGACTGGCAGCAGGGAGGAAGAATTCACCTGGTGCATCCCGGGTGGTTCAGGATAGAGGCAAAGCCTTGAGCACACAGAGCTTTAAGGAAAGAAAAGCTCTTCAGCACAGCCAAGTGCAGCAAAGGATTATCAACCTGAATATTTCAGTGTAGCCCCAGGAAGGCTGACTGGGCCAGGAGGGCTGAGTCTCTCCTTGTCACATGCCCAGGGTCCAGGTTTTACAGAAACGTGGCCCCAGTCACAGCATTGGTGTCCCTCCAGCTGCAGTTCTTGTATGGCTTTAGTGTTTGATGTCCCACACCAGTTCCTGCTGGTTCAGTGCCAGCTGCCAGCATTTGGCCCCATTAATCCAGTGTTTCTGTGCATGCCACTGGATGACATCACTGATGAGACCAGTTCATTCTGGATGTTGTAGAGCAGTAAAGCAGAAAGAAAACTTCTGATACATACACTGGGAATCTGTTTAAAAATTGGTATTACAGATTTCTGTCAGTTTTCTTCTTTCTGCCCACACTGCTGGTTCTCTTCTCTGGTGTCTGGTGGAGATGCCCAGGACTGATGTTCTGACAGTTCATGGTTTAATTTTCCATAACTGCAAAGAGACAAGAGAGGGAGTTTGGGTCTAACAGGAATGTTCATCATCTACAGGTAACACTCTGTGTCTCTTGCCCATCCTACTCTGCTCAGTGAGCTCCAGTTTCAGGATGAGCCACAGGAGGACTGGGATAAAGGGAAGGAACCCTGGATTCTCACAGCTTGATCTGAAGGGAACTGAAACTGAAGTGAGTCCTGCCCTCCCCCCTAAAACTGGCTCAGGGAGGTGGGGACTCACCCAGCACGTTCTGGTGTCTGGGCTCCCAGTGCAAACCCATGGCCTCTCTTGGGGCTCTGACAGAACAGAGCTGTTCTGTTGGTTGGGACAGGGACACTCACTCTGATATTGAATCCTAGCAGGTCACTGATCACTCCTGAGACAGCAGAGAGGATGACAACCCTTGTGATGTTGTAGATCAATGGGTTCATGGTCAGTCCATACAGCCTGAAGGGACTATCCAATTCCTGCAGTGAAAGGACAAGGAAGAGTCCATCAGCACTCACCAATACCAAAGAATTCATCCTCTGACTTTCAGCTCAGCACTGGCACTCCAACAGCCTCTGCTGCCCTGGGCTGCCTCTGTGTCCTTCCTTAAATACATGCACAGGAACTGCCAGTGCTCCAGAGACACCTCCTGCTGAAGGCAAAGGCTCTGCAGCAACACCAGCTGCACCAGAGCCTGACACTCCAGGCTGCAGAATTACTCAGCCTAATCTGTGTGACTCCCAGACTCTGCTCACTCCTTCCCAAATCTCTCCCTGATGCTGGCAGGGAGCTCCAGCATCAGAGCTGCTGAAGGAAAACGAGACTGGAGCAGTCAGGAGATGCTGTGCTCACACCAGCCTCTCTGGTTAAACCACTGTTCATCCAAAGTTCACAGCACTAATTACCCACACTGGCCTTGTACTGCTCCCTCTCCTGTCACAGCTGCAGGAGCACGGAAAAACCCCCCTTGTGAGCACTAACTCCAAGGGCCAAGGGAAGGGCAGGGCCACATGGCATTGCCATAAGTCACTGACTCCATAAAATCCAGCCATTCAGGCAGAGCACCTTACCTTCAGCAGCTTTGTGGACAGTTTCAGCACATTGTTCACCAGAGACAGCTGCTCCTTCTTGTTTGGCTTCTTCTCCATCTTCAGGTACAAGTTTATCTGTGACAGACACCACAGGCCAGGGGTTGATATTCCAGCACCAGCCCCCAACTGATTCCTAACTAAGGGAAATTGGAGCCATTTTTGCAGTCTGCTGTCACTCCTGAAGCAGTGGATATAGTACTGATAACATATTTTTTTCTCCAATTGTTTTGGCTAACACACATTAACCCAGAGACCAAAATCATCTGGAACTTTGGAGTCTGAGTCTGTCCCAACAGGACCAGCTCGTCCCTCCCATGTTGACCAGTGCTTTGTTGCCTTCTGGCCAACACAAGGGTTGATTCCCAAGATTTAAAGTTTGATTCCAGTATTTAAGCTGGTTTGAAATACAGTCATTACATCCAAACAAACCACAAAGCCCAGGGAGCTAAATGGAGCTACCTGCTCAGTGAGCAGGATGGAAATGTTGCTGTATTTCTTGTTGGTCTCAGAGCCCAGAGATGCCAGACGCAGCAGAAAGAGGAGCAGTGCTGCCTCCCACATCAGGAACTCCCAGTTGTAAGCTGCACTCAGAAAGGTTTTGTGACCCTTAAGAACCTGTATGGGGAAAAAACAAAGCACCAAATGTCAATGACGGGGTGCCTGTTCTTGTGCACAAGTGCACAAGCACCGCCCTTGCTCCTCCTCTGCCCAGCCCTGTGTGCTCTACAGCCACTGCCAGCTCTTCCCATGAAGTGTAAATCATTCCTGTGATGGGGTTGCAGTGAAAGGTCTCATTTCTAACCTGGTGTTAACTTGGAATTGGATATTTTTTCCTTCTGCTCAGCAAAGGAGCCTTGTTCCTCCTGTCCCCTCCCTCTGTCCAACTAACAGGCAATGAAGTGCCTTTCCTTGTCCCACTGGCAGCTTCAGCAGGGCCAAGCTGTTCCTGCCTTTCCCAGTATGGACTCACACAGCAGGACTGGGATTGTCATTCCTTCCTCTGGAAACCTGTGGCTTACAAGAGCAGTCACAGCAGTGATAGTATCTACAAACCATCAGCCTCTGCTACCACAGCTGCCCCTTCAGGGGACAGAGAACCTGCCTGAACACAGCACTGACCAAGAAAACAGCTCCAGCATTGGCACTGCTGCCTGTACCAGGTTTAGTGAAGGGTTAAAAGGTGCCAGTAATAGTTCTTGACCTGCTTTTCCACATGGTGATTACAGAGGATGCTGCAATCAGCCCTCTGGAATAAATATCCTGTGACCACCTGAGGTCCTTGGGCAGAGCCTCCTCTCCTTTGTGCCCAAATGGCCATGTCCTGAAATTTTCCTCATGATTGTAAAACCCCAGACCTTGCTCTGCAAGCACAGAATGAACCTCTTTTTCCAACTAAAAATGACAAAGCTCTTAAAAAATGCAACACTCTCTATATTACTCTGGGCTCACACAGCTCCAGTTCAAGCTTTCTGTAGGCTGGTGAAAGAAAAGCCTCCAGCACTTGGGAGGGTTTCCCCTACTTTATAAACCACAAAGGTTAAAATCTCACCTGGGCACAGCAGATAAAAGCAATTGAAAGAGCCAGTAAAAACACTGAGGACACAACAACATCCACAGACCTCTGGGGGCCTCGTCTCTGCGGAAACAAGGACAGGGGATCAGGGCTGAGCTCGGGTGTGCAGCCAAAACCCACCACAGACTGTGACAGCTGCCACTGTCACACCCTCTGCAATAACCAAATCCCAGATCAGAGCTCACCTTCAGATAGGAGCGAAGGGATAACCAGATCTTGATGTTCTCCACCTTCTTGAGCCTGAAGTGAGGGATTTCGTATTTCCTGGCTTTCCGAGCAGACGTAATGTGACTGAAGAGCTTGGCAAACAAAAACCTCTGCAAGTTAAAAATAGAGGCATAAATTAGTGTTAAACAGAACAGAGTGCTTGGAATTCTTAGTACCCTGGCAAAAATGGTCACTGGGGAAGCCCAGCATGAGACCTGGGTGCTCAACCTCTCTGGCAGCAATTGTTTTCATAGAATTCCAGACTAGTTTGTATCGGGGGGGACCTTAAAGCTCATCTTTTTCCAGCCCTTGCCAGGGGCAGGGACACCTTCCACTCTCCCAGGCTGCTCTAAGCCTTGTCCAACCTGGCCTTGAACACTTCCATGGATGGAGCAGCCACAGCTTCTCTGGGCAACAGAAAGGGGACAGAGTAAGACTTTGGGAACAGGTAAGGAGGGGAACAGGGGTGTCAGGAATGGTATTGATAGGTATAATTTGTGACTGATCAATAAGAGCCTTCCCAGACTCCCCTCCCTGAGACCTTGGCAAGGGCTGGAATGAGATGAGCTTTAAGGTCATCATCCCATTTTTCTTCCTCCTTGCCAGGTTCCTGAAAGGCACCAGTACCTTCACACCCACCTGTTTGTAGGTTCTCTCAGCAACACACATCATGAAGAAAAACATCCAAGTCAAGCACAGCCTCTCCAGGAAGTTGATGGCAGACAGGATGAGCACAGGGGTGCTGGCAGGGGCTCCACAGAAGATGTGCAGAAGCTCCATCAGAGAAATGGAGCAGAGCTGCTCCAGGTTATCCGTGCGGAACAGTCTGTAGAGGAATGGCAGGAAGGCCAATCCGATGGTGATGATGTTTCCCAGCATTTGATACCCCACTCCTTGCTGGTGGGCATTAACCTGGCAAGCAGGAATAAAAATGGGATGATTACCTGGGGTTTGCTTCAAGGAAAAGGCCTGTTGTTGTGGTAGCATCAATTCAGGCAAGCAGTCCGTTCCCCTTCCCTTCACAGGACAGAGCCTAAAATAATTCCACCCATTTCAGTCCAAACCCCCCAAAAAACAGCCAAATAATCAAACCCCCACCTTCAGCACCCTGCAAAGACAATCAGCAATAATCAGCACTTGTCAGTCTTCAACAGACCTACTAAATTGGGGGTTAGGCAACTTTTCAGTAAGAACATGTGGGATAACTGTCTTTACAGCTGGGGAGGGACCAGTTTCATACTGCCCCTAATATTTGCATGTGTAACTGTTTCCAGGGGTTTTGGTGGTTGTTTTCTGAAGTGTGAGGGAGAGGTTGCAATGCCACACAGCCCCCTTACCCTGCTCATGATAATCCCACTGATCTCCAGCACGGACATGTCCACCTTCTTGCAGTCATTCCCTTCCCAGATCAGAGCACTCACTTTGGCAGATGCTGGGCTGGTGTTCTGCAGCCAAAACAGATGGTTCTAGAAAAGAGAGAGGAGTGCAAAATGTGGGTCAGCTCTTTCTGTCCTGTTGTAAGTAATGCCTTTGCCTAGAATGCACTTGGATTAAGGGGGGAATTCCATTTTGGGTGAAATACTTTGTTTTGGGATAAGCAGCGGTGCAGAGGGGAGGGATGGACTAGAGCATTCCAGATTTCCACGTGATTTGGCCTCATGCAGGTTGCTCACCTTACACCAACAGCATCCCCACGTGCCACTCATATTTGGGAAGACAGGGGGAAGCATTCCCAGCTCCCGCATGGAAATCACCAACCTGCTGGAAGACGTCTTCCTTCGGGTCCCTGCGGGAGTCCCTGGCGGAGCGCTCCTCGCTGTCGCTGGTGCCGGAGGAGCGGCACTCGGGGCCGTGCAGGAGATCGTCCCACAGCATGTCCTCGGTCTCCGAGTCCTGCCGGGTGCTCTCCGAGTCCCGCCGGCTCACGCTGCAGCTCCGGGGCCCCACGCTCAGGCACGACCTGGGGTCCTGCAAGAGCGGCAAAGTTCACATGGCACAGCCCCACGCCGCGTTTGTAAAACCAACTCCTCCTCCTCCTCTTCCTCCTGCTGCTCCTCCTCCTCCTCTTTCCCCACAGCTTCCCAGGGCTTTGAGTGCTCTCAAATGGTTTAAGACAATGTTTGGGGGAAAAGCATTTCTACACCAGAACTCACACAGATCCCATTAATTCCCCACCTCCATTCCTAACCTACAAAATAAAAACTGACGTACTCATTCTAACACAAAAATGTCCTTTTTAATGTTTTTTGCATAATCTGTTTTAATATTTCATTTATATTTTTTATTAATTTTATATGTTTTCATATTTATAACTTGATATTCACATATCTATATTTTATTCCCAAGTAGGGTGAGTGGCGGGGCAAAAAACCAAAGTAACAAAGTGACTGCGTATGTCTCACAGAATGGATTTATTCCTTCATTACAGGAGTTGGACTTGATCCTTGTGGGTCCCTTCCAACTCAGGATATTCTGTGATTTTAAAATCAAAATTTAGTAGCCTAAAAGCTGCAAGCACAGCACTGCCTCCCAACCACAAGAGCAATTGCAGCAATTCCACAGAAGCAATTAGAGACAGCTTGGACTGTCCTTTGCTGCCAACAGAGTTGTTTGTTTGTTTGGGGTTTGTTTAACAAAGCAGCACAATCAGGATTGTGAACATGGTGAGCGTTTACAAAGCTGCCAAGGAGCAGGGAGAGAGAGGTCACACCCTGCACCTGAGGATTCTGAAGCACAGTCATTTCATTATGATCTGTTCTGATGGAGGGGGGTTGGAATGAGATGAGCTTTAAGGTCCCTTCCAACCCAACCCATTCTCTGATTCTGTGAACCTTGCCAGGCCTGGGAAATCTCCTTCTCCTGACTTTATGACCATACCTGCCTGTATAATGTGGATTCCAGTTCAGACTCCACAACACTGTCAGAGTCTCTGGCACCTTTCAGGGCTTGCTTGACCTGCCAAGACCAAAGGAAAACCACCTCATTATCCATAGCAAAACAAGGTGTGGAAAACAGCACAAATCCCACCTGGGTACCTGTGAGACAGCCTGGTTCAGAGAAACCAGAGGCCTCTTTTTCTTCTCCTCATAGCTGTTGTCACTGGAAGCCCCTTCCATGCTGCGGCGTAACAGGATCCTTTGTGCCACGGCCTCAGCATCCTCCTCGCTCGACAGCTCGTCAGAAACACCGTCCCTGTTGGTGCCATCATCCTACAAACACACGGCCAAAGCCACCACAAAGGACCAGCCTGAGTCCCATCAAAGGCTCAGAGGCAGAGCTGCCCCCTGGCACAGCCCTCACTGCCTGCAGAGCCAGCACAGGATCCCCACAGAACACACAGAAACAGAATTCTCTTGGCATCACAGAGACTTCACAGATTTTAACTCCTTGCCCCCACTCCTGTCTTGCCCCAGAGGTAATGAGAGGGAATTTTGGGTGGGTGGAGTTGGAGCTGGGGCAAGGGCAGGAAGAGGAGCAGGAGGCAGCAACAGCAGCTCTTGGCTGTGCCTTACCAGCAGCCTCAAGCCCAGGAGAAGAGATGTGATCTACGAGCTGGGGGATAACAGACCCAAAACCTTGGGCTGTGCTCCCTACCCTGAGCTCTGCCTGTCTCCAAATGCCTTCACAGAGAGGAGCTGGGATGGCACAGTATGACAGAATTCCACATAGGATCTATTCCAAGTTCTTCTTAACATACCACTGACCCAGAGGAGACTCAAGAGTAATTCCCCAAATATTTATGTTTCAAAGCTTTCAACAGAAGTCATGATGCTTTAGCTCTTTCTCTCTCCCCAAGGGGTGTCTCAGTCTTGCAAGACAAAATATTTTACAGAATGGTTTCTGAAAATGGCCAATTTATTTAGTCATTATCAGCACTCTCCCTTAACTGAACACCTTGTGATCAGAAGTCTCCACAATGAAATGAGCACTTTGGTAAAACAGACATTTCCATGTCTGTGTTTGACCATACTTGGTCAGGTTGGACAGGGCTTGGAGCAGCCTGGGATAGTGGAAGGTGTCCCTGCCCACGGTAGGGGGTAGAATGAGATGAGCTTTAAGATTTCTTCCAACCCAAACTATTCTGGGATTGTATTCTGTGATTATGAAAAGATGCTGACAGCGAAGTGCCAGCACCTTTTCAGCTGCTCAGTGAGAGGCAGAAAGGGGTTTTTAGGTTCCCTAATGTAGGCAAAGATTAGCAGAAGGAGGGAGTATCTTGTATTAGATCAAACCATACAGTTAAATACCAGCACACTTCTGGGCACACAAAGAATACACTGAAACTGGGGTTTCAAAGGGATCTCCCCTGGCAGTACCTGATGGCTCTTCTCCCCATCAGAAAGTTTACTTTTCTCTTTAGAGTGCAGCAGCCTGTGTTCAGATCTGGCCTGTCTGGGTTTGATGCCATCACCCACAGCACTCACACCACTTTCTGTCTCGGTCCCTTTCTCAGCTACCAGCCTTACTCTTCTGTTCCTAGGAGAAAAAAATACAATTAAATGCTTTTATGTCAGGGAAAAACTCTTTGGGGTAAAACATCCTGGTCTTCCCCTGTCACACAGATGCAGCATCAAACAAGATACCCAAGGGATAAATCATTGTCTTTGGCTGACAGGCTTTGTGTGCTGAGTCTGTTAAAGAGGTTTCTATCTGCTTCACCCTCACTCAACACTTCTTTTGTAACTCTAATAATGTCTTAAAACTTCTAAACCAAGGGGAATTTTTTCAATATTTTTATTAAAAAAAAAAAAAAGAGCAATTCAGAAGACAAAAAGTCCTCGTGAAGAGAAAGCACCTGCGAGCTGGAAACTCACCAGGAAATTCACCTGGGAAAACAGGAGAAAACAATGAAATATTATCCCATACAATCTCTCTTCCTTTCCCTTGAGTCACTTTTAGAGAAGGAAGATGCAAGGTGAGACAACTGTCCAAACCAAGGCACAATTGCTTTTGGAAATCAGGTAAACCAGCAATAGAATGTGAGCACTCACTCAAACAAGGTCACTTATCTGATAAATAAACTCCACCACATTCTACAGCTCATCTAATGCTTGGTTTCACACGATCTAATTTTATACAATCTAATTTTATATGATCTAATAAGGACATACTAAATATGCCTGAGGAATCAGCTTCCCACATGACCGAGAAAGTTTTATTTCAAAAGAGACTGACAGGCTGTGGGGATGTCAGTGACAGCACACACTGTGCTTTTCATTCTCCAGGTGCCAAATTGCTGCCGGTGTCACGACAAGCAGCACAAACCCAGCACGGATCACGTACCTCCTCTGGAAGAGCAGACTGGATAAATTGGTCAGCAGAGACGCAGAGCCAGACTGCTCTTCCTTGCTGGTTCTGTCAGGAGATGACCAACTGTTCCCATCCACACCCACAGATTTGCGTAACTTCCTGAGTTTTAAGACAAGGAGAATTAAGTTTGTGTAAGAAGCTACTTTAAGTTCTTTCTTAAAAGATCTGAATGAGACTTGAACAGCTTTTTGGATGCCATTTTTCTGAAGGCATGAAACAGAATACTGACTTCCAAATAAAAAAGTTCTGCCTAGACCCCCAGCACATCAGGGCATCACTGGGAAAGGTACAACGGACAAAATCTGGATGGAATCTTTGCTGCAGCAACCTAAAGGAAGGAAAACTCAATCCACCCCCACCATGTCCAGCTGTGATCCCACCAAGGGCCCCGCTGGCGCTCACCTGCGGCGCCGGCTGAGCCCGTTGTTCCCTGCAGGTCTGTTCACCTGGGTGGACACGATCTGGCAGTGAACTGTCCCCAGCAGCAGCATAAGGCACAGGGGTCCCATCACTTCACTGGCACTCACAACAGGCACCATGAAGTACAGCACCACTGCTACGACTGGAGAGGGGGAAATGGCATCGACACAAAAATTAGGAGTCTGTCTCAACTATTTGGTTTTATTCTGCTTTATTGTATTATTATTTAATTTCTGCAATTACTAGTGCCACACACCTTGAAACGTACATTAAGTAGGTTCCAGACAAGATCCTCACGCTTTAGAATACGGACCAGAAAACCTCAACTACAAAACTTAGATTATAGACTTGCTAAGCTTGGAAAAGCCCTCTGAGACCATCGAGTCCAACCACTCCCCCAGCACTGCAAGATCCACCCCTAACTCATTTTCCCAAGAGCCACATCCATACATTCTTTGATGTCACATTCCTTGCAGGAAGAGGTTTATGGCACAGCCTGTTCACTCACCTTGCATAACGTAGAGCACCAAGAGCCACATAAAAATACGCTGGGAAGTGACCTGTATCCACCACTGGCTGAACAAGGGGAAAAACACCACTCTTACAATTCCCTTCCGCGTCAGTGATGTCCAGGGAATTTCAGGCTTGGCTTTGGCAAAGGTAGAGCCTTGGAATTAAAGGGGAAACAAGCCATCATTATCTGTGAATCACAAGAACTCCCTTGCTGGAGTTGCCCTTTGGGCAGCCCCAGCCCTGCCACAGGGCTGAGCAGGGGGTGACAGCAGCCCAGCTTCAGTCAAAGCTACACAGCCCCAGCAGGCAGAGCTAAAGCAACTCCTTGTCTTCTCTCAGAGCTCTGGCTCTGACCCTTCCCTGCCCACCCAACCCTGCTCCCACCGACCACTTTTGCAGAGCCACCCCGAATTCCTCCTGCTCAGCTCTCAGGTTTTCAGTGCTCCTTTCGCCCCGGTGCTCACCAGCAGGGGCTCCCCTGGCAGCGGGGCAGGTTCTGCTTCCCCCACCCTGCACAAAGCTGTGAGGCACCTACAGAATCATGGAATATCCTGAGCTGGAAGGGACCCACAGGGATCACCAAGTCCAACTCCTGGCTTTGCACAGACACCCCAACGATCCCACCCTGTGCATCCCTGAGAGCGGTGTCCAAACGCTCCTGGAGCTCTGGCAGCCTCGGGGCCGTGCCCATTCCCTGGGGAGCCTGGGCAGTGCCCAGCACCCTCTGGGGGAAGAGCCTTTCCCTGACATCCAACCTAAACCCCTCCTGACAGAGCTCCCGCCGCTCCCTCGGTGCCATCCCTGTCTCAGAGAGGAACGAACAGATCCAGCACCGCTCACCGCTGATCAGATCCACGTCGATCAGATCGGGCTGGATGTGCCCCTTTTTCTTCGGCTTGTTCTTGAAGCCCTGCGGGGCGGAACACACGGCCGGGTTAGCGGCGAGGGGCGCGGGGCCCACCCTCCCCCCGCCGCCGGTACCTTCATCTGGGTCTGCTCCACGGCCTTCTCCCATATCTGCTGGTCGTAGGCCCCGATCTGCGGGGAGAGGAGGCTGAGGGCACTGCCCGGCCCGCGCCCGCCCGCGCCGCGCCGCACTCACCTTCTTCTGGTACCATGAAATGGCATCGCGACAGGCCATGGAGGGGGCAGCGGGACCGGCCCCGGTACCGACCCCAGCCCGGGACCGACGCCGGCACCGACCCCGGTCCCGTTACCCTGGAAACCGCCCGGCGCTCGACTGGCTCCGCCTGCCCGCCCCCCCAGCCA
>VZRV01010145.1:192-18429 GCA_013398115.1 Falcunculus frontatus | reverse complement strand
ACCCGCCCAGGCAGCGCCAGCCGAGCGCCGAGCGCCGCCCCCCCCTCCTCAGCCCGCAGAGGAAAGAAGCGCCCAGGCGGGTAAAGGACAAAATCAGACTTTTGTTTATTAAAAAAATACTTTACAGGAAAAAAATTCTATGCATTCCGCAGGACTATTTTACAAAGAAATAGCTTAACAGTTTGACACTGGTGTACAGTCAGCTACCGACAGCGCGGGGGGGCGCGGGGCCGCCCCCGCACACGCGCGAATGTCAATAAATACACTAAGGCCGCACAAAGCAAACAGTCGTCCAGGCAATTGTACACGTCCTCTGGAGGCAGAGACCTTAGATAAATTAAAACCACAGAAAAATAATCGTAGCTGCCAATCAAATTAAATCACGAAACAGCAATACAGGAGTCGGTATCTTTACATGTTGTACAGAGAAATCAGGAGAAAGTGGGTGTTTGAATGCTCGGGGTGCCCTGGACACTGCTCAGAGCCCACGGGAAGGTACAGAACAGGCTCTGGGGGACAGGAAACGATCCCTCCGCTCCTCTCCCACCCCCTCCGCCAGCACATGCCTGCCAAGGCTCAGCACTCCTTGGGAACTACAATTCCACAGTTCATCACTCAGGTCATTCACACCCCAAATCTGGGGGGGGGGGGGGGCCCCCCCCCGAAAGGCNGGGGGGGGGGGGGGGTCACGCCCCATGAAGGACTTGGGGAGAGCTCTGACAATTTGCCTTGTCCAGGGGAACTGAACTGTAACACGCAGGAAACCTGGCAGAGCACAGCAGAGCCCCTGTGCTGCACCTGGGAGAAGTGTCCCTTATGAATCCCCTGGGAACACCTCGAGGGTGTCCCCCCTTCCTGCAAGAGAACGCAGCAGGTACCTGCACAAAGTGGCTTGGAGTTTGTCTAGAGGAGAGAGGAAACCAAAGCCAACTGGTATTTCAGCTTTACACTGCATTTGCTAGTCCATTTCTAGCACAGCTGAGCCACTTGCCTTTATCCCTGGGATAAGCCTTGTTTTAGTCACCAGCTCTTGATTTAAAGTGGAGCCTAAGCCTCAGTTCTGTGTTTCACAGCCGAGTCCTCTAAGGACAGAGCACTTGGTCAGTGACAGCTGTCTCCAGCATAAAGCCAGGAGTATTTCCTACCGGACACATATCACAGAGCAGATCCTCATAAATGGAGAATTTAGGATTTGCAGTAACTGACCAGCACATTCATATTTAGGAACTGTTCTGTATCTATCTGCTTTCCACTGAGAATAACAGAATGTTAAGGTGTTGGAACAGACCTTAACAATCATCCAGTCCCAACTCCCTGCCCTGTGCAGGGACACCTCCCACTGGGCCAGGTTGCTCAACCTGGCTTTGAACACTTCCAGGGTTGGGGCATCCACAACCTCCCTGGGCAACCAGATCCTCACCACCCATCAAATTTCTTCCTAATCTAAATTTCTCCTCTTTTGATTTGTGCCGTTCCCCCTTGTGCTGTCACTCCAGTTCCTGATGAACAACCCCTCTCCAGCTTCCCTGCAGATCCTGGAAGGGGCTGTGAGGTGTCCACACTGAACAGCCCCAACTTTCTCAGCCTTAGAACAAGCTATCAAATGTGCCAAAGTTTGATGGGCTCTTTAAGGAGCCTGCTTTATGAAATCTTGGGAGAAATTCAAATAGCAGCTATTTAACATGAGATATTCAGAAATATTTACTTGATTTGTTCTGCTCAAACACTAAGTGGCTTGAACTCGTTACTTCCTCTCTAAGCAGCTCTAGCTCATAAAAAAAGCAGTGTTCTACAGGTCTTGGTCTGGAAAACATTAGCATCTGCCCATCAAGGCTTTGTTCTGGGCAACTGAAGCAATGGCTGGACAGTGAGCAGCTTCCCAAGCAATCCCCCTCACACTTTACATCCAGAGTTGAGGTGGATTTTGAAAGTCTGCCAATTTGGTTAAAGCACAGCAAAGCTGAGCATGGATTTAGCGAGAGATTCTCAAACAGCTTGTTCCTCTCTCCCTCAGTCTTCCAAACTGGAATAGCATCAGCAACATTCAGGTCATTCAAAGATACCTTTATTTATGTGCATTTAAATCTGACATTAGGTTTTAAGTTAGTAACTGAGCAGAGCACAGACAGCATGATGCTATTGGTCATGTCCCTCCATCCAAGAAGAAGTCAGAGCATTTTCCAGCTATTTCAGGCTGTTGTCACAGATTTCACTAAAGCTACAGCTTGGAAAGTAGCACAAACCATCCCGGTCTTCCTTCATCCATTTGAAAACGTGCTATTAGAATTTACAGAGGACTTCCAAGTGGATTCCCTCTTCATTCCACTGCAATTTTCCCAATAAACAGGTTGGTGCACGGGGGCTCTTGCTCTGTTTATTCTGCCTTTGCAGTTCAGCTTGCAGGCTCACTGTGGCCTCTGCAGGTGTGTCAGTTCCTGAGTGATCAGTGCTGGCTGCCAGGGAAGGGCCACCTCGGGGACAGCCCTGCACTGCCAGGGCCAGGGAGCAGCACGGGAGAGGCGCGCAACGGGCACTTGGAAGACTCGCAGACTTGGTCAAAAGGAAAGAACACCCCTGGGAAATCTTTGAATGTGAAGGATGAACTGAAACCGCTATTGCCTGTGAGGAATTTTACTTTGCACAACCCTTAAAGCTATGAAATTCCTCTCAACATAAAAAGTGGAAAAAACCCACCAGAGAACTGACGGCTCATTTCTGAGCCGCGCTGAGTCATCTAGAATTTCTGCTAAGATTAAATTACACCCCTGCATGAATCACATTACTTCTCATCATAAAAGCTTTCCATTCTAACACCTTATTTACACAGATTACTAAACGAGTCACTACCACTTCAATCTGTAAATTAGTTTTAAATTGAAATATTTCCTAGTCCTCATTTTTGTACCGAAGACAATACATACATACACATAAGGAGTAATACAGGTTCTAACTAATCACTGCAGTATCTTCTGAGGATTATTTCTCTATCAGTTTAAAATAGTGACCTCTACACTGAGGTGCTAATATGTATATAAAAGCCTACACAAACAATATTGCACAAAGTAAGATTTATAATAGAGTAACATATTTTAGAGACCCTTATAAAGAGAAGAGTAATAATTGATATTAAAAAGATGCATCCAGAACTAACACAGCATCTTTGCTTTTGTCTAGTCTAACATAGTGTTTCAAATCTTTCCTACCCCAGTGAGGATTAGAACAAATAAAGTTATCTGGAGACAGCTTAAGTTGCACCAAACCCCAACTTGTACTCTAAATGTGAGGAGGGGGGAGGGAGAGGGAAAAGGGACTTTTCCTTTTGATGACTGGAAAGGGCATTAATAAATGGGGTGAGTGAAAGTCAAATACAGATTACACATTAACATCCAGAAATATTGAAAGATTGTTTAAAAACTGCTGACAGCTGACACTCTACACATTGAGCATGTGCTGCTGATTTTTCCACAGTAACTGGGCACCCAGGAGCTACACATGGAAAAAGCAGTCCAACGCCGAAGTACTTTTTACTGTGAAATACTAATACAGAACTTACACAGTAAGGCTGTCCTTATTCTAGGAAGTCAGGTATCAGCTCAATGCTTATTATATTAAGTGCATCAGTACAAGGGAAAGTGTGGATCCATTGGACACGTTACGACCCGATCAAAACAAGCTGCCAAGTTGGTTAAGTATTTTAAAGCCTTAAAGTGCTCAAAGATAGCAGTTTCCTCCACAAGACTACCAAGAGGTTCTCTAATTTTGACACTAGCATTTATCACGTTCAGGGAAGATGTATTTTGGAAGCAAAAACCCTCACACCAAACAACATAAGCAGTGCTATGAGAAGTGTTAGGTCAGTAAGTCATTGCATTTCAACAGGAATCAGACACTTGCTTCAGTTCTTTTTACAGGTCACCCTTGTAGGAATTGTAAGAAACATCAATTTCTATAGCTTGTATATAAACCAATATGTCAAGAACAGACATACCAAAAATTCCACAAATCATCAAAAGTGCTGTGCTTTCTTTTTTTTTTTTTTTTTTTTTTTCCTTTTTTAAGCAATTAAAATGAGATGGGGAAGTCATTTTGCAGGTCTTCTAAAAAAGCATCACTTTCTGGTGAAGATTAGAGATAAAGTAAAAGTAGGGAAATAACACTGACCAATGGAGTTCAATCATTTTATGTTCCTGGAGGAATTTCAATCTGACTTTGAGAAGATATTCAGCATCTCTTTACTTAAACAGAAAGAAGTGGTAGACCACTGTTACAGGTTGTACTAAGGGGTTAAAATACAACTTGAATTTTGCATAATCTGTGTAAAAAAGATATGCTTGACATTTTGGAATGTCACCTTTCTTTATAGAATTATAGGCAAGATTTCTCCAATAAAACATAAGCCAGTTATAAAACTATAACTTCACATCAAAATTTTAAAAAGTTGTTTAAAAAATGTTTGATTATATACATATCACACAGAAGAGCCTGCATGATCCTGTGGATTGTGTTGCTGATCAGACTCTATTTTAAAACCTGGAAGGGGCTGGGCCACCTGATCTGGTTGCACAAGTCCTGATATTGAAGAAACAGAGGAGGAGAGCACTCCTGGGGTAAGCTGAATTTCTATACCTGGTTCTTCAGACTCTATTTTTACACTCACACCTTGGGGTTCACCTTCTGCCTCTGTGTTTCCAGGAACATTACTGTTCAGGCTTGAATTGCTTTCTGCTTTTGGAGAAGTCTCCCCCACGGGGTGATACTGTTTGAGTCTGATGTGCCAGGCTAAGCTGCAGACTGCTGACACTGTTTTGAACTGATGAATGACATTTCTAGGGATGAAGTAGATGTCATTGTCACACAACTGAATCCTAGCATAGCGAATGCCTTCCCGTCTCATTTGGTTTAGTTTGGCTTCGTCCACCCATTGAACACACTGGGAGAAGGAGAGATGGGAAAGTTAGTGGTAAACTCTTCAAACAATTCAGCATCCTCCTATTTTCAAGTTAATTCACGTCTAAATCAGAATGTTTCTGTTTCATGGGGAAAACTTCAAATTTAAACGAGAACTGGACTTTTAAAACACATCTTGAGAGAGGAGAATGAAGAGGTTTCTACAGCTATGGCTAAAAACAACAAGTGTGACATGGGCTGCAGTGTTTGGGCTGACAGGACTGAGTTTAGATGCCTCCACATCAGATATTAGAAAAAGCAGGAACAGGCACACATGACTTAATCAACAGCTTGTTTCTACAGCACACCCTGTGACTCACAGCATGAACCTGGGGGAAAGGGAAAGAAAAAGATCCCTTCCAACTGAACTATTTTATGCTGAAACACAAGGAAATTGCCCCAGAGAGCTGAGAACTGAGGGCTACTGGGGATAGAAAAGTGCTAACTTTAGGGATTTGTCAGAAACTACTCCCAAAACACCAGGAATGAGCTGTCACAAGGGCAGATTTGATACCTGTGACACTGGAGGTTCATGCAGGTCCAGCTGAAGTCTCTGCACAACATCAGTGAAGTCTTCAGCATGAAAACAAACCACATCTTTGGTTATACGAGGCTGGTCACTCCTAGAAAAAGATGAGAATTCCAGAAATTTTTAAAGTATTTGAGTTACAGAGCACTACAGCTCTTCCCAGCAGAAAGCTTCATTGAACCAATGACCTACTTGAGTGTTACACTGTGCACAAAGTCTCAACACTTCTCAATAGTGTATTATTTTGAAAAAGAGGGATAATTCATAGATTTCCCTTTCTTCTTTCTCCATTTTTGCTGCATTCACAACAACAGTGATGTTTTCACGGACAATATACTGAAATGCCTGAGAACCAGGTTCAAACTGCCACTATCAAAGTCCTCTGTCTTCTAAGAACCACAATTTGCCTCAATTCCTCCATTCTATGATTGGACAGAATAATTCTGCATTAAGGGAAAAATGTAAAATTACGAAGTAACACTGAAGTTGAAGCAGTGAGGAGTTTTATTCAACAGCTGTGAACCAGAGTGAAGGAAATCCTGGCATCTTTTACTCCAATGATACTGCTAATGATGCTATCCAATTTCTACTGTAATTTCTAGCTATTACAATGATGCAAGTCTAGTTTCTCTGCAAGGTCAACAGCAATATCCTGGGTACATGACCTGAGAAAGCACTGCAGCTGTGAAATTAATTACACTGAGCTCTTAGACTACTGTTACAAAAGCTAGAATTAATATACCTGCTCAGGAAAAGAATAATCAAGGATGATGGTCCAGGTTTAAGGCTTTTGTATATCACTAAAATATTCTGCAAGCTGCTGTTACAAATTTTTTACTGCCTCAAGAGGGAAAAATAGCAGGTATACAACTTGAGGTTTTCAGCTCTGGGCAACTTTTGTCTCTTTATAGGGTTTAAACCATTTCTGATTAGGTTTGTCTTCCAAAGATTTTTTTTTTTTTTTAAAAAAGAATAGCTGCATTCCAGCAGCACTTACCATTCCCCAAACTGCACAGCCTTGAGCACCCCGACGGCAGCTGTGCTCTGCCAGTCAAAGCCCTGCCCCACGTGGTCAGCGTGAGCTCTCGTCCTGTCCTCGAACAGGACCTCGCGGGGCTCGCTGGTCCGAGGTAGGTACTGCAGGTTCTTGATCTCGTTCATGGACCTGCAGCGGGATAAAAACACACACTAAAAATGTCCCAGACTGCTCAAAACTAAACATTTGTATTGAAATGATCTTAAAATGCTGGGTGCTATAGGCTTCGAAGGAATAAAGCACTTCCCTCTCATTTTTTCTAGGTGTTTGTTTGGTGAAAGTTTGAAACAAAGCCAGCAAAGTACAATTCAGGTTATGAGATCAAACTTTACAAAACAAATCAAATCACATAATTTTTGTGTTCACTTGTGCTGAAAGACTTCCTCCAAGAATGTATTGGTATGTAAAACAGAGCTATCTTACAGAACCTGAGCTTCAGTTATTTAGGAATATGTCCAAAAATTCTTCTTGATATGACAATTAAAATATGCTTTCAAATCTCCCGAAATCTGTCTTAGAGCACTCTTTCAGAGACAGAAAGCAAGAATACACAATAATTCCTGAGCAGACAGGCAAATTACAAATGCTTTAGCATCGACATTAGAATGCAGCACGAGAAGCAGAAGGATCTCTTCTGTTTTACAGCATTTCCACCTGCCCTCACCACCAAATTGGTTCTTGCCACAGAAATAAGATTAATTAAGTCTCCTGAAGGATAATAACAAGAGGTTGTAATCTTAAAGCACTGATCTAGGATACGTGAGAAGTACTGAAAGATACTGTGAGAAGTAGTGAAATAAAATAACCATCACAGGTAACATTAGCTTTATCAGCTGAGCCACTTTGAAACAGAAGTGAAAGTGAAACTTAATTCTGAATTAGTCCTCTGAAGAGCCAATTACACATCAAGTACTTTGCTTTTGTTCTCAAATCTGACACAGACTTAACTGCAATGTTTTACCTCGAGTACAAAAGGAAACCCAAACCTTACCGGCGCCGTTTGAAGGGTGATTTTGGCATATCAGCTGTGGGGATCATCTGCTCTCCCGGCCTCACCCACATGATGGGCCCATCATCACTCTGGGACCTGCACTGCAGTCTGAGACTGGAAAGAGTCCCCCAGGGCAAAGTCATCTAAAAGAAAACAGGAACAAAACAACCCACAAAACACACATAACACAAAACACTGGGTGAGATAGAAAAATTAAATGATGCCTTTGGTAAAACTGGTTCAAATCTGCTCTCAAAAGAATTACATAGAAACTAAGTTTGAGAGGTAAAAGGTATTCCAAGCTAATTTCATCGAGCATAGTTTTTAGGGAAGTAGACATGCATGTAGTGCATGTATATATAATGAACTTGATTTTTTTTAATTAGCCACCTAATTCCATGCCTTTCAATTGGACACAGGAAAGAATGAACCTCGGTAGCCCAAATAAGCACATCAATAAAGAAAATACTTTACAGTTTCTAATTACTTGGAAACCTAACAATTGCTTAAACATCTACAGTACTCTGAACACACCACAAGTCAGTGCTTACTCTAAGAAATGGAGATTCTTCCAACATGTCTAGGAATTCTGGGAAGTAGTCCCCAACTTCTTCATCCACTGCTCCAACCAGGCTGATCTGGCGCATGGGCCCTGCTCTGTAGGTGCCACAGCAGTACGTCCGATTGACCTGAGGGCCAGACAGGAGACACAACACCACCACAGCTTTAGTTCTCTTACAGGAGAATAAAACTGACTAATCCAACACAGCCGGGATGAATCTTGCACTCATCTACATCTGTTTCGGTAGGTGTGCCTTTGGGAATATGCACAGGGACTGTTTAGAACAGAAGAGAAAGAAAGGACTCCTGCCTGTACTCCTGACAGGAAATCCTTCTGAAGTTTGAATAACAGCAAGTGAATATTTGACTAATTCAGGAACAATTCAACACTTCCAGGCTGACTTGAGAAAACAACCACACAAGGTTTCATTGTGACTCGGTCTTTCACCAGCAAGCTTCAACTCTCCACTAGTTTGTGCAGATGACTGTTGCTTCTGCATTCCAAACCAGATGCTCCTGGGATATGTACATGCCTCATTTCAGTCTTGTCCCTGAGGTCCTTCCCCTGGGACTGCAGTGAAAAACCTCAGTGTCCTTCATGCAGTGGTTCTGGTGATGTTGTTATAGTATACACAGAAAAGTGGACAAAAAAACCAGAGGAAATGAAAAGTTTAGCTGGAAAGCCAGTGCTCACAGAGAAGAATTTTAGGATAACCATTTGCAGTAGAACCTGCTGTCAGTGCTGGGGCCAGAAATACTTTAATGTCACAGCTCATGAACATCCTCTAGAACACACGACTGTCCCACTTTCCCAGGTCATCTGGAAACTTTTCTTGCCAATTTCCTGTTCCCAGAGGAGAGGCACTGGCAAGACTCCAGAGTTCTGTAGCCTCATCCTATGGACTGCAGCTGGAACGTGCCATATGGCCACAGAGGAGGTTCTGTGTAGATACCACAGCTTAACTGATGTTATAGACCACAAGTTCTGCCAGAATTAGTCTGTTCTGCACACTCAGAGTTGTGTCTGAGCCCCAGCCTTCCATCACCCTTCAGTGTGTGTTTTAGGGGTGAAAAACTACAGCTGTTCTTCATGGCTGAGTGGTGGGACAGTACAGACAATTACTGGTAAATGTGCAGTTTAACAGTCATGTTCACAAAGTGTAATGCCTTTTATAACTCCACTTACAGATATGTGGATGCAGCGGCTTAGTTTTAAGTTTAGTTTCAGTTTTGCATGTTTAGTCAACAAACCAGATGTCATTAAACTACTCCATGCAGTTGTTAAAGGTAAATTAGGAGAGACTAATAAAGGAAAAACAGAGTTACTGCTGCAATTTTATCCTCCAGCAGCAGCCATAGATATTTCACTTCTTAATGATAGGAGCTTAGCTCACTCTAGTTGCTGAATGCAGTTAAGAGCAGGAGCACTGGAACACCACAGCAATATTTTAGTTCTGTGGACCTACAGAAAAACTAAGAACTGAAGTGCTCTGGTCCTTATCCAGTGAAGTTTAACTGCCTGGCACTATTTATGTAAGTGGAGACAGACTACTTCCAGATGAGTTCTGCGCTATTAAAACCACCTGGTGAGAGTCACTAGCATTTTACAGGTGTTTGTCATGAGTTAAAATGAATTGTAATTCCATATGCAGTTTTTCTTTGTAATGTTTTCAAAGGAAATGAAAAATGAGAAACTTCAACTTTGGGGTTTTTTTTAATGCACTGGAACAAAGAAAAAATAGACAAGAACTCAGGAGTTATAAAGGAAACAGTAGAAATACTTTAGGGAAATACTGGATTTCAACGCTTTGCTAGTTTTTAATAGAAATTATAGGAATATACACACTTGAGAATTAAACCCAGGACATGTTTACACTGAAAACATGCACCAACTCATGGCAATCCCTAGCAGGCTGTAGTATTCATCTCAAGCACCTCAAACACAGGGGATGTAGTCTACCAGCATAATATGCCATAAAAAACTTCCTTCACAGCTTCTCCCTCATTCTTCCTTCCTTCTGAGCAGCAAACACCAACACCACTGGTCAGTGGTCTCAAGAATACGATGTAATGAACATCTGAAAGAACAGGCATCTTGCTCTCTCTTTACAACTGGGTGGTTTAGCGTCCCACGAGTAAGCACCCTGCTTGCTGCACTGCAAACTGCTTTGGCCTTTCATTCACCAAGTGCTCCAGACTTCCTCTCCCCAGCTCTGTTCACTCCACAGCCACCGCACGCACCCGTCACTGCAGGGAAGAAAGCTGAGATGATGAAATAGCTGAAGTCCCTTCGTTATACCCATTAGGACCTCTCTCAGTGTTTTTTTATTTTTGTTTAAAGTTCAACTCTTGTTTAGGAATTTAGCCGGGGTCACTCCAGTTCACACGGCTGCCAGAAGTCAGTAACTTATTACCACAGCACCTCCCTTGCTATAATTTGTTCCCTGTGCTCCTTTAAAAGCAGCAGCGGATCACGAGCAGTAACTGCCTCTGTTTTTAATGTTGCAAAAGGACAACGGGGCCAGTAAGACCACTCAGGCAGCCTGTGCCCTTTCAAATGCCATGCAGCCATCACTGCTGTGTGTATCCCCCACTCCACACACCCCACACTGACAACGAGTTACGGGCATGTCTAAAATTAGCTCTTGAGTGCTCATGGAGACATTTTCTCTCAGCTGCACCATGTGCCCATCAGTGTTCCCCACACTTGGGTGAGAACAGAAGCAGACAGAGGCAGTGTTTCCTGTCAGAGGCACAGAGCTGGTGTTTATTTGCATGTTCCTGAGCCACCCCAGACTCACCACGGGTTAAGTGAGCAGCACAGGGTGAGAAGAGGACACACAGATGAGGCATCAGCTGGAGACAAATGAGGTTAAGTCTCAGAAGTTCCTCTCCAGTTGCAAGAAAAGCATGAATCAGTTGACAGCAACAATGTTTCAGCATGCCAAGTCAGCTATAAAACCAACCACACAAACACTTGGCTACAAGGAAGAAAGCAAGAGCACAAGGCTGGTTACTACTGAAGGACAAGGCAGTGACATGCCAGCACAGCAAGGGTGACATGTTTGACTAAAATCTGACATAGTGCAGGACCACTGGGCATTGTTTATATGGCTTTAGTGCCAAACCAAATGAAGTTTGCAGTACAGATGCACAACTTCTCCATTTCATACTTTGGTAGCTACTGCTAAAAAAAGAAATCGCCCTTCCAGAATCAGAAACATGGGGCAGACAACCAAATTGTGATGTGGTTCATAAACCAAAGCTGTCAGGGATAAAGTAACCTGTTCTGAACAGCAGGAGTAAGAAAACTTACCCAGTTATCACCTGTTGGCTGCTTCTCCCACCTTCCTCCCAGAAGGAACGGCAGCTTATGCAAAACCTACTTCCCCAATTCACTTTCCTGGCCTCTTCCCAGAACCCCCACACACCCTCTGTGACAGTCTAACTGTTCTTTGGATCAGAGAGAGATTTCATCAGGCAGTTGATCAGTTGGGGAAAAAAGCAGAATGTTTTTTTAACTCTCTATATATTCCCATTCACTGAGTGGAACTAGAAGCAGTTGTACTGAAACAAGTGATAAGGAAAATAAGAGTTCATTCTAGCTGCACTGCTAAGGGCTTCCAAATTAAAGTGTGCCCTTATGCGAGGAAAGCTTACAAATTACTGCTCAGTGATCTTAGTCTTGGAAAGCTCTCAGCCCAAGTGAACAGCTCCAAACTAAAGCTGAGCTCCAGCACTGAAATATTAGAACCAAAGAGAGCCAATGCAAGCAAAAAATCCAGAGAAAACTGAAGCTTAATTATTTTAAGATACTGAAACCAAACGTTTATGTAACAAATACACATTGGAGTGCTTTGCTATAAACTCACTGCCTTGAGAACAAAGGAATGCACCTTGCAAGGCAGTTAATTATCACTAGACTTTTACCAAGTCTTTCAGATTAAAGTCCTTATTTTGAATATTACAATTCAGTTTCTCTGAAAACACAACAGCTGAATGTCAAAGCCAAAGGTCACATTAACTTGCAGTTTACAGATCAAATTTTGATTTCTTGACACCAGATCTCCGGGATTCAAGATTCCCTAATGCTCCAAATCCTCTCGGCACAGGCCAGCACAGCAAACAAACTCATGCACAGAGAAGGAACCCAGAATGGAGGTGACTTAACTGAGTATCTTCAATTATAAATAATCAGTGTTACAGCATACAGTAGTGCAAGAGGCTTAATTTACAAAAGCACAACCATGAAGCGCTTCTGTACTGTACAATTCTCATACAGAAGGGTAAGAAGTGAAGCTTGGCCAATCTGTTCATCCCTCATCAGAGCTGCCAAGGAACAGCAGCACAAGAGCCAGGTTCATCACACCAGGCCCTCGAGCAGGGCATTGCAGCCTTCCCTGTTTCAAGACAAGCCAGCTTGCCAAACTTGGGTGAAACCACCACCAATTTCCATGTTTCCTTCAGCTTTTCCATCATCTGCATTCTCTGAAGAGCCCTGCTTCAGCTGCCTGCGACAGCTCCCCTGCTCTGTTTGCTCAGGGAGAACTGCACTAACACACTTCAGCCAGAGAGGATTAACCAGGTCATGCTGGAGCTGGGTTTAGAGAAGTGGTTTAGACCAACTGAACCTTATGTCATGACTCAATCTTAATCAAGTTTAGACAGTACTTAAAATAGAATTAATTGAAGTACCAGCAGACTATAACCCAGCAAAGCTTCTTATTTATTACCATACATTCCTCACGTGTATTTATAGTGCCAGTATTCGTGTTCACAGGACATTGACCGACAAAAAATGCAATTGTTAAATATTCCAGAGGCTCTGTTTAGCCATTTCAGGGGTCATCACATGTACTCAAGTCAGAATGCAATCAGGACACTAAAGAACACAGATAAATCTCCAATACAGAAGACTTTAAAGCCTGACCTGTGGACACATTTCACATCTGCAGGACACAGGTGTGTGCTGTGCACAAGTGCTATTGCCCACGGCAGTGGTTTATATGCTCAGAGACTGATTTTGGGGTACTCTGCACCCAGGCACAGCTCTGTCAGCACAAAGAATTACTTAAACCAAGAAACAGAAGCTGGTTAAAATAAGTGCTGCAGCAGCTAATCATTGTCAAACAAAAAGCCAAGTGTCAGAGTTATTAATTTAATGCTATTCAAAGACTCCCCAGTGACCATGCAGGAACTTTCTGTAAAGCAGTAACTGTTTTTCCAATGTAAATCTTGCTTATAAGCATTTGGTAAACCCTGCAGAGATCCAAACAGCCCATCCACAAGCACCAACACTCCAAAATCTGTTGTTAAAGGTGTGTTCCTATCCTACTGACGCATACTCCACTACAGAGTTTCAGATTCATCCTCCCAACAGGTGAACTAGCAAATGTAATTAATGTCTTGAGTAAAGACCTTAAAGGTAATCAGCAGTTTGGATCCATTCTCAGACTAAACAGAAAGAAGCTTTATTCCATCAAAAAAAAAAATTATCTAAACTGTAATCTTGTTGTATAGATACTTCTGAGTTTGATCACAAGACTAAAATCCAAGGGATTTTCATATGGGAATCTGGAAATTAGCTTAGTTTTACTGTTGCATCCATTTAAGTTACATGGAGATACAGTTTCAGAATTTAAACTGGCTAAAGCCTACTATGGAAACCAAGGGAGTAAATAAAATGAAACTCCTTTTCCAAGGCAATTGAAAAGATTCTCTAACCACCTTCAAGTTAGAAAGTTTAAACAGCAGAAGGTATTGAGGGAATTAAGATGTTAAAAAACACGTTGTGAATCAGATATAGTGAAGCATGAAAAGTAATGTCATTGCAAAAAAACCCAAAAACTCAAGACCCAAAACCAACAAACCCCAGCTCTATTGACTAGAAAAGCAGTGTTAGCATTTGCAGTCTATGCAACTCTAGATACAGACTTGGCTGTTGTTTTGAACCATCTCAGTGTTTTGCCAAGTTTAGAAGAAAAAGATGATCACTGCAGATCTTTCCTCAGGTCACAGATAGCAGTGTGTGAGGTGTGATTCACCAACTACCAGCGAGCACAGAAAAGCTTTAAGCAGAAACAGGAATAAACAGCAGAGCAGGGTAGTCCCAACATCACCTTTTTTCATCTGCTTAGAAAATAAATTTGTGACTTGCCTACTTTAATTCATGCCTGCTCTGGGTTAATGAGATTAATCAAATCTAGGTACTGTGCAACTTTTATGCTTTTGAACAGCTCTTACCTGAGAGTGAAAATTTGAAATTGTTGTTGTTTCAATGTCCTTCTTGCCCAAAATTTCCATTTTCACTGGAGTGTTTGGAAAGTTAAAAGCAAAGTAATCCAGGAAGTCTGGTAAATAAGCAGCTGCTCCGTGCACTATGGCTAAAGCATAGTAAGCTGCATTTTTATCATTTTCACTGAATGACAACGCAAGAAACTCTTCTGCAAATCTCTCCATCTCCACTGGAGACAAAAATGAGAGTTCATCCATGTAAGCGTGCAGGACCAGGGCACCTCCATTGGACTGATGCTCCTCGTGAATGAAGTTACTGAATTTAGTGCCAGTCTTCAGGAAGCTGCTGCGGACAGAGTGCTCCTGGTGTGTCACAAACGGGGTTTGTACTCCCTGGGGTATCCGATATTCCTGCATGCCCAAGTTCAGTCTGCACAGCTGCTCATCCTTCAGGTACCTGAAGGATTCCTTGTTCATTTCCAGGTTGTCACACTGTCCTTGAGACAGAGTTTCCTTGTCAATGCGAGTGAGCCCAGCACACACTGTCTGCACCTCTTTGTTGTACATCTTCAGGCGTTTTCCCCTCACATCTTCCCGATGTTTCTTTTTCTTTTTTTTCTTTATCTTCTTCATAATAAGACTGTCAGCTCGCTGGGTTTTGCCATTTTCATCTGGAGTTTCTGGCAGCAACAATAAAGAGAAGATTAGAGTTCTGCGGTTGCAGCATATTCACCCCAAAAGAATTCAGGCCTCTCACTTGCTGAAGGGATCTCCTCCCAGGGAGACTGACCAATTGTAAAACACTGCATTTTTGGTTTTATAATTAAGTCGAAAGTCAGGGTCTCTATAATTATACAAATAAAGCCTTGAATTAAGGAAAACTTCCAAAACTCTAGCTTAATATTCTAGAAATATTTCCATTTTTAACAGATTTATTGGAATGCCTTTAAAAGGAATCTGTATTTCAGAACACCTATAATTAAGTACATTAATAACTTCTGACATTTAAGGCAGTGCCATACAGGGGAAGAGGATAAACAAGTATGTGTAACATTTAAACATTAAGACTTTCATTACAGAACACTTCCCTGATTTTGGACACATGATACGGAAGCAAAACACAGTAGAGCGGAAGAGGTACAAGCTTTACTTACATTTAGAGGTAAAAATACTTAAGTAAATCTTAGACTGCTGATCTTTTAAAATTAAAGACCCAAATCATCACATCAACAGCTTCAGTCTTATAGTTAACTATTCAGTTAATGGAGAGAAAGAAATTAAAAAGCTGTTTCAGTTGTTTGGGGTTTTTTTTGAGGTTAATCGACCTCTAAAAGACTGAGAGACAAAATGTAAAGAAGTAGTTCTGTCAGGCAAAATGGAACAGTTCAAGTTGTTCTTCTTTCAAGAATAAAAACGGATTCAAATAACATTTAGCAAGGAACAAAGGTAATTAGAAAACTTGATGTTCCAGCTGTTAAAAACTCAATTTCCAAGACAAGATTTTAATGTGCTTGAATCAAAGAACCATTGCATCCAACAATGCCCATAAATCTCCAGGAGCTGTGTTACCAGGATAGCCATGGGGATGAGAACAACCTGCTGCTGAAGGCAGCACCTGACCAAAGATGCAGTAAATAAAATTTTACAGTTTCCCCTCAGTACAGGGCTTTGTCCTAATAAAATTTCCTTTCTTTGGCTGCACATTGCTATTCCCTCTTTATTCTCTTAGAGCATTTAAGTTAAAGAAAAAAACCATGTTACACTGTTTTATGAGAAAGGGTGTAGTGATAAATACAGGCAGCCCCAGGTTCTTTAGTGTAACCAGTGTTTAACTGGATCATTACTGGTTTGGTCTTGGAGCTCGTTACTGGAGAGGGCTGACCTTCATAACAGCCTGGTGTAAGGAACAGAGTTACTCATGGAGCAAAGAAAGAGCTGATTGCTTAATCCTCACTTCATACAATAGTCTTAGGACCTGAAATACAAGTTTTCACCGTGCTGCTGCAGCTCTTGCAAACAGCAAAGGCCCTGATCTTTCTGTTCCAGGGAAACCAGGAAAAGCAGGGTGGTATCACTTGTTTTGGGAAGTCAACTGAAACGGATCTTGGAATGAGGTTTTCTGCAAGACTTGGATGTGAGGAGTGCACGAGTTTGCTCAGTCACCGGGCTCTCGAGTACAGACACTGCTTTACTCACTGAGTGAACGTGCAATTCACACACCAGATATTTGTCCTGGTGGGAACAGAGATCCCAAGCTGGAACTAAACAAGAATTTCATGCCACCACTGAGCTGTTGGGAATACTTCCCTATGCACGTTTTAAGAACATTTGGTTGTTAAAGGTCTCTTATTTTAAGCATGTCTGATTTTAGGTATAGTTTTAAAACCTCACACATTTTAATTCACAGCATCTTCCTGTTTGAAGCCATATCCTAATAACAGACAGAGGAATCCTTGCATTTGGGAGCTTCTAGTGAACACTTGTCTGTTTTCAGGATAAAAGCTGCCCCAGCTGCTGCTGGATCCACTGAACACAGCAGAGTCCCACTATTACAGTGAGTAACTGCTGTATTTAGTGAAGCTAAACAGTGACATTATAATAATGCCTGGCAATCTTGAAGGAAATACAGTTTTAATTATTCCTTTAAATAAACAGAAAGCCTCCAGCACCTCAAACACAAAAAAGCTGCGGACAGGTCACTAAACGATGGGCTCAGCAGTGAGGCAGAATGACAGCAGTGCCAATAATTCAGCTACTCTAAAATGATCACACATCCCACAACAGAACCAGAATCACTATGAAAGAGCAAAACCAGCAGGGATGTTCACTGTCACCTGGACACACACATAAGCACGGTATAGTCAATGTAATAGGTAAATTAATTAGATTACACATCAAAAACTGATAGTCAGGAAAACAAATATAGCCCCATCCCAAAAGGCACTACCCCGACAGATGAGGACAGGCAGTGAAGGGCTTCAGATTAGCAAACAGCTTTCCTTTGCAAATCTGGAATTTTGATGCTCATTTTCACGCTGTTTAAGCCTTCATTAAGAGGCCTTATTTAATTCTGGGTTAGAACTGACACAGTGGCACTCCAATCTGCAAAGATACACTGCTCCAAACTTTTGCTTGATAAACACTGATAAAACTGCAGAGGTTTACAAGCAGAAGCTTTTATAGTCATTATTCAAGCACAGTGGTGTGGAAGCATTAACCAGTGGAGAAAAGCCTCTCCTAGTAATAGTTTTGTCTGTTCTTAAGACAGTCCTATCTAGAGTTTACTCTACAGACACTTGACTTCTGTAAGCAAGTGCATCTTTGGTTTCTTTGGCACAAAACTTGCCCATACACTCCTCAAGCATAATTCACCACATTGTATTTTTAATTACAGCAGCTTCTGCAGTCATTTTTTATCTATGTTGCTCTCTCCAAGAAGCTTTTTACTGTAACAAATCTCTGAGCAGAACCAAAACAATCACGCTGTACTGTTAAAATAAAAATAAAATAAAAATAAACAAAACCACACACAGCACACACCAAAATCCAGAGATATTTTGGCCTTTCTAATTAAAGAAAACACAGAATAATTCGGGTTGGAAGGGACCTCTGGAGATCATCCAGTGCAACCCCCCTGTCAAGGCAGGGTCACCTGGAGCAGGTGACACAAGTTTGGGTTTGGAATATCTTCAGACAGGGATTCTCCAGGACCTCCCTGGGCACCTGTTCCAGTGCTCTGACGCCCTTTACGGAAAAAAATTCTTCCTCACGTTGAGGAGGAACTTCTGGTGTTTTAGTTTACGGCTACTGCGCCTTGTCCTGTTGCTGGGCACCCCTGAAAAGAATCTGGCGCCCGCCTTGGAAATATTTGTACGGAACCATAAGAACCCTTCTGAGTGCACTTATCAAAACCAACAAAATAAATTTAACCCCCCCCCC
>VZRV01010144.1:0-57044 GCA_013398115.1 Falcunculus frontatus | reverse complement strand
GAGACCTGAGGTTTCCTTCCCTGCTGGCTGTGACATCTTCCAAACACTGGCACTGAGCATGGAATCATGGAATGGTTTGGGTTGGAAGGGGCCTTAACACTCATCTCATTCCACCCCCTGCCATGGGAGGGGACACCTTCCACTGAAATGGGAATTACCATGCATTTACTGATTTATTGATGAATTTACCAATGCATTTATACCTTCACTCCAACTATGTGGAGGATCAATGTGTTTAGATGGTTTTTAGCAAGAAGCACATTAAACCAGAGCTTTGAACTCCCTGACTGGAGTCAGGGTGATCTTCAAACAGGCCAGTGCTGTTTGAAGTGCTCAGAATCCTCCTGAGGGCTTCTTGCAGGTGCTTCCAGAGCAGTAGCTTGGTGAGATGTGAAGTGTCTTTCTGGCTGGTTGGCATTTGAACCCCTTTGCTGCAGAAAAGGTGGTGTGTTTTCAGTTTGGGATTTCTCTCAGAGGGTCAGAGGGTCATTTTGGGCCAGGCATGTTGTTCTGGGCAAGGTGTGAGAAACATGGGAAGCTCCCTGCTGAGCAGCTGGAGTTCTGAATGTGCAAGTGTGAATTACCATCCTTGCCCAACAGTCAGCTCTGCTTAGAGATGCTTATCTGGGATGTCAGCCCTGCTCAGTGTGCCCCTGCTGCCAGCCCTGCACATGAGGTGTGCTGCAAGGATGGGAAAGAACCATCATTCCCATATAAGCTGTGCTGTTCCGGGAGTAAAAACCCCTCAAAGCAAGGTTTTCTCCTGTTTTTCTGTCAGTTGTCCATCTCTCCTCCTTCTCCCCAATTCCACCCCCACTTTATTTATTTATTTACTGGGAGGGTGGGGAGGCCCTGGCACAGGGTGCCCAGAGCAGCTGTGGCTGCCCCTGGATCCCTGGAAGTGTCCAAGGCCAGGTTGGATGGGGCTTCGAGCAGCCTGGGCTAGTGGAAGGTGTCAGGGTTGGAACTGGATGAGCTTTGAGCTCCCTTCCTACCCAAACAATTCCAGGATTATTTATGCTCAGGACTGTCGTGTTTCATGGCAGCTCTTGAGTTTCCTGGTGTAGCCTGAGCAATTCCCAGCTCCCAGGAAGCAGGAGGAACTGCAGCACACTATTAATTTGTAATAAATTGCCATCGGAGTCGAGTGTTTGTGAAAGCCCAGGCTCGTGTTTCTCCTCAATAATTCATCACTTTGGTGTTGTGTTCTATTAATTGAATGGGAAAAGCAGATCCAGGCAAAGCTTTTAGGGTGTCTATTTATTAAATTTGAAAGAGATTGATATGTGTTTATTGCAGTGGTTAGGAAGGGCTGAGCTCTCTAACAACACACAGCATTCAGTGGTTCTAAAAGAAGCCCAGGGCAGGGAACAGAGGAGGTTCTTTGAGTCTCCCAGCTGAGCACTGCTCATGTTGAAGTGATCTTAAGGATTTGCTGCTGCTCTTGAGACAGTCAATATTGATCATCCCTTTGTAAGCAAAGCAGAGGTCACACTGCTGCTGGGTGGCCCTTTTAACAAGGTTTGTTAATTAGCTGAGCCTATTTTTAGCCAGGAAATCTGCTGGATTTCTTGGTGCTCTGTAATTCTTGGGTCAGTCATGGAAGTGAGAGCTGATGTCACCTTTTGGTGTCTGTGTTAGTGCAGAGTTTATTTCTGAGGATGTTCCACTCTTCTCTGGCTCTCCCCTCTCTGGAAAATTCCCTTGGGAGAGCAGCTGGGATTTGACCTGAGCCTGGCAAGCTGAAGGTGCAGTTACAAGTTAAATTTGCTGCCAGCTGCATTTCTCACAACTGCTTTCGTGTCCACTTGGCCTTTGCATCCAGGGAGGATGCTCAACTCCCTGTCCCATCCCTGTCCCAGCAGCCTGAGGTGTGTCCCAGTGCCTGAGGAAAGGCTGATCCAGGGCTCCTGGTGGTTGCTCTGCCTCCAGAGTGGAGCAAGAACCACTGAAGTGCTCACACAAAGCCCCAGTGCCACCTCTCCACTGCCATGGGCCAGCTCTGGTCTCTGCTGCTGTGATCTCTGTCTGGCCACATAATGCTGACTGGGAGGGGGCAGAGCAAAGTGGTTTGGATTTGAGGCTTTAAGGAGAGGTTTTAGCCAGTTGAGGCTGCCTTCTGCCCTCCCCAGAGTGAGGGCAGCATGGGACAGCGTGGTTCTCATGGATGTATTTGTGCCTGCAGCGTGGATGGCCAAGGAGTGCTTCTAGAGGGTTTCCCTGCTGTGGGAAGTGGTGAACCCGTGGCTCTCAGGTGGCTGGGCTCTGTTCTCAGGCCTGGGGTCTGTAGGGACAGAGATGCTGCTGGGACAGGTTCAGATCCCTACTGTGTCCCAGTCCCTCCTGCTCGTGGCTGCTGGGATCCCCTTGTCCTTCCCTGCTCCACGAGGTGTGGCTTGCCTGGTTTTAAAATCTGTGTGAGTGGTGCCCGAGTGCCTGGCCAGTGTGCAAAGCAGAGGGGAAACGTGGATCCAGCACTGGCAGCGTGTCAGGGGGGATAAATAACTCTGGAAAGTGGAATTTTACAGCCTTGGATTGTAAAACTTGAGAAAGTGATCATGGGGGGAAGGCAGGAATGAAGGAGAGTATGATGCTTAAAAAAGACAGATAAGGTGGGTTTTGAGGCCTGGAGAATTCTCAACCAGAAGAAAACCTGGTGCATCTGGCTACCATCAGTGAGATCCAAGGGAAGAGAAACAGGGAGGAAGCTGGTGTGGCTGCTGCAGTCATCATACTGAGGAACTCCAGCTCAGGGAGGATCTCCTCAGGGAGAAACAGGTACCAGGGATTTTGTGCCAGCCCCTTGGAAAACAGCCAGGGAGTAAGGAGCCTGTTTGTGTGGCAAGGAGCTCACCTGGGGAGGGGCAGTGAGATGGGGTCTGTAATCACAAGCTGAGGTGCCTGGACCAAGGAGCAGCTCTGCTCCCCTGTGTCCTGGATGCAGGAACAGCTGGAGGGGGAGTTTGATGGCAAACACAAAGGATGGGCTGGATCAGCCACAGCTGGATGCAGGCACACAACCAAGCCTGTGCTCACGAGCAGATTCCTTCCCCTGTCGAGGTATTAAAAACCTTTTCGGCTTCAGACACCTGGTTTTGCTGCAGGGGTCTCTCAGCACTCAGCAGGACAAACTGAACATCTCTGTTCACACTGCAGCTCGCAAGGATAAGGAACAAGTTGTGTCATTCACACACATCCTCGGAGCTAAAACATCTGTAACATCTGTCCTCCAGAGGGCAGCTGCTGGGAAGGGGCTCTGGGAGGGTCCCTGCACACAGGGGGATTGCTGGTGGTGTCAGGCAGTTTGAGGGGCCTCTGTGCCAGGCAGGGGAAGGTGCATTCCTGGAGCTCCCAGCCTCATCCACCCCTTCTGCCTTGGCTTCTGATCCCTGAACAAAGGGGCCCCTGTGCACTGAGAACAGACAGCTCATCTACTGAGGGGTGGATGTGTCCAGGAGCTCAGGGGAGGGCCTGAGGATGGAAATAGTCACTTTTTTTATTATTATTATTATTTATTTTTTAAACACTTCAGCTAAAAGCCCTTTGGATTTGGGGAGATGGAAAATCCAGCTCCAGAGCCAACACCCAAACCTGGAAGCTCTAAGGGAGTTCCTGTTTGCAGGGATGACAGGAGCAAAGCTTTGGAGCAGCTGGATCAGGAATCCACTGTGCCAAAGGAAAGATACTCCAGGGGCTGAATAAGAGCCTTGGAGCAGGAGGAGCATGCTCAACTCCCCAGAGGCACTTCCAAAGGCCGGCTGGAAGGAAAAGCATGGAGCTGGGAAGCTGGAGCAGGCAGGGCAGGATGCTGAATAGCAAATACAGGGCTGGGGGGTCAGGCTGGGGCTCTGCCCTGAGCCTCTGTGGGAGCACCACGCCGTTCCTAATTGGAACTGGCAGCAGTGGGAATTGCCTTTGGGATGAGCCTTTGTGGGGCTGCAGCTCTTGGATCCCAGGAGCATCCCTGGGAGGATCCACGATTTCTGCAGCCATGTCCGGAAAGGTTGGTGAGCTCCTGGCAGCTGAGTGCCAGCTGGGAATTTCCTGAGAGGAAAGCCCACATCCAGCCCTTCTCCAAATGAAGGATGTGAGTGTTGTACCTTAAGGGCTTAGAGCCAAGAGGGAACTGCACTTCAGCTCCCAAAACCAGATCCGAGGAATTATCCCACGTGCAGGCTGTGCTCCACATTCCCTGCTCCCACTGATCCGGCTCTCAGAGGTGCCTCCGGATCTGACAGTGCTCAGATGCCAGCTCTGAGCCCACCGTGCCAAGGAGACACTCGGTGCCACTCGGAGCCAGCCCTGGACAGCACATGGTGGCTTGGGATGGGCCCGGGAGAGCCAGGCTGGCTGCCCTGGTGACCCGGATCCCGCTGGCTCCGCGGGGCATTCCCAGGTGTTGGATATCCGGTAATGGAACCCCCTGGTTGCTTTGTGTGGAGGCTGTTCCCCCTTCTGTAGGATCTGCATTGCAGATGGCTTTTGCTACGCAAAAGGAAAGCTTCCCTTGCCCAGGGATAATTCCAGAAGCCAAAGCTTGCATTCCCTTCCACTCCCAATCCCGGAGTTATTTCTGGGAATATCCATGTGCATCCTCAGTGCTCTCTGCCCCACCTGACTGCTGGGGAACGTGGTGGGTTTGCAACAGGCCACTGCTGACACCTGAGCACACGCTCTCGGTGGGGGTGTCCAGGCCCAACTGAATATTCCAGGCGTTTGCTTTTTAAGAGGAAAGCCTTGCCCAAGGCTCAGCAGATGGAAGCAGAGCTCGTGCGCACGTTTGACTAAACTCGGTGAGTATCTGGCACCGGTTTGAGCACTTCCTACGTTCCCCTCGGATCTGCTGATCCCTGGATTCGTGCAGCACTGCTGCAGTGGAGACCTTCCTGCTGCTCCTGCCTGTTCCTAACCCTGGCTAAACCAGCGTCCCCAGGGACACAGCTCCTTTGATGGCTGAAGGTAGGACAGATGCCTCTTTGTGTACAGCTGGCGTGCAGGGAACGGGGGCTGCCATGAATGGGAAATCAAGATTGATTCATGAGCAAGAATAAAACCAAAATTGCTCTCATTATGTCTTCTGCATTTTTTTTTTGCCTTTGCATCTTGCTCTGCTCTGGCAGATCCATATGGATGTGTTATACATACTGCTGTAGGGATAAGGACTTTAGGAAGATGAGTGTTAATTCTGCCCCTGAAAGGAGTGGAGATTTAAATGTCTCTGTAAAATTTATATGGATGCTTGAAAAAAAAAATAATCCCAGTGCTGTTCTTTGGAGCTCAGAGTTCTGCTCATCTCTGTGCTGCAGGAGGGTGTTTGCAGCACCGGGATTGTGCTTGTCAAGTTTGGGGTACACGTGCCTGTCTGTGCCCCCTTCTGTCGGGGACCGGAGCAGCCAGGACTTTCTTGGAATGAATTTGGATTTTTTTCCCTTGAAATAGGGGTGTTTAGAAGGTTGTATTGGAAAGCACTGGGCCTGCCCATAGGAATGTGTGAGGGCTTTAGTGGGATTGTTCAGCCTCGAGAAAAGGAGGCTCAGGGGGGACCTTGTGGCTCTGCACAACTCCCTGACAGGAGGGGGCAGCCGGGAGGGGGTTGGGCTCTGCTCCCAGGGAATGGGGACAGGAGGAGAGGGAAGGGCCTCAGGCTGGGCTAGGGGAGGGGCAGGTTGGACATCAGCGGGAATTTCTTGAAGAAAGGGTGCTTCCAGCCTTGGAAGGGGCTGCCCAGGTGGGTGTTGGAGTCCCCATCCCTGAAGGTGTCCAACGAAAGCCTGGATGTGGCACTCAGTGCTCTGGGCTGGGTGACAAGGTCGGGATGGGTCACAGATTGGACTCGATGGTCTCAGAGGTCTTTCCAGACTCAATGATTCTGGGATTCTGGGATTCTGTTAACAGAGTCTGTGTAACTCCGTGCTCACAGGGAATGGGGCATTAGGAGTGTGTGGGATGGAGCTGAGCTGCTTTGGGGGTGCTCTGTGGTCACAAGGATCTGGGATCTCTGTCCATCCCTCTCCTGCCAGGAGGGTTGGGTGTGTCCAGGGCACGGAGACCCCTCTGTGAGGCGCTGATCCTCTCCATGGAGGTGCAAACAGCAGGAGAACAAAGCAGGTGTGAATCCAGCCCAGCTGGAGGCTGCTCCAGGGAAGAGCAGGACACAGGATACAGCCCCAGGGCAGGGGCATTGAGGTGGATGCTCCTTTCCTCCAGCCCCAGTGTCCTTGGAGAAGAAAAGTCCCTCTTTTAGTCCCAAAATGCTCCAAAGTGTGTGTGGAGAACTTTCTCTCCAGCTGTGCAGCCACCAGGATCCAGCAAATCCTGGCTACAGACCGCTTCTCCGTGGCAGTGTGAGCAGGGAGGCTTGGATGAGCAGGGGTACGTTTTTCTTCCCCTTGGAAGCTGGAGCAGTTGCTGGGAGAGAGGAGCTGTGGAGCAGCTGGAAGCAGAACCACAGATCCCATTGTTGTTGAGCTCTCTGAAGTCACTATTTCTGCTATAATACAGACATGGAATCATTCAGGTTGGAAAAGGCCTTTAGAATCATTGAATCCAACCATTAATGGACTCGATTTAATAATAATACACCAGGGCAAGGACTCGGATGCTGATGGGGGGGGGGCACTTCTGGCTCAGCAGAGCAGGTTTTTAGCTTGCATTTCTCTTTTGATTCACATAAACACTTGTTTGTGTCGAATTTATCAATGTGGCAGCTGGGTGAAGGGTGACACGGGGGAGAGGCTGCTCTGCTCCGGGTGCTCCATGGCTGAGAGGGAGCTGTGCTTCCCAAAAGCAGCCTGGCAGATGACATACTGCATTGACCTACTTTCGGGAGAGGCGCAGAAGTGTTGGAAAAGCTGTGTCCGTAGGCAGCTCCGGGATGAGAACAGCGAGGAATCGCTCAAATGTGCTTCTGGAAAACTGCTGCAAAGGCTTCATGGCCCTGGGGGGCCAGGGAACAGGAGATGGGTGTGGGAATCTGTGCCCCTCTGAGAAGTCCTGCTTTAGGAATCTCTTCCCCTTTGTGAATTCCTTCTTTGGAGCATATGCCTGAGAAATCTGGCTGTGTCCAGTCACTGTCGTGGAGTGTAACAGGTCCAAAGCATACCCTCAGTCCGAGGGAATTCTGGTTCAAAGCTGGGGTTGAACCTGGGATCAAATCCCCAAAGAATCGCTGTTGGTTCACCATTCCTTGGGAGGGAAAAGCATTGCTGTAAATCAAAGCTAATTACAGAGCAGAGAGACTTCCATGTGTCCTGAAGTGAAGGAAAGCTGTGGTGGCTTTTTGACCTACAGACCGTAACCCAACCTGATAAAGACAAATCTGATGCCCAAAAGAAAGCAAATTTTTTCTGGGAGAGGAGGGTAAAACCCACTGCAGGGACTACCTGTTTTCCCAGGAAGATGAAAATAGGGAGCAGTGTTTTATTGGAGCTTTGGAGCAGTTCTTAGCACGCTCTTCTATGGACGTGATGACAAAAGAGAAGACAGAAGCAGGTTCTGTTCAATAACAACATTTCTCCTCATCCATCTGCTGCCTCTGTTTCTCCATTGCAGGATTCCCTTTCTGGGCCATGCTGTTTTCCTCCACATCTGGTGCTGGGAATGCTTTTGGGAGCTGGGCTTGCCTGCGGTTTGGGGAGTGCGTGGGAGGAGGCTGGGCTGGGCTGGGCTGGGCTGGTGGCTCCACGTGGGTGTGGGGGGTGGTTTCGGTCCTGCCTGTTGTGCTGTCTCAGGTTTGGATGTTAGTCCAGAGTGAGGGATTGTCCATGCTTGGATCAGGGAAAGTGGGGAATGTGTCTTTCCTCCTCAGCAGGAGCACCTGGACAAGGATCAGGAGATCCCTGCCCCAGCTTGGGTGAAGGAAAGTGGAGCCCAGCGTCCTGCAGGGCTGTCAGCTCATTTCTCCCAAGGAATCCAGTCAATCCGGAGTTATTAACAAAGGGATAATTACTCACCTGGACTTGTGCTCCTCCCTGCCCGACTCTGTCACAGCCTGGGGGCTGGTGACTGCCCTGAGTGACCTGGCACCCCTGTGACACCCTGACAGGTTGATGTGGCAAAAGCTTTTTTTCTTCAGAGCGTTTCCTGAGGCAGGAGAGGCTGCGTGTGAGGGGGATTTCCTGGGAAATCAGTGCTGATTGTGAAGCAGCTGAGTGGATGAGCAGCAGGTGGGAAGGTTCCAGTGGTCATCCACACACTGGGAAGAACCAATTTTCCCAATTCTCTGGTGTTCTGGCTGAGCATGGCTCACTTTATCTCCCTCCCATTCTGCCCCTCCCAAGCTGTGTCCCCTCCTGGGCTGGGCCATGTGTCCCTCAATGTCTTTCTCCTTGATGATCCTCTTTTCCAAGCTCTTACAGTCCAAACTGCTCCTGTAAATCATTGGGCAGTTTATCCCTTCTTAGGATAGGAAGGACTCCTGCTAACGAGGCAATAGGAATTTTTATTAATGTAATTAATAATTATAGAGAGCTTGGCAGAGGTGATGTGACAACTTCTAATAAATACATCCCTGCTGAGGCCATAGGAACTGGGCAAAGGTTTGTTTGAACCATGTCTCCATGTTTGGAATCGATGTTCTTGGAGGTGTTTTCCAACCTGAGCAGTTCTGTCACCTCTCAGCCCCTCGGTGCCTTCCTGGAGCCCTCATACTCTGGATTGGAAATGTCCATCTCCTCCCTGTGCTCCTTCCTCTGCAGGAGAGTGGTCAGGCACAAACAACGACTGGAAAAAGGATTAAAACCCAATTTTACAGGACCCCCCCTCCATGATTTTGTTTTATTTTGGGTGATGTTTCCTATACAGAAGCCAGTTGGAGCAAAAGCACTTTAAAGAATGCATCTCCCCTCTCCTTCAGTGACAAGTGGGACATGGTTTGGCTCTGTTTCCAAGGGATTCTCTGGCATTGTTGGAGTTAGGGGGAGAAACAGGGAAGGAATTCGAACGTGAGCCTTCAGGAGCATTTTCCTGTTATTCTGCATAGCTTTTAAGGGATTTTGGAGGACTGGGACTCCAAACTGCTGTGCTGTGGCCCAGCAGCAGGAGGGCACAGGGGTGCTCCACCCTCCCTGTATCACACAGAACGTGTCTGAGCAGCACAGTCGTCATTTCCAAGAGATGGCTCAGACCTGTGGAACACCACCTTGGGGAGAATTCTTCCTGCAGGTGTAGTTTAGTGCCTCTTCTCGTATGTATTTTCTGTCCCCAATTTCCCCTAAACCCGGGCTGGGTTCTGGTCAGGACCTTAAGGGTGAGTCTGAGATCAGAGGCTTTATAAATAACTTTATAAATAGTTTTTATTGGTGGTTTTGCAGCTCTGTTGTTGAGGTTGGAGCCCAGGCTGGAGCAGGGGATGCCTGTAGTCCCTGCCTGTTCATCACATCTTTTCCAGAGGCAGGTGGGTGGTCCTGATCCAAACCACTTCCCAGGGCTCAAGCTTTGGACAGACTTGGCGTTCACTGTGGTCAGTTTTTGGTGTGGCTGGTGGAGGGCAGAAATGGCAAGTGAGACCTGACTGACAAATACTAATGGCTGCATTTTGGTGCAAGCGCTGTAGGTGTTGAAAGTATTCCCTTTAATCCTCGTGGGTCTGGAAGCTGTGCCTGCACCACACAGGCACTGCTCTGATAATGAAATTCAGCCATGCTTGGAGGTAAGAACATTGTGAGCATTTCTCAGGCCTGGGGTTGGAAGCTCTGAGCTGGGGGGGATTGAACTGGGTTTAACTCTTATCCTGATTTCTCCATGTGGGAGCTTTGAGCTGAAAGGCTGAAGCCTTCAGGGTGGGATGGTGGCATCCAGTCAGTCCCAGTCTGGTTTCTGCCTGTGTTATTTGGGGTGTCACAACCTCTGGTCCATTTGAGCTCCTGAGCCAGGGTTCTCTTTCATTTTATTTTTCCTGTGGGACACTCTTACCTAAAAGGTGCCACTCGTCCTCTGTGAGTTCCTGCCCGGAGCAGGCTGGGTGTGGAGCATCTCAAGGAGTTCCTGCTTCAGGGTTCTCCAAGCCTTGACAGGAGAGTGGCCACTGGGTGTCCCCAAGGCTGTGTCAGCACTGAGTGTGCTCCTGGACGCTGACTTGGGATATTCTGCTGGTTCATAGTTCCACGAGCTCCTTCCAGAGGTGCTGCCTCGGTCTCTTCACAGAACAGGGAGTTTCTAGGCAGTGGTGGCCTTGGCAGTGCTGGGTTAATGGTGGGACTCGATGATCTTGGAGAGCTTTTCCAACCTTGCTGATTCTATAGTCACTGTCTAAAAAATCCAGCTTAGTTTCCAGGAGTGTAGAGATTTGGAAGTAGAAGGAGTGAAGGAGCTGGAGGACATCAGGAGGTCTCCTCACCAGCAGCAAGTGCTATTTTGGAGGCTCAGTCTCTCCAGCACAAAGTGGCTCTGAGCCTCTTTCTGGTGGCCACAGCCAGGTCCTCGTTTTCCACACCTCCAGCAGTGAGCCTTTGTTCCCAGCTGGCACAAGCCTGCAGGAATCTGAGCTGGTCTTGGTGACTGGCACACACTGAAAAGACCACTCAGATTGCTGGGAATCAAAAATGAGATCCCATGTTTCAAACTCGGCACCAAATTCCAGGTGTTAAACTCAGCACAAATTCCAGGTGTCAGTGGTGGCCTCCTGGTCCATCTCCAGGGCGGAAGCAGTGATGCTCAGCTTGGGTTCTGAGATGAAGGGAAGGCAGCTGGATTTGTGTTTCCAAAGTGCTTGGATGCTGTGGAGTTAATTCCTGTCATGATGGTGTGTCTAAAGGAGGCTGGAGGGCCTGCGCCGGAGGAAGGGGATCAAAAGGAATGTGTGATGAGTCCCAGTCCATGAGCAGTGATACTCGGGGAATGCTGAAGAGCATTAGCCAGGGTTGTGTAAGCAACCTTAATTCTGCCACTGCCTCCCTGGGAGCCTGGGCTGCCACTTGCTCCATCCCCTGTGGCATTTTGGGTTGGGAAATGATAATTTTCAGTAAGTGCTCCTGCTCCGCTGGCCTATCTCTGGGGGAAGCTGAGCTACAGGAAAAGCAGAGAGCAGGAAGCTGCTCTTTTCTGGGAGCATCAGATTATAAATGTACTCCTGGGCCACTCTGGGGAAGTAAAAGGTGGGTGAATGGGATTGGTGCTGGCTTTATCCCGCGGGGATAACACCACGTGGGTGCTTACGCTTTGGTGGAAGCACAAGACCCTGAGCTGCCTCTGGAAATACTGGACAGTGGCTTCCCTTGAGCAGGATCCTCCTAAATTCCTGCAACTTTTAAATACTTACCTGTGTGTCTCTTTCCCCCTTGTTTTCCAGCAGCATTCCCAGTAAGGGAGCTGGGTTTATATCACTCATTCTCCCTTTAGCTGACCATAACTTTGTCCTGCTCGGTTTTGGGGTCTGTTTTATTCTGTGCCATCCAGGCAGGTTCCAAGCCTTATTCCCACACTGAGTAATGCAGGTCTGTAAGCTCACATAATCCATCCCGTTGGAATCCCTCGGAGTTTGAGGCTCTGTGGCTTGCAGCAGTGTGTGCAGTGTGTTGGCAGATGACTTAAATTCTCCTGAAGGGCTGTTTTTCTGGGTCACTCCTATATGAAGCCGATAAAACTGGCTCTGTGTGACCTGTGTGTCACTGCTGTACCCACAGCCCTTCACTCAAGGTGCCTTTTCACTGCCATCCTGCCTTCTGGAAGCAGTTTTTAGAATCTATTTCAGGAGCTTTATCCCAGAACTGCCGTTCCTGAGGGTTCCTGGGAGCGCCCAGGTGACGCTGGCAAACCTGAGAGCTCTGAAGCACAGCAAGACGTGGGAAGAGGTCTCATCCACCCCTGTGGAGAGCCCATGGAATTACTTAGGTTGGGAAAGCCCTCTGAGATCATCGAGTCCAACCATTCCCCCAGCACTGCCAAGGCCACCACTGACCCGTGTCCCCAAGTGCCACATCCATATGGCTTTAAAATGGTGACTTCTAGTGATAGGACAAGAGGAAACAGCCTCAGGAAGTTTAGATTGGATATTGGGAATATTCCTTCATGGGAAGGGTGGTCAGGCCCTGGCACAGCTGCCCAGGGCGGTGCTGGCATCACCATCCCCAGGGGGATTTAAAAGCCATGTGGATGTGGCACTTGGGGACGCGAGTCAGTGGTGGCCTTGGCAGTGCTGGGGGAACAGTTGGACTTGATGACCTTAGAGGGCTTTTCCAGCCTTAATGATTCCATGATTCTGTGGTTGTTTGGCAGCAAAGCTGCCTGGAGGGTCCCTCAGAGCCTGATTTTTACCTTTAAGGTTTTTGGGTGTTTATGGATGTGACTTGACTGGCAGCAGGAGTGATGGATAGAGCTGGAAGTGCAAGAGGAGCTGGTCACGGACACTTGGAGGACAAAAGGCAGTCCCTGATGCCACCCCCAGCCCTGGGCAAAAGCTTGGGTTTGAGCAGAGTTGGGAAGAGGTGACTCCGAGTGTTGTGACCACATCAACTCAGTGAGGAGGAAGGAAAGAGAAATCAGGGCTAGGTGTGAGCAAGGAAGGGCTGCTTTGTGGTGTGAGGGGTGGGGAGAAGGGGATGATGCAGAGCAGGGCTCAGCTGGGATTTGACTTTGATGTCCAAGGGGGAGAGCAAAGGGAACGTGAGGGTCTGAGCTCAGCCTGTGCCATGGGATTGGGGCTGTTCAGTGCTGCTGCTGGTGGCCCACGGCCATCCCTGGCTCTGGTCCTGGTATGGGGGGAGCAAACCCCTCCAGCTGTCACCACGTGGCTCCCTCTGCACCTGGGGACAGCGCTCTCCACGTGGGGAGTGCCACTCCACGCTGAAGGTCTCCGATTTTTTGGCTCCCAGGGTTTTCTGGCTCTTTTGGCCAGGAATTCGCAAGCTTAAGGCAGGCTATTGTGCTGGCAAACGTGCAGGCAGGCTCTCCATGGCAACTCTCCCTATACACAAAGCACCATATGGCTTTTTTTGGAGGGGGAGGGAATGAATCCAGCAGAAAAGTCAACCTTTGTTTGTGGTGCTGTTTGTCTTTGCTCTCTGTGGAGCGTGGGGAAGTGGGAACACAGAATGCTGGCTCCTGAGCCATGATGGCTTCTGCTGGCCATGCCACCACAAGGCTGCAGGTGACCTCTCAGGTGGCATTTTCTTGATTTTTACACTGGAATTTGCTGTGAAATAAACCCATCCTGCCCAGAGACCCCCTCTTTGGGCTGGGCTCTCTGCACACAGATGGAGCAACAAGGATCCTGTTCATCCCCATCATGGTCATTCCCTGAAGGGCTGGGGAGGCTCCCGAGCCCTTGGTTTGGGCAGGAGCTGGGCAGGAGGCAGGTGATGGATGGCAGGAGCTGCCTGTGCTTGTGCTCTGCCCACGCTTTGTACCCCTGATTCCAACAGGAAGCTTTCACTCGCCTGCAAATCCTCCCTTTCCATGCCCCTCTGGAAGGAATGAGGAGAATAAATATCTTTATCTGTGTCTGTAGAAGAGTAGGAAGTGTTTGTGTGTCTGCTTGGAGGGGGAGGAAAAGAAATGATGTGGGAATAAGAAGGGAGCAGCCTGTGCCTTTGGGATGCTCTGTGGTTCCCGGGGCTGCTGTGGGGTGCCAGTAGGATCACTGGAGATGGCCTGAAGCTGACCACTGCCTGTGTGTGCTGGCTGGCAGGAGAGGTGGCTGCCTGTCCCCTCTGGGTGATGTGACACAAGTCACCTTCCAGGAGCACTGTTTGGGTTTGGTTTTGCCCCCAGACACGAGCAAAGGCTCCTCTTGGTGGCCCCCACTGAGGTGCTCCCATGGCTGTGCAGTGATGAGCAGGTCACTGTCCCCATCCCCTCCCTGCTGGCAGCCAGGAGGCTCAAATCCCAGAGCAGCAGCAGGGATGACTAATGGGAAAAGTCCTGAGTGTAGGCTGAGGCTCACGGGTGGAGCTGTGCAGGTGGGGACAGAGCGACATTTGAGGAGGGACAATGCCATCTTCAGATTATAGAATCACTAAGGTTGGAAAAGACCACCAAGGTCATCAAGTCTAAGATTCTCCAGTGCCAACCCCAACAGTCAGAGCAGGAGGTGGCCTTGCCCTGAGCAGGGTGCCCAGGCAGCAGCATTTCAGGTGTATCCCAGGGCCCTGCTCTGGCTCAGCAGCTGGAAGAGAGCTCAGAGCAGCACCACTGCTGGTACCATAGTGGGAGAGCAGTGGGATATTGAAGCGCTAAATTGTGACCAAGAGCACCTTCCCCCTACTGCAGCCCTGACCCTGTGGGGCACAGCACTGGATCTGGCTGCTGGAAAAGCAATTTGGGTCATTCCTGGGGTGGATTCACAGCCTCACCCCTGGGAGCCCCAGGCCCAGCTGAGGGGAGGGATCATATCATCTCTTGGTGCCACGTGTTCAACTTCTCCCACCCCAGAGAACCCCTCGGGTTGGTGGCTCCAGTATCTCCTGTGTCTGCATTTAATGGTCAGCTGAGAGAGGCTCTGGGGGCAGTGTTTAGGTGGGAGGTGTTGCTGCAGGCCCGAGTCCTTACTCCATCCTGTGCCCTAATAAGAGATTCTCAGAATGGTTTAGGTTGGAAAGGACCATAACGTTCATATCATTCTATGGGCAGGGACACCTCCCACTATCCCAGGCTGCTCCAAGCCCCGTCCAACCTGGCCTTGGACACTTCCAGGGATCCGGGGGCAGCCACAGCTTCTCTGGGCACCCTGTGCCAGGGCCTCCCCACCCTCCCAGGGAACAATTCCTTCCCAATATCCCATCTAGCCCTGCCCTCTGGCAGTGAGAAGCCATTCCCTGTGTCCTGTCCCTCCATCTGTTATCCCAAGTCCCTCTTCAGCTCTCCTGGAGCCCCTTTAGGCCCTGCAAGGGGCTCTGAGGTCCCCCTGGAGCCTTCTCTTCTCTGGGCTGAACACCCCCAGTGTCTTGACCAACCCCTAATCCCTTGACCTTTCACCAGATGTATGAAATGACCGTGATGCGATTCCTTAATGAAAAATGGCCTTTCTTGATACCTGGAGAGGGGCCCAAAGCAGGTGCTCTGCCTGTGCCTCTTTAGGAATCTCCCCTCTGGATGAGGCTGGCACTGTCCCATCTGGGCGGCCGCAGCAGGACAAATGTGCCTTATGTGCCCCTTTGGGGGGCCTGGGATGGGGCTCTGAAGGGCATGGAAAGGTGACCCCTGTCCCTCCCCAAATCCTTGGCGTTGCCTGGGAGCAGGGACAGGCGCTTCCTCCTCCTCCCAGCCCGGTTCCTCGGCAGCAGCCGGGCCCGGTGCCGCAGCGATGGCAGCTCCAGGCGTGTGGGCTTGAGCCTGCTGTTTATTTTGGGACTGCAGCACCGCTCCTGATTTGGTGCTTCCAGCCTGGGATCTAGGCCGTGTGCCGGATCGGGCATTAGCTGTTGCTTGAGGGAGCACGGGGAATTCTCGCTGCCTTCCTCGCTGGAAGGGCCGGGAGCAATGCTGCAGACGGGGGTTTGGGGGTGGGAGGTGGAATTGATTTTCAAGATCTCTCGCCGCAAACCTCCCGTTTTTGCGCCGGCCCGCGCGGATGCTCCTGATGTGTGTGGCCGCGGGAGGAGCAGGAGGAGCTGCAGCCTGCCTTCCCCGCCGTTCCCATGGCACTTGGTTGTCACACGTCCTATGCATTCCCTGCCCACAGCAGGATTAAAGCCTTCTGGGAGAAGAATAAGAGGATGCGGGAAACGGAGATAGGGAAGAAGCTGGGGAAGGGAATGGAGGGCACGGAGGGGTAGGGATGAATCTAGGAGCCGGCTCCATCAGAGCAGCAAGGGGCCTTGTAGGATTTGCGGCAAGGAGAAGCCAAAGCCATTGCCTTGCAGCCCGGGTAGAGGTGGGATGCCTGGGAGCAGAGGCCCTTCCTGAGGGCTGGAGGCACCGGTGCGTGCACAGGGAAGGTCCTGTCCCGCCGTTGCCATGTCTCCCAAAGCCACCTTTGGCTCAAGGGTGCAGATTTTCCTCTCAGTGATTCCAAGTGTGTGTTTGTTTCCCCCTGCAGACCCTGACAGCCAGCTGTATGATATGGGATATACCCCCGAGGAGGAAGCCCCGGCCTGTCCCGATGAGTTTGATGACTTCGTCACGTTTGAGGCAAGTATGAGCTGTGTTCATTGCCATAAAGGTTGGCCGCACGTGGAGTGGGATTTGGGCGTGGAGGCTCTGCCTGGGGAGAGGGGAGTTTGCTGTGACAGGACTCAGGGATGTTTAACATGTAAAGACAAATTCAGTCTCCGGGTGACGGGCCCAGAGAACCTGCACCGAGCATTTGGTGCTGTTGAAGTTAAAATCGGTGTTGATAAAACTGAAAGAGCAGAGCGTGGTGCCATGGGTGGAGAGGGAGCCCCTTTCTGAGGTGAAACACTGGGGACACGGGAAGGGGACCTGCTCTTCTTGGATTTATCTTCCTGCTGGAGTTTCTGAGCCTGGAGAACCTGAGCTTGGTTTTGAGGTGTACCAGCCAAGAGCCTCCCTGCGAGGCACAGCAGAGCAGTGGGATGTTGACATTTGGTGCTGTTTGGCCAGTAAAGGGCAGAGCAGAGGACAAAAATCTACATTTTCTCTCTATTCTTGGGCTTGATCGGGGTGCTTCACTGATATGGGTTGTTATAGCTCTAGCTAAAGCCTCCGTACCTTGGTTCTCCCCTGCATTCCTGACCACAGGAGCATGTTGCAGCAGTGATCCTGCTGGTCCCAGCTGGAAAGGAGAGATCTGTTGTCTCTGTCTGGGGTTTTGGGGCTTGGCTTGGAAGGTTTCACCTCTTCCTTCTCTGTGCCTTCCAGCCTGGAGCAGGAGGTGCTGCAAGTACCTTGAGAGAAAAGGGATGGCTGGGTCCCTGTCCCGCGTGGGGACTGAATCACTTCCCTCTGCTTTTCCTTTTCCAAACTTCCCTCTTCAGGGTTGTGACACCAGTGTTTTGGCAGCCCGGATGTTTTTGGGGTTGTCCTGCGCAGGACCAGGAGTTGGGCTCTGATCCTTGTGGATCCCTTCCCACTCAGGATATTTAGGATTCTGTGTGATTTTGATCGCACAACTTGTTGCTGGCAATGAGACTCCCAACCTGCTTTGTATTTGTATGCAATTATTTATATTTATACATGTATGCATTTTTGCTTGGTATAGTCTGTAGTACATCATTTTGGCCTTGTGATTTCTTGATAAAAGGTTAATGATAGACTGAGTTGGGCAGCTGGTCATAAAATCATGGAATGGTTTGGGTTGAAGGGACCTTAAAGCCCATCCGGTGCCACCCCTGCCATGGGCAGGGACATCTTCCACTGTCCCAGATTGCTCCAAGCCCCGTCCAACCTGGCCTGGGACAATTCCAGGGATCCAGGGGCAGCCACAGCTTCTCTGGGCAATGTTGAATATTGGTTTATTTTTCCTTTTTGAAAGGTGGTTACAAGCCCCAGGAACAGCTGGGGAGAAGTGGGACAGGAAGGCAGGCAGGGAGATGGATTTCCATATTTTTTGTGTGGTACAAGGTCACAAATGTGCATTTTAACACTGGACTGAGCAGTGTAGAGGCTGTGACAGGCAAAGGCTTTCACTTTTTGCTCCTCAGACCTGTGTCAAGGGACCGTCTTGCCTGAGATTCTGAGTGGGGATGTTTTCCAAGGGCTAATTTAACATAGATGAGCCCTGTCAGCTCTGGGAGCTATTCTGGGCAGCAATACCAACAAGACAGGTGTGTGCCCCACTGGGATGAAATACTTCTGCTGCTGGGCCAGCCTTTCCTTGAAAAGACAAGGTGACCCAAAGGAAAAAGGTGATGAGTCCTGAAATCTCCTTTTCCAAAAGATCTAAGTGGATTTTTATACTGAATTCTAAAGGACAGCTCTACGTTTAACATGCCAGGGAAGAATTCTTCTCCTTGTTGTCTTGGATACATGATTCGAAATAATTTCCAGCCTACCAGGATTTCGTAGAGGTTCAGCAAATGAGAACATGCTCGAGAAATACCACTCAGCCTTGGGAGTGTAAAAATAAACCAGAGTCTTGGGGCGAGAGGGTTTTTGTTCTCTCCTGGCTGAGCCGTGAGCTCCCAACGTGCCTTTTATTCCACACGTCCTGGAGTGCTGTGCCTTGGAAAGCTGGAGCTGGCTCAGGGAGGGAGAAGCCATGGTACAAAGCATCCTGCTGGGAGCAGCAGAGGCATGTTCCTCGCAGGAGCACCGGGAAAAGAGCTGGAGAGGGCTCCAAAGAGCTGGAGAGACCCTTCTTCCTGAGCGGCAGCAGGACAGCATCAAGGCAGAGAACAGAACAAACAGCCTTTCCCGATATCTGTGTTCCATCTTGCTTGGATTCTCCAGAAGAGATGAGGGGGGAAAATCACCTTTCAAAGTGAAGACATCACCTTTTCTCAGAGTAAACTTCTCACTGCACCAAACAGCATTTGGGGCTCTGGGATGTCCCTCTGTCAGCCCTGGGAAGATGCTGCACAGGGAACACACAGCTAAACACACCCCAAAACACACCTGGGACACCTCAGGCACTGGGTGAGCCCCTCTGGCTGTGGCAGGGCTGTGGGGTGAAGGGGCACAGCTGGGTTTTCTCCTCCCTTGTCACATCTGAGCTGAAGAAGTTGCTGCATTTGCAGAAGTGCTGGGAGCAGTTGTGGGTACTGGAGTGGAGCACTGGCTGTGGTCCCTCTCAAGCAGCCCAAAATCCCAGTGGCTGGAGTGCTCAGCTCTTCCAAGTGCTGGGGTCTGACAGGGAGCTTTTCTCCTTGATGTTTGTTCAAACGAGTGCAAACAAGTGCTTCAAGCAGTCTCCAGGAAAATGTCTTCTCTTGGTTAATGAGGTTGCTCTGCGTGCTGACTCATGTCCTCTTCTGGTGACTGCCATCAGGAGAGCTCAGCATCCATGGAAAACCCTGAGAGCCCAGAGCTGGACGCTTCCACCCAGTGTTTGCTCTGCAGAGAGAACCACCACCACCACCTGCTTCCTCCAGTAAAAGGCTTTGGAAGGGGACGAGGTGTGAACTCGGGAATTTGTGCTGTTGGATACTCCCCCAGTTCAGCCACTGGTGTGGCTCTGGGTGTGACATGGAGCTCCTGGCTCCTGGTGTGTCCAGCAGACAGGGCTGTCTGTTCAGGTGCTTTCAAAGAGGATTTCTGCTCCCATGGCTCCACTGCAGCGACGTGGCTTTTGTGCCTCCAGCTGGGCTTGCAGGGGGTTCCTCCCAATCCCTGCAGCTCTGCTGTCACACTTCCAAGAGGAACCTCATCCCTGTGCACCCACTGGGAGCAGGGAGAGCATCACCTGGCTGGGATCACCTCCCTGCAGCTCCACTAGCATGTTCTCCTGCCCGAGGTGGAAGTGTGGTGGCTGCTGGGTGAGAAACCACCAAAAACTAATGACAGCCTTCCTGCTTTGTCAAAGTCACGTGAAGGGAGCTTGGAGCTTTTCCATGCGGACACCTGAGCCCCGTTTTCCCCCAGGCTGGGCTGGCACAGCTTGGCTGCTGACTGCCTGGAAGGTGGGAGTTCTCCTTGCCTCCCTTGCAAGCTCCTGTGGAGCTCATGACTCAGTGCTGAGGCACAGGACTCGTTTGCAGTGCTCTGGGAGACATGGAGGTGAATTTGGAGTTAGCTTTCTTGGGATCATGGAATCATTGAGGCTGGAAAAGACCTCCAAGCTCAACCATCAGCCCAGCACCACAGGGATACATACCCATGTGCCTTGCCCTAGGGTGAGGGCTCTGCCCCTCTGCTCTGCTCTTGGGGCAGGTGGGCCCCCCTGGGCAATGCAGAGTGGGAAGGATGACTCTCCAGAAGGGAAAACAAGCCATGAAAGTGCTGGCATGGGCATGGAGATGTTTAACTTCATGTGGGCTGGAGGAGAGGAGGAGCCAGTGCTCTGTAAAAGCTACCTGGGAGCACCATAAATACCCCAAATAGGGATTTTTAGCTCTGGGAACTCGTGTTTTGGGCCAGCAAGGTCGGAGGAAGGCTCTGGCTGAGCTCTGCAGGACAGGCAGCCGTAAATCCTGCAGATGCAGTGCCTTGTGCAGGGCTGTTGCCATCTGCTGGGCGGCTGCCGCGGCTCCTCCTGGAAGCAGCCAGGAAAACACATTCTGCACAGCCACGAGAGGGGAATTTGGCTTTCCCCAGAAGCCTTCACCCACCCAGGCATGTCCCCTCTGGCTGTTTGTCCCGCAGGGAGTTGTACAGCGTGGGGGGCGTGGATCTGGGGAGGAAAATGGGAGTTGGGGAGGTCCCAAGTTTTGTGTATTTTGGGATCAGGAGCTACTCCTGGCTCTCCCAGGCTGCCTGCCCACAGGTACAGCTGGAAGAACTCCGGCTCGGAATATTCTGTGACATTCTGTGCAACAGTGAGCAGCAGCTTTAAGGCCGACGTATCAACTCTGTGAAACTTTAACTCTGTTAAAGCCGGGATTTCTTTCCATGTTGAGCAATTGAATTTAATCCTTCTTTTTGAGGGCAAAAATCAGAGCGAGGCCATTGAAATCCATGTTGTTGGGTTTCTCCAGCTGCTCAAGAGCTTCTACAAAGGGGACGAGGGGCTTGCAGAGCCCCAGCTGTGTGTTGTAACACAGAAGCTGTTGTGGGAGCGCGTGGGGACCGGAGTTCGGCTGTGCGGGAGCCATTCCCAGAGGCGTCGCTGTCGCTCCTCCTGCCTTGTGTTTTGAAGGAGCCCACGTGGGGTGGTTGTAGGAATCTGCTGCAGGCTCCTTGTGTCCCCTCCCAGTAGCCCTGTGGACCTTCTGAGCCCTCCTTTCCCAGTACAGAATTCCCAGGAGATACTTGCCTCCCTGAAGGCAGAGCTGGGCCTGGTGAGCACAGAGCGTTTGGGAGGGCCCTGCTTCACAATCTCGGGCATTTGAGGTGAGGTTTTTTCCTCCTCTGCCTCTCCACACCGCTGTTACCACGGGATGCATGTCTGGCAGGGGCCAGCCAGGCTGAAAAGATGGGGTTGAGCTTTGTAACCCCCTCTGAGCTGTCCAAGGGGCTCAAAGCACTGGGACAGAGCTGGGTTCAGCTGTTCCCTGGCTGTCCTAACCCAGGTGTGAAGGTCTGGTGGTGGGGATGAGGACATGGAGGTGAGAGCTCAGGTTTTCTGTCCCAGTGCCATTCACACCTTCTGGAATGGCCTCAGTAGGCCTCTGGTTGCAGGGCTGACCCAAAAGCACCTTGAATGAAATGGTCACAAACCCCTCTCCAGGGGGAAATGATCACAAACCCCTCTCCTGCTGGAATTGGTGATAATTCTGTCCTGAACAGCTGGTGGACTTGAAATCGTGCAGGTGGCTGGAACTGCAGGGCTGTGGAATGTGACGGATGCAGTTCAGTGTCTGTTCACCTGCCTGTCCTTGGGAGAGCCCGTGAAGCCCTGAGCAATGTCCCCACTGTCCCCAAAGCCTTTCTGCTCCCCTGCACCGAGAGGCAAAGGGCCATGAGCCCTCTGTGACAGCAAGTGAACATCCATATTATCCTTGTATTCAGAGAATTCCAGAATGGTTTGGGTTGGAAAGAACCTTAAAGCCCATCCAGTGCCACCCCCTGCCGTGGGCAGGGACACCTTCCACTAGCCCAGGCTGCTCCAAGCCTCGTCCAACCTGGCCTTGGACACTCCCAGGGATCCAGGGGCAGCCACAGCTTCTCTGGGCACCCTGTGCCAGGGCCTCCCCACCCTCTCAGGGAACAATTCCTTCCCAATATCCCATCTAACCCTGCCCTCTGGCAGTGGGAAGCCATTCCCTGTGTCCCGTCCCTCCATCTGTCATCCCAAGTCCCTCTCCAGCTCTCCTGGAGCCCCTTTAGGCCCTGGAAGGGGCTCTGAGGTCTCCCTGGAGCCTTCTCCTCTCCAGGTGAACACCCCCAGTTCTCCCAGCCTGGCTCCAGAGCAGAGGGGCTCCAGCCCTCCCAAATCAGTCCGTGGTGATAATTTGATATCTTAAAGCCTGAAAATACCAAAGAAATTCATTGATTGTGTAGTCTCAGTTCTGTGTAGAGGGAAGGATGGGAGTGTAAATCCAACAGGGATGTCCCTGAAGCAGGATCCGAGTGCAGAGTGAGAAATTTCTTTGCTGGTCAGAAAAGATCCGAGTTGAAGTGTTTGCCCTGTAGGAAATAGGCTGGAAGGAGTTTGGAAAACAAAGTCCTTGGAGCCTTATCTGGAACCACAATGAGATTGTGTGGGACAGGGAACGTGGGAACTGGGCTATGGGACACCGGGAAGGACCAGGAGGTGAAGGGGGGCAGCAGTGGAAGCAAAGGTGTCTCAATAAGAGTTTGAGAAGTAAAACGGGCAGGGATTGGGGTTTTCTGATGACTTTTAGTGTCTGATTTTGTGCTCTCATGGGGGTTCCCGATGTTCTCTGAGGTCTTGAGGCATGAGCAGAGGAGCAAAAGGGCTGTGACCTGCTCTGTGGAGGAGCAGATCCAGGCAGAGCTCGGGTTAAAGCATAACTCCTTCCTGAACAGGAATCTGGGCTGGCCTGGGCTCAGCTCAGGAGGTCAGCTGCTTATCGAGGTGCAGGACACTTGAAGTCAGTGCTGCTGAGCAGTGGGTTCTGCTCAGAGCTCTGCATGCCAGGAAGGATGTGGCCCAGAGGACAGCAAGGATAACCCTGAGAAAAGGAGAAAACGTGCTTTAGGAAGGTAAGGGAAGGAAATCAGCATGTTTGTGCTGGATAGGCAGGACTGAGGGAACTTGAAATGTGTGAGATTTCTGCAGAGAGGAAACAGAAAACCAGACAAAACCCTCAAAACTTGTGGGCGTGAGCGGTGCCGAGGCCTCTGTGTGCCGAGGGCTACCATAGGGAAGGGAAAATCCCATGGATCAGCTCTCCCACAATGCTGGCTCTGCTGGGCTCCTGTTTGCAGGGAGCTGCTTCACTGAGAGCTCGGCCAGGGTGGCTTTGGGACGTTTGTAAACTCGGCTGGCACCACTGAGCAGCCCTTCTTCGGGGTCAATATTGTCACTGCCCGCCAGAGATCACCCTCTGAGTCACCAAAAGCACTCCTGACCTGCCCGTGGTGAGCAATCCAGGCTTTATTCATCCCTCTATTCGTGGCTATAAGGAAGGAATTTGTCATTTAATGCTTAATTATTCACCAGAAACACCAGGAAGGCTGAGATAAACCTCGACAGGTCACCTTCACATTCAACCTTTTTTTTTTGGGAATGGATTCCTGGGAAGCGTGAGCACCTGGAGCGGGGCTTCCAAGACGTGCTTTTATTTTGGAATTCAGGGAAGCGGGAGGAGGCTGCGGTCACACGGCAGGGCAGGGAAGTGTGCCTGGGCTCCCGCTCCTTATCGGGAGCTTGGGAACAAAAGGCGCTCTGTTGGGACTCGGCAGCTCTCTCCATAAGCCTCCCGGCTCTCCTGGACTTTGCTTCCCTCCTGCCTCACAGAAGCAGCTCTCGGAGCTGGATCTGGCTCTGGACAGCAGGCAATGTCTCCACAGGTGGGTTTTTGGGAGCTGACACGAAATGAGGAGGGATTGGGTTTCTGTGCTCAGCCCTGGAGGTGCCGGGAAGGGGCAGATTGGGAATCCACCTTACTTTTTACATGGGCAGATCCTCCTGATTTTTTACATGGGAATGGTTTCGATTAAAAGAGGAGCGATTTAGATGGGATATTGGGAAGGAATTGTTCCCTGAGAGGGTGGAGAGGCCCTGGCACAGGGTGCCCAGAGAAGCTGTGGCTGCCCCTGGATCCCTGGCAGTGCCCGAGGCCGGGTTGGACAGGGCTTGGAGCAGCCTGGGCTAGTGGAAGGTGTCCTTTCCATGGCAGGGGGGTTGGAATTGGGTAGCACTTTAACGTCCCTTCCAACCCAAACCATTCCACAATTCTGTGATTCCATGGGCTGTGGTGTAACTTCACACTCCCCTCTGCCTGGGTCTCCCTGGGGGAGTTGGACCAGCAGGGACACTGCCTGCTGGTTTTTGGGGCGCTGTGTGCCAGATGTAGTGTTCTGCGAGTTGGTTTTGGGTTTGTTTTTTGGGCTGGGTGAGTGGTTTCAATTTGCCCCAAGAGGTGCAGCACGTTTCTCTTGCCCAGCCGTGAAGGGGGTGGTGGAGTGTGACCCTCCCAACCCCAACCGCAGGGGCTGAGCTGTGGAAGTTGCCTTCACCCAGGGCTGAGCACAGGCTCCCTGGCTTCCCTGAAAAGCTGGTGTTGCCTGGAAATGTGGGAAGAGGGCAATATTGGGACCCAGAGGTGGCAGTCCCCAAAGTGCCGTTCCGGAGGCTGAGCTGCTGTGGGGTGTTCAGGGCTTTGGGGTCGGCAGCATTAATGTGGGACTACAAACTCAGCTGTCTTCCTTTTCCCTGGCTCCCAGCCTGGCACTGTCACCGCTGTTTGGGCCACGGGGTGTCCTTGGAGGGGGATTTTTGTATCTGGTCCGTCTCTTCCCCATCCTGTGCGTAATCAGGGCTGGATTCTTCAGAAACAGGTTCACGCTGCTGGGAAAACAGAGTTGTTTTTCCTTTTCCTTGTCACTCACCTCCCCTCCCAACCTTCCGAGTGTTTGTGACCAAGGACATCCGAGCATGGGGATGCTGAGACAGCTCCAGGGACAGCTCTGCCTGGAAGGAACCTCCCTGGGAGCCAGACTTTGTCCTCCTTTCCAAGGCTACGCCTTGGCAGAACTTGTGCTGAACCTTCTGTCCATGGCAGATTAAAGCTGAGCCTGTCCCTGCCTGGACCTTGCAGGTGATTCCCAAGAGTCCTTCTCCTCCTACTGCAGCAGCTTTTTAGAAATCCATGTGGTTTTACAGCACTTTACAACATCTAATCAAATCATCTTTACTCCCATATGTCATCAGATGCCTGGAATGGAGGAGCTGCTGCTGGAGAAGGCTCCTGAAGGCTCCTCACCGCCTCCCCTGTCTCATCAGGACACGTTACATCAATCCCAGTGCTGATTTCATCATTTATTTCCTTTTAGAAGCAGGAATGCTCTCCTGGGCTCTCAGATGCCTGGAGTTTCCCTGAGCAGGCAGAGGTGCTTCAGGGTGGCCCATGTCCCTGTCAGCCAGGTGTGGCTCTGGGGAAATACTGCTGGAGGAGCTGGATTCGGGATTGGGAGCCTCAGTCAAACCCTGATCCTGTTCCAGCTCGGAACTCTGTGTGTTCCTAAGTCCCAGGTTTAATGTCTGAGGTTTGCCTGAAGCACCTCAGGGTGTGTTTTATTTGATAAAAACTGAAAATGCACTGATATTGGTGGCACCAACCCCATTCTGAACGTGGCGGGGCTGTTCCTGGCAAGTCCCCTGGCGTGGTTGCAGCCCAGCCTGGCTGTCCTGTGCTCATGGATGTTTTTAAGTGTATTTGGCTTTTTTTTAAGCTGGAAAAAATGTTTACTTTCTGCCCACAGGAAGGCAAAACTGGCTGAAGGAGAGCTGTGGCAGGGGGGTTTGAAGGGTCAGTGCACAAACCAGCTGCTCATGAGGCCATAAATAAGAACTTTCTGTACCCACACACTTGCCCAGGGACAGAGATTTGGCTTGGCTGGCTCTGTCAGGCATTTGGCAATACCTGAACCCCCTTGGTTTGCCTGTCTCCTCCTGGCATCTCTTTTCAAGCTTTAGTTACTGATTCTGTGATGAAATGTGCAACAAAGTTCTCCACGCTTGTGCTCAGGAGAAGGACTTTGTTTATAGTTTCAGCTGCTTTGTAACTCATTGCCCATGCAGGTTTACTTTTAATAGGCCTCTCTTGCTTTTGAAACCTCATTCTGGCTGGCATCACAAAGGAAAAATAAAATTTTAAAATAATAAATTGATGCACATCTTTGGTGTGGCTGAAGGACAATGGTTGATGTGCTGTGCTGATGGGTTCTCCTACTCCAAAAGGGTTGCTCCCAAATCCAGCCTCTCCATGCGTGTATTTCCCATCAATAAGGTGTTTTGGAACAGTTTGATAGAGAAATCGTAGAATCATGGAATGGTTTGGGTTGGAAGGGACCTTAAAGGTCCTCTTGTTCCAACGTCTGACTAAGGGCACTGTTCAGCTCCTGGTTTGCTTCATGTTGAGAGGGTCAGCAGTAACCACAGGAGGATTTTTAGTCAAATTACTTGTGAATTGGAGTGTTAGGAGGTTTTTTGGCTTCTTTCAGTAGTTGTGCTCATTATAATACTTCAACGTATACTTAAATTTAAGCTTTTCCAGTGAGAAGGGGGGGTTGGTATTTAAAAAGCAACCTTTATTTTGTAGTGTGCCAGCAAAATTCTTTCCAGTTTGGCATGAAATCTTTCTCAGACAGGCAAAAGGGGGGGGGGGGAATGTGCACTTGGGGGTGGCTGCTGTCACCTCTTGGGCTCTCTCTGTCCGTGACCAAGCCAAGGCAGGTCAAGCCTCTGCTTCCCCATGTGCCTCCTGCTGGAGCATTAATGGTGTTTCTAGAAAGTGCAGCATAAATCCAGTAAAGCACTTAAGCGAGCCCCAGCTTTAGGTGTGTAAGTGGTTTTGGTGGATTTATGCTTTTTTAAGAGGGTGGGGGCTTTAGAGGCTTTTGTTTCTCTCTGCAAGGCTGGCACAGGCTCTGCCCCGGTGGAGTTCACTGGAACAGCCCCTTCTCCTCACACTGCCTTCAGGCTCCAGCTCTGTGCAGGTTTATGTCATGTTTAACTTTGGGGTGGTGTCCTAGGGGTGCTGGTGTCCACAAGCCAGGTGGGAGCTGAGCCAGGCTTCCAACAGGAGCGCCTGGCTGCTCCATCCTGCTCAGTGTGATGGGCACAGGGGCTGGGAGAGCAAAGCAGGGCTGGACTGGGTCACTTGGCTGCTCCCAGTGTCTGTGTGAAATGGGAATTGCTCTTAAGCAGCTCTCTCTCCATCCCTTCGAGGTTTTCTGTCGTGTCCAAGGCCAGGTTGGACAGGGCTTGGAGCAGCCTGGGATAGTGGAAGGTGTCCCTGCCCATGGCAGGGAGTGGAACTGGATGGGCTTCAAGCTCCCTCCCAACCCAGCCCACTCTCTGATTCTATGAATACAGGGCTTTGAGAAATGTCATTTTCTCCAAAATCCTTAGGAAAAGCCCTGAAAGCTGCTCTGTGCAGAGGAAGAGGGGTTTCCTTCAGTCGTGCCTGTGTTCAAACTGCTGCTGTTTTGCTCTGCTGCTGTGGTGGAGGGGCAGCTGAGCACGTGGGATCCCGGCAGGTGAACTTCAGGTGGAGCAGATGGCTTTCCATGAGCAGCTCTTCAGCTGGAGGCCAGGCAGGAGGGCTCCCACCCCTCTGCCCGACCCCTCTGGGGACAGGGATCTGCTGGAGCTCAGCACCAGCACTGGCAGATCCAAAAATTCCTTGATTTGCTCTGAGGCGTGCTGGGGAAATCCCCAAATCTTGGGAAAGGGGCTGGCACTGTGAGGGGTAACAAGAACTTTGGCTTTCGGGGTGGTTCTGTGCTGCTCCCATGGTTCTCCAGACATCAGGATCAGACGGGATTGTCCCTGCCCGTGTGTAGGAGCAAACAGGCAGGACTGCAGGTGAGCACCTGCCTGGGGTGCAGAGCTGGGAGGAAAACCCAGTTCTCCATGCTCGTATCACAGTCTCTTAAAACCCAAATGCTGCTGCTTTCCCAGAGCCTGCTCAGTGCTGGATTTGAGATGGTGCTCCAGCTGTAGTGCCGAGATCTGAGTCCCTGCAAATCAGAAGCTGTAATGAACATTTAGAAACAGTTTATTTGCTGTCGTGGGATGGAAGGCTTTAGCAGACAGGGCAAAAAAAGGTGCTCTAAGGGCTAACTGGGAGTTTTGAATGGTGGTTTTTGCAGGGAATCCAGATTAGTAACATGTCCTCTTGGAATGGGGTGGGAGAAAGCAGCGGTGATGGGAACTGCTGAGTCAGCGGTGGGTAATCTCTCCTGGCCTGGCCAAATCCATCCTGGCTCACAACAAAACCTCCCTCCAACTCTTATTTAGTCCGTGTTTTTGTGATCTGCTTCCCAAACCCTGCAGAGGCACCCCGGGGTGCCCACAGAGCAGCACCTTGACCTGGGGTGATTCCAGAGGTTGGATTTCTGTGCTCAGAAACGCAACACGGCCAGAATCCGCTGCCTCATCCCTATTTTGTCCTGCTCTGCCGTGAATCCACTCAGCTGCAGGATCTTATTTTTTTTGGCTTCTTGTGTGTTTTTTTTTTTAAACCAGGCAAATGAGGTGACTGACAGTGCCTACATGGGCTCGGAGAGCACCTACAGCGAGTGCGAGACCTTCACGGATGAGGACACCAGCACCCTGGTCCAGCACGAGATGCACGACGAGGTGGAGACCGACAGCGCCATCGACTCCACTGTGCACTCGGAATTCACAGATCCCATCGAGGAGCCGGAGCATGGGTGAGTGGGAACAGCCAGGACAGAATCCCCCCTGTGGGGCAGGGAGCGAGGGCTGAGGGAGACACAGCCCGAGGGTTCCACATCGAGTGGGCCGAGTCTGTCTTGCTGGAACTTGGTTTGTTCTTGGTGTTCGTAACTCTGTGAGAGACCAAAATAGCTCTTCTGGAGGAATAACGAGAATAATTAGGCTGGTTTGTGTAGGCTGGTTTGGAGCCCGGCCTGGCAGTCTCTTTGACTTAATCGTTGCTTGCCTTGGGAGATCTTCTGTACCCTCATTAGCATCTTTAACCTCTAAAATAACTTCTCAGGTGATCCAAACACCTGAAAGACTTGCAGTTTTTAATCTATCACTTAAGCCAGAAACACAACATATAATTTTCCAGTCAGGAGGGGAACTCGTTCTATTTTTGTTTTCCCTAAAAACATGAGTGTGCCCTTTGATGTGCAAGCACCTCCTGTAATAACTGGTTTGAAACCTCTGCCTGGAGCACAGAAATGTGAGCCAAGATCTCCTTCCCCAGGTCTGAACCGCTGCTGGCGAAACTGCTCCTGGGCCCACCCCATTTTTGGAGAAAAAGTGGGGTTTGGGGTGAAACTGGGATGCTGGCAGGCAGGAGGGCAGGGAAGAACTCCTTTAGGATCACAGAATCACAGAATGCTTTGGGTTGAGAGGGACCTTAAAGCTCATCTCATCCCACCCCCTGCCATGGGCAGGGATACACTCCACTATCCCAGGTTGCTCCAAGCCCCATCCTGGACACATCCAGGATTTGGGCAGCCGCAGCTTCCCTGGAAAATCTGTGCCAGTGCCAGGTTAGTGCCCCAAGAGCACCAATCTGCACCAAAACCTCTGGAATCGTCCTTGCTTAAGGTCTGTAACACACAGGACGAGTTTTGTCCCCAAACACAAGGCCCAGGGTTGGTGCTCCAGGGGGTGCTTGCAGCTCCCGTTGCTTTTTGGAAGCACCAGGCTTCCCTCCCACCTCAAAACCCCATCTGGGGATGTCGCAGAGGCAGCGAGCAGCGCTGGGCCCCGGGGCTGAAAGGGTGCTGTGGATTAGAGCAGGAATGGGATTATCCAGCTCGGCTCTTGTCGCCGCAGCGCGCCCGGCTCAGTGACAGTTAAATTGGGATATAATCAGCTGTGAGCTCCCTGTCACTGGCACAGGGTCCCTGCAGGGGTCATGGCAGCCTGCGTGCGCTCCCGGCCTCTGGGGAAAACCACCTGCTTCGGACTCGCCTGCCTGTAGGTACAGAATGCTGCACGTGGGAAACGGGGTTTGTGGGATCAGCTTGTTCTTGATGCTTGCTTGTACAGGGTCAACAGGACAGGAAGAGTTGGAAAGAGTCCAAAGGAAGCCACAGGGATGCTCCAAGGGGTGGAGCCCCTCTGCTCTGAAGCCAGGCTGGGAGAACTGGGGGTGTTCCAGAGAAGGCTCCAGGGAGACCTCAGAGCCCCTTCCAGGGCCTAAAGGAGCTCCAGGAGAGCTGGAGAGGGACTGGGGACAAGGGATGGAGAGACAGGACACAGGGAATGGCTTCCCACTGCCAGAGGGCAGGGTTAGATGGGATATTGGGAAGGAATTGTTCCCTGGGAGGGGGGGGAGGCCCTGGCACAGGGTGCCCAGTGAAGCTGTGGCTGCCCCTGGATCCCTGGGAGCGTCCAAGGCCAGGTTGGATGGGGCTTGGAGCAGTCTGGGCTAGTGGGAGGTGTCCCTGCCCATGGCAGGGGGTGGGATAGGATGAGCTCTAATGTGCCTTCCCACCCAAACCATTCTGTGATTCCCTGCTGCCCCAGGTGTGGGCTTGGGAAGGTCGGATGTCCTTTGGGTGCTCTGTCCAAGCCCATTCCCAGACTGTTAAATGTGTGCAAATTCCAGGGAACCAAAAACTTAGTTTGATTTATAGATTCACAAGTTTTGAAATGGGAACCTGTGGGAGTGCTGAGGGCTGGTTTTGGTGCCATCAGACCCCACACAGGAGGACACCTCTGGTGCACAGGGACAGCCAGTGAGTACAATCCTGCCAGAGCAGCTGCTGGGCTGAATCAGAGCTTCAGCATCACTTCTCAGCAGCTCTCAAAGCTCAACATACCTGAAATGGTTTGAGCTTAAGGGTTGTTTAGGGTGTGTGTGGTAAAGATTAGTTGGACTCTGGATCCTCAAACTGCCTGAGCCCCAAGAGGAAAATAGGAAATAAAATTTACTGCCTGAAGCATCCAGGCTGAGGGTTTCCAGGTGCCCGATCAGATCTGCTCCTGTATGGTGCTTATCAAACCACAGACCCAAATTTAGAGTTCTGGGCTTGGGTTTTGCTTCTCAATTAACAATTCCACCCCCTGGCTTCTATTCCTGGAGAGATTTCCGCTGTTTTTGGCGAGGGTCTGACTCACCACGGGGATGGATGGGTTCTGGTGGATCCCACTGTAGAATATTTGTGCTTCTCAAGGGCTCGAGGAGGATGTGCGGATGCCCACAAGCTAGGCTGAATTTATTTGTGGTTAAATTGAGATCTGGAGGGTTGACATGTTTTTATTAGCGGGATAAGGGCAAATCCTTCAGATGGAGCAGGTTTTTGGCATAAATGGCTTATCTGTAATCTTTTTTTCTTTCTGGTTTAGTCCAGCAATCTGCTCATATCCCACTTCCCTCTCTAGCAAGTGCATGGAGATGAGGGCATAGCCTGAAATACCAATTTCTGTAATAATGCACTATTATTATGATTTTTAGCATAGAGTTTTGGAGAGCGGAGCTTTGTTAAAGCCCCCGAAACACAGACCTGTGGCTCCCAGCCCCGTAGCTGCTTTCACAGCCTGGTTGTTGCCAGTCCCCCCTGCCTTTTCTCCAGCTTAATTTGAAAACTTCAATAGTCCTGGGCAGAAAAGGTGGCTTGGCTTGGTGGGGAGGCCCTGGCACAGGGTGCCCAGAGAAGCCGTGGCTGCCCCTGGATCCCTGGAAGTGTCCAAGGCCAGGTTGGATGGGGCTTGGAGCAGCCTGGGCTAGTGGAAGATGTCCCTGCCCATGGCAGGGGGTGGCACTGAATGGGCTTTGAGGTCCCTTCCAGCCCAAACCATTCCAGGATTCTGTTGCTCCATGCCATGGAAAGACGCTTCCAGGGACAATGACTCTGTGCTGAGCTGTGTCCCCTCAGGAGAAGGGACATCCCAGGACCTGTGCTGGGTGTGTTTAGGGTTTGCACTGAGGCTTCACATACTCCAGCCTTCTGGATCCGGTGTTGAAAACACATGGAACAGCATTCCCCACTCCCAGATTGTCACACACGGCATTTTTCCAGCAGGAAAAGCGGGGAAAGAGCTCCTTTGTCTTGCTGGGGGTCTGTGCCAGCTGCCTGAACCCACCCCTCCCAACACCAATCCCACCAGGGTTATGGGGTTAAACCCCAGGCCCTTGAGAGGATTAGGCAGCAACAAGCAAGTGTGAGCCTGGCACGGGCTGCTGTGGAACTCACAGCATTCAGGATGTGTCTGGGACATGCCCAGCTCCTTCTCTGCAGTGCTTTTAGTCGAGCAAGGGCTTGTCACCAACCCTGGGCACTGCCCTGCAAGTCTGAGTGCCCCCAAATCCTGTGGTGCAGCTGCCAATGGAAAAACTTGGTTTATTGGGGGAAAAAAATCACCATAAACTTCCTGCTGGTGCCTGGGCTGTTCCTGTCCTGCCCTGCTCTGCCAAAATGGGACACGTCACTCTCTTGGTGGGGGGTTGACCTTGGCTGGACACCAGGAATCCACCAGAGCTGCTCTATCCCTGCCCTCCACAGATGGACAGATGAAGAGAAACTGTAACAAAGGGTTCATGAGTTGAGATAAGGACAGGGAGAAATCACTCGTGGAACACCATCACGGGCAAAACAGACTCGAATTGGGGATATTAATTGAATTTATTACTAATAAAATCAGAGCAGGATAATGAGAGGTAAAATAAGACCTTAAAAACACCTTCACTCTCCATCATCCCTCCTTCCCAGTTCTCCCTCCTTCCTCCCAGTGGCACAGGGAGATGGGAGTGGGGGTTGTGGTCAGTTCATCACACATTGCCATTGCTCAGGGAGAGGAGTCAGAGTCCTCCCCCTGCCCCAGTGGCGTCCCTTCCCCGGGAGACAGCTCTCCATGAACCCCTCCAACCTGAGTCCATCCCACGGGCAACAATTCTCCAGGAACTGCTTCACCGTGGGTCACTCTCTCACAGGGTCAGTCCTTCAGGCATGGCCTGCTCCAGCTTGGGTCCCTATCAGGGTCACAGATCCAACCAGGAAATCTGCTCCAGCATGGGCTCCTCTCTCCGTGGATCCACAGGTCCCTGCCAGGACCCTGCTCCAGCATGGGCTCCTCTCTCCATGGGTCTGCAGNATCCAACCAGGAAATCTGCTCCAGCATGGGCTCCTCTCTCCGTGGATCCACAGGTCCCTGCCAGGACCCTGCTCCAGCATGGGCTCCTCTCTCCATGGGTCTGCAGGTCCCTGCCAGGATCCTGCTCCAGCATGGGCTTCTCTCTCCATAGGTCTGCAGGTCCCTGCCAGGACCCAGCTCCAGCACAGCTTCCCACAGGCTCACATCCCCTGCTCCAGGCCTGGGCTCCTCCAGGGGCTGCAGGTGCATCTCTGCACCCCGTGCCCTCCGTGGGCTGCAGGGACACAGCTGCCTCCCCATGGGCTTCCCCACGGAATCTCAGGGTGATCCCAGGAATCTCAGGGTGATCGCAGGAATCTCAGGGTGATCGCAGGAATCTCAGGGCAATCTCAGCTCTGGTGCCTGGAGCATCTCCTGCCCCTCCTCCTGCCCTGCAGAGCTGTTCCTCTCCCATATTCTCACCCCACTCCTCTCTGCACTCAGTTCCAGCTGCCCCATCACTTTTTTGCGTTTTCCCTCTCAGATCTGTTATCCCAGAGGTGCCACTGCCATTCCTGACAGGCCCAGCCTTGGCCAGCAGCGGGTCCACCTTGGATCCCCCAGGGATGGGCTCTGCTGGACGTGGGGGCAGCTCCCAGCAGCTTCTCACAGAATGCACCACTCCACTACCAAATCCCGTCCACACAAACCCAGTACTCTTGGGAAGGGGATGTCTTGGATGCGATGGAAAGGCTGCTGTGTCCCCCCCCCCATAACATTTGCCTGTCTGTTCCCACAGATCCCATCCCCACGAGCTGGCCCTGGGCTCTGAGCTCAGCCACTCCATCGTCACCGTCATCAGCGGGGAGGAGCATTTCGAGGATTACGGGGAAGGGAACGAGGCCGATCTGTTCCAGGACCCTTTGTGTAATGGGGAAAGCAGCTTTGGCAGCTCCTCCTTCCTCTCTCCCAGGTAATGCCCGGCCCTGGTGCTGCTCCACTGGGGGCAGTCGCTCGGTGCCTTCACTCCACTCTGTGGGACTGGGGTTTCCTTGGGATTTGCCAGGCAGGGGGCCTGGCAGACTTTGGATACAACGGGATAATCGGCTTGGAAGTGGAAGAGGAATTCCCTCCCTCAGTGTTTCCTTTCCCTGGTCAGTGCCCATCCTGCTGACGCCCAGCAGGAGGTGGAAGAGCTGTCTGCATTTCCAGTGTCACATTCCCACTCCTGTTAGGGATGTGGCTCCTCACAGAACCTTCCAGGAGAGCAAACCACCTGCAGCTTTACCCCTGATCCTGCAGGATGACTCTTATTTTTTTTTCTCTTTCATTATATTGGGCTTTGCTGCGATGTTTGGTTGGATTTGCACAAGCTGCAGCAGCATTCGTTCTCTAAGGATATGTAGAGCAGGAAGCAGGCTGTGGCATTTCCTCCTTGCTTTAGCATCTGAAACTGGGAAAAGTCCTTTTTCCAGCCTGAGCAGGGTGGGCTGAGGAGCTGGTAGGGTGGTATAAACCCCATCAGTGCTTACTTTCTAAGGAAAATAAGTACAAGCTGGAATATCATCCCATGCTGCAGGCCACAAAGTGTCTGGGATGACAGGGAATGTGTTCTTCCATTGGAAGCACATCTCTGCACGGGGCAGGAGTGATCCCTGCCAGCCACACACCCGTGCTAAACACAAAAATAGACTTTTTTCTCTTTGGAATGACACATTTGTGCCTTTCTGCAGCCATGTAAACTTCTCAAAACTTTTTTTTTTTCCTGACTTGCTGTTTTCTCCCAGCTTCCCAAACCCCTTCACGGAGTTTGGACAATTCTGGTTGCACAGGGCTGGCTGGGAAGAGCAGGTCAGGGCTCATTTCTTTTTGGCTGGGGCAGCAGCAATGTTGGAGATGTTAATTGCAAGTAGGAGAATTGCTGTAAAGAATTCCCAACCTTTTCCTTTAGGAAACCAGTGCTCCAGCACTGGGATACCCTGCAGTGGGAAGGGCACAGTCTCTGATCCATGCAGGAATGTAGGGCTGGCTGTGCTGGTGCTGTGGCACAGGAAGAACTCTCGGATTAAAACCCAGCCTTGGCATTCATTTTCCCTTGAGGATGAGCTTCCAGCCTCATCCAGGAAGCTCCTGGCAAGAAAATACCCAGCTAAAGGAGCTTTGCAATCGCTTCAACTTTTCCTTTAACATCAGGCCAGAGCTCCCAGTTTGCCCACGCTCCCAGTGTTCCAATCTCGCTTTGCCAGGGCACCATCTCTGCTCTGCTCTGTCTCTGGATCTGATCCACACCTTATCCCTTCTCCCCAGTGCTGGGAGGGGCTCACTGGGCACGTGGCCATGCAGATTGTGGTGGTTTGTGCTGGAGACTCTCTGCTGGGGCTTGCTGGGGAGGCAGGCTGGAGACAAATCCTGCAAAACCTCTGGAGTCAGGAATGTGGGGCTGTTTGAGCTGGAGGATTTCCTCATGCCTCTCAGGTCTAGCCTCCCCTTGGATTATTACTGTGTGTGTGAAGTCCTTCCCTAAACATTCCCTGAGTCTGTGCAGCTCTTATTGACTTTGGATAGGGGGTGACAGGACACAGGGAATGGCTTCCCACTGCCAGAGGGCAGGGTTAGATGGGATATTGGGAAGGAATTGTTCCCTGGGAGGGTGGGGAGGCCCTGGCACAGGGTGCCCAGAGAAGCCGTGGCTGCCCCTGGATCCCTGGAAGTGTCCAAGGCCAGGTTGGACGGGGCTTGGAGCAGCCTGGGATAGCGGAAGGTGTCCCTGCCCATGGCAGGGGGTGGGATGGGATGAGCTCTAATGTCCCTTCCCACTCAAACCATTCCATGCCTGAGCAGCCCCAGGGTGTTTAAACACCCCTGAAGGAACCACAGACTGTCCTTGGCTCAGGCTGAATGGGGTTTTTGGCTGTATTTTGAATACAGACAGCATCACTTGTAAAGGGCCACATCTCCACAGACTCTTTCCATGCCACAAGTCTCTAAATGGGAATAATGTCGAGAAGTTCTCCTGACACAGCTCCAGAAAACTGACACAAACCCCAGGAGCCTTCAGGGAGCACTGTGGGATGCAGTGCTTCCCTGCCCAGTCCTTGTAAGTTTGTTTGTGGTCCCTCCTCTTGAGTGTTCCCATGTATATCCATCCAGCAGGAAAATCCTCTTTGCAGCTCTTGGTGGGAAAGAAAGGGAAAAGCTCCTTGTGCCCATCCCAGCCACCAGGAAGCACCGAGGACCTGTGGAAGACAAATGTGGCTCCAGGAGATGGAGGGAGGCACAGGAAGGCTCTGAATTGTAGAACCAGAGAATGTGCTGAGCTGGAAGGGACCCATCAGGATCCTGGAGTGGGTGGGGACACCCCAGGGCTGAGCTCTCACCCACTGCACAGGCAGGGAACCAGGAGGATCTGCACACACCCCAGGAGCTGCCAGGCTGGCCTGGGGCTTCTCCTCCACACTCCTCTTCTCATTTTGATTAATGCTGGTGGAATTTGGGTTCCCACCTGGCCCAGGCTGCACCACCTGGGAAGGGAACACACCCAAGAGCACCCAGAAGAGGGACATCCCTTCCTCCAGGTGCCACATGGCTGCTGTCACCTCTTCCCTGCACAAACCCTGAGCCACCCACCTGTCTGCTGCTGGGAAAGGATTATCCTGGGGCCAGACCTGTCCTGAGGAGCAGGGGGAATGGTTTGCAATTGAATTTTTTTTTTCCAGAAATGGGAAGAAATGATAATTTGGCATTTGCTGGTGTCCAGCCTGTCTGAGGGGGCTGGGAAATACTGTACAGACAGCGCAGACCCCAGGCCTGACCCTGGGGTGGGGGCTGAGCCAGGGGACCCTCAGGATGTCCCAAGCTCTGCACATCCCTGGGCCAGGACTTGCTGGTGTGTTTCTGTATCCCGGGATTCACTGCCCCTTCCGGATGCCTGTTGGGTTTATCTTGCTTGTGTTTGCTCACACCTTTACCTGTCTCTCTTATGGAACTGCTTTGGTTTTTCACTATTTAACCTTCCTTTGATTCACGCCCGTGGCTTCCAGAAGCACATTGTCCTACAGGAAGGGTTTGTGGAGTCTGTTTGGCCCCAAATTTACACAAACCGGTTGCTGTTCAGGATCCCCTCTGTCCTCCCCAAATAATGAGGAAGTGTCTCCCAGCTTCCCAAGCTGTCTTATAGACCCCCATGCCCCTTCCCAAATGGCATTCCCTGCAGGAACACAGCACTGCTGCTTGGCTGCTCTGGGCTTTACTTTGGAGGAGCGGGGGTTAAACTGCACCTGCCCATTTCATCTGAGCTTAAAAGCTGTTTGCAATGAAATTCTGGCTCTGTGCATTACTAAAGGTGGGTCTGCAGCAGCACAGCTGCTCTGCTTTTAAAGCATCCCACTGGAAAACGGGACACTGAGCAAAGGATCATGGAATCACACAATGTTCTGAGTGGGAATGGACCCACAGGGATCATCCAGTCCAGCTCCTGGAGCTCTGGCAGCCTCGGGGCCGTGCCCATTTCCTGGGGAGCCTGGGCAGTGCCCAGCACCCTCTGGGGGAAGAATCTTTTCCTAAAATCCAGCCTAAACCCCCCTTAGATTCAGCCCTGGCTCACAGCACCCAGTCCTGCAGCGTGCAAGTTCATCCTGCACTTACTGAGGCAAACCAGGAGCCTCCTGAGAGGCATTGTCTGGAAAATCCTGCTGGAAAATAAACTTTGCAGTGGTATAGATTTGTGGGAAGCACTTACCTCACCTGCCCTGGGCTCTTGGGGGTTGAGATTGGCTCAAGGGTTTGGAAATGTGGGCCAAGCTCAGCTGCTGGGAGTCTCTGGGAGGAGGGTGATGGAAGTGTTGCTGATTATCAACTATATAAATTATATTGAGCAATTATAAATTATCAGCTAGCTACATATTGTTCTAAACTAGTCTAAATTACAAATTATCTATATCTTATTATAAGCAACCCCATATTGGCTTTCATTAAATTACCGTGGGAGGTGACCCAACCTTTGACTTTTTAATTCAAATTTCATCTCTCCCACCGACAATCCCCCCACCTTGAGGGACCCTCAGCTTGTGGAAGCCACGGTCAGCTGCTCCCTGTGCGTTCTGTGCTGTTGACATGACCCTTGTGATCTCTCTAGCACCAATCCGCTCGCTGCGAAACTGCACAGCATTCTCGCAGATGAAGCTTTTGAGTTTTACTGTAGCCAGTGCCACAAACAAATCAACCGCCTCGAGGATCTTTCTGCTCGCCTGAATGATCTTGAAATGAATAGGTAACGGGGCTCGTGTGTGTAGCCATCTCAGCCTGGGGAATGATGTCCTGGCTGGGAACACTCTCCTCGTCCGGCGCGGCTTTTCCCTCGCTCGGTGCTGAGGGATTGCAGGGGGGAAGGGGATGAGTTTCACCCAGCCACGGGAGCCTCTGCGGGTGCTCGAGGTGGTGGTGACCTCGTGGAGGTGCCTTTAGTGCAGGCCCTGGGGGCTGGCGGACAAGGAGAGCATTCCCTGCCCTTTGCATGCTGTGCGTGGCGGGTTCCCCCGGGAGCCGCAAGCTGGCCGTGTACAGTATTTCCATCACCAGGGAAACACTGGGAATGGTGTGGAAGGGCAACCTGGAAGGGCAGGGACAGCCCATCCTCCTGCTGCAGGAACAACTTGAAGGCATCAGCCTGCTCCACGTGGCTTGGGAGCAGTAAAATCATCTCACCCAGCTTCACCCACTGCCTGCCCACCCCGCTGTCACCACGGGCCAGGGAGATGTGACAGACACTGGGAACATCAGGAGAGTGTGAACGGCAGTTTAGAGGTCTCCCAGCCAGCAGCTGGATGTGCTGTCTGACAAGTGGGGAGGGATTTCTGCCTTTTGATTTGTTCATTCAGAGCTGATTGCAGCCCAGTGGGTAGAAGAATGGTGGCATTGGTGATAATCTTTCTTCTCATGGCTGATGTGCCTCTTCAGACCTGGTTTTTGGTCATGTTCTTGGTCTCTGACTGTCCTTTGCAGGGACAGTGTGATCTGAGAGCTCTCCTGGGCTGTTGGAAGAGAACTGGAAAACAAACAGGAGCTTGAATTTAATTCTTTTTAATGACAAAATATGTCCCTCCCTTTTTTTCTCTTGGGTAAATAGTTGCCTTTGCTGTTGGAGGCCTTGAGGGTCAGTGATGAGCCTCAGGTTATGTAGGTGTTAAGGAGAACACTGGTTTTCCTTGGAAGCCCCACTCCATCTCAGGTTTTCTCCACCAAATTTACCTGCAAAGCTGAACTAACACCTCAGAGCCTCCTGTGATGGGTGGGATTTCCTGTGGAGCTTCGCTGTCCCGTGGGAATTCCATAGGCTTTGATTTGTCTTGTGAGTAGGTGCAATTCCTCCATCTGTGTTCAGGGTTTCCCAAAGACAAATTTACTGGGAATATATTACTGGGTTCCAAGGGCCTTTATGGAAGGGGCAATGCCCTCTTTTTGTGTGCTGTGGATGGGAGGTGCCCCGTGCAGTGTGTGGGACAGACAGGACCTGCTGTTCCTCCCTGCATCGCCACTGACATGAGGTCCTTGGAGCAGGGCACGAGTCCCAGAGCAGCAGGAACTGGACCAAAATCTGGGACAAGCCTGAAGACACCTCCTCCAGGGGATTCTGGCAGCTGGGATGAAGCCCAAAGCACCCCAGAACAGCCTCACTCTTCAAGACTGCGGGCACATAGACAGTGTTTTATCCTTGGAATAAACTGGGGAGCTTGCTCCCAGCGTTGGGGCGCTGCTTCCTGAGCCCACAGCATGGGAAAGCAGGGAAGAATCCTTCAGGAGCTTGGGATGAAGTGGAGCCTCTGTTCTGTTCCAGTGCCCTTGCTGGTGCCTCAGCCTTTGGACACTGCAGGTGCCATCGCTTCCCCAGGAGATTTTTCCAGAGGAAAACATTTCCCCCCAGTGCTGGGGCCATTCCTTACAATTCCTGGCAAACACCGGGGCCTGACCTCCCCCTCTTGGGCGCCGAGCAGCCTTGAAGCCCAGCCGGCAGCAGCTCTTGTGCTCCCTGGAAATGTGGGATTTGAGGATGCACTTTGACCCGAGGGCTGGTCACCCTGACAACACCCCCAGGCAGGTTTGGGGCTTGTTTTACAAAGCAAATTGTCCTGAGCTATTTTTAATCCCTCCTTCGAAGAACTCATGTTGCAGCTCCAGGCAGGAGTGGACTCCCAGATGATTTTATTTGTTGTTTTTCCCTAAAACTGAGCTAAGCCTCAGAGAATGCAGTTGCTGCTTCCTGGGTTGGAGCTGTCCCTGCTGCCGTCGCCGAGTGAGGATTTGGCGTGGCCCGGTGGCATCTGTGTGACACCAGCATGGGTGGAAGATAAGGAGTGAGACCCAAGCCCTGCCCACTTCCCCAGCACCAGTCATGACCAGAAGACTGGAAGGAGAATCTTAGCAAGGAGCTGGTTCTGGAAAAAGCTGGTTTTTCTCAGCAGGGAGAGCCTGCAGCCTGTCTCCAGGGGCTGGGACAGGGTGACACAGCCCTTGGCTGCTCGTCCTGTGGTGACACTGAGCCCTGACCGCTGTGGTATGGTGGCAGCTGGCTCAGACATGGATCCAGGCAGTGATCTCCGTTGGTTATCCGGGAAAAGGGGAGAGAGCTTGTCCCCTTCCCCAGCCACTGCAGCAGTGCCATGCTCGAAATCCAGCCAGGGACACCACCAACAGCTCCTAAACCTCTGAGCTATGAGCAGGCAGCACTTCCCTGGTGATCCAGAGCCAAACAGTGGGATGGTGGCTGTGGAAGGGCAGAAGGATGGATTGAGCCAGCAGGATAACAATTGTGGGAAGGGCAGAAGGATGGATGTGCCACTGGCAGGCAGAAGCTGCTCCATGTCCCCAGTCCGTGGGAGCTCCAGGGGTGGCAGGGGAGGCCTGGGGTGCCATGGGGTGTGGGACATGTGGCTCAGTCTGCCATCAGCACCGGGCTGAAGCCCCCCCAGCCTCCCTGCTATTCTTAGCTCTTTCCTTAGGGATCGGTTTTCAGGCAGGATCAGCAGGAGAGCGGAGCGTGGCGGGGGGCAGCAAGCTCTTCTCCGGCATTATTCCATGTGCTTTGTTGTTCCTTGTTGTTACACGTGGGAGTGGCCCCTCTTCTGCCCTTCCCAGGGGTTTGGGGGTGCATGCCAAGGGTGCTCCCTGCCAGACCAAAGGATGTGCCCCGGAGTCCCTGCAGTTTCCTGTTTCCCTGGCTCTCCACGGTCAGCTTTTCTAACTCTTTCCTGTTTTTCCTTCATTTTGCAGCCCAAATAAAAGACTCTCCAGCAAGAAGGTGGCAAGGTAAGCTCGTACTCCTGTTGCTGTTTGTTTGATCCTTGAGAGCTGCTGGCTCTGCCAAAGGAAAACCCAGAATAAGCTCGGAGAGTTGTATTTCTGGATATATTCCATCGTGCTGGGGAAAAGTGGGTTTAATTCTGATATCTTTTTCCTGGAATGGGGTTTCTCACTCGTGCACACAGCTGGAGGCTGCTGGCAACCTGATTCCTTCCAGGAAGAAATTGGGGTGCTGTTCTTCCCGCTCTGACCTGCCAGTGCCATAGCAGGGAGCACATGGAGGAGGGAAGGAGTCTCTGGAAGGACATACCCCTCTGGGATGTCCCCTTCCCAGTATCACCATGTCTGTAGAGTTCTAAAGTCCAGACCAGTCAGTGCCCCCATCCTAGAGAGATTCTCCAGCGCCCCAAAAATTCCAGCTGCCTTAGACAGCTCTTGGTCCTGTTTCACTTCACTCGGTGTCACCCTCAGCACTTGCCTTTGTGGGAGCAGCTTCCCCTGCTCAGTCAGGGTCTCTGGGGCATCTGGGCGGGCTGCAGGAAACTCTGGTTTAATGGTTTAACCCTGGTTTAGCCCCGGTTTAAGGCCAGGTTTAATGCTGTGCTGCTTCTGCCCTACACGACCACCTGGTGTGATGTCAGTCACCTTTTCCGTGTGGGCACTGTGACCCCTGGCTGCACGGGGATACTGCATATATTGGATATATCCAGGCAGTTTGCTGTGAATCTCTGGAGCAGGGGGTCCTTCCCTCCCCTCTCCATGTCCCCTGGTGCTCACCTGTCCTCTCCCAGCTCCCCATCCCTCCTGTTCCCGTGCCTTCATGATTTTAAGGATAAGCTGAGTCTTACCTCCTCTGTTCTGCCTCTGCCACGCTCGGGAGGGATATTTCCCTCTGCACTTGTTGGATTTCTCTGTGCTGGTTTCCCAGCAGGACAGGGACACTGTGGAGGAGCAGGGAGCTCAGTTTGGGAATGTTCCTGTTCCTGGCACTCACTTTGCTCCCTGTGCTGACCCAAGCAGCTTCTCTGCCCCTCTTCCTCCCACTGTGCTCTCACACCTTTCCCTTCTCCATTTTTCCTGCGCTCAGCAATCTCCCCTGGCACGGTTCCCCCTCCTGAAAGGAAGCAGATTCTTGATATTACATTTCCTACTTCCACTCATCTTACTTTCTAGAGCTTTGTTAAAAACACTGGCAGGAAGGAGGGCTGAGGGGAGCAGCTTGTCCCCAGGTTTCCTGTTTTAGTTTTTGTCCCGTGCCTGGCACAGATAATTTTGGGAGGATTTGGGTTAAACTTTTGGGAATGGAGATACCCTGTCTTATGGGGGATTGAGCCCTCCTGGCCCTTTGTTTTTCTGAGGCAGGGATGTGTGGGCTTGGGTAAATATTAGTTAATTCAAGAGCATCAGGTTTGGTTTGTGATAAGGACAGAGATAACAGGGTTTTGCCGAGCCAGATCCTTAAGCTCAGCCCAAAGCAAACTGTTTGTTGCAGATACTGTAATTAGTGAATAATCCCAAAACATTCGCTTTTAGGAAATTGATTTTATTTCGGTAAGGGCTCTTTCCTCATTTTTGTTATCTGGGTTCTGCTCGTGCCAAGAAATCTCAGCTGCTTAAGCCCTGTTGTGCTTGGCACGATTTAAATGACAAATACGCCTGAGACTTTAAAATCTAAATATAAACCAAGGGTGAGGGTGCAAAATCAGGCTGTGGTCTCTTGGTAAATGCTAGTTGTGCTTAGTGAGTCCTGGCATGAGTACACTGCATAGTGGGAGGAATTTGAGAGCCAATGGTACAAATTCCTAGGAAAAACTGGGGTTTAAAGAGACTTCCATGGTTTTCTCATCCATCTCCTGCTCAGAACAGGAGAGCAGAGTGTTCTCCTCCTTCCTGGGGTCCCAGGGCTGGAACACAGCCCCGTGGCAGTCGCTCTCCAGAGCGGATCTGCGGCCGCGCCGGGGGTGAAGCCCAAACCAGCTCCTCCCAGGGTGTCCTTTAGCTCGTCACAAAGCCGGGGACACCACGGGGACACCGGTGTCGCGAGGCCTCGTTAATGATTAGCTCAGCCTGGGCCGGGGGGGCTCACAACAGCCTCAGGGGGTTTGTCCTCCTCCTTCTCCATACACCCCACTTCTTCCCAGCCTTATCAGCACTGGGAGTACTCTGGCCTTTGCGGGATAATCCACGGCCTTGGGACTATGCTAAAGAAGGAAAGTGGGAAGAGGGAGCTCTTATCTCTTCCCATTCCAAAGAGCAAGAGCAATGATCCCGGTGTGAAGTCCCAGGAGCGTGTCCACGTCTGTTGTCCGGGCGCTCCAAGGGGCTGGATTTTCCGGGACAGCGCCGTGGCGCGGGGCACGGCTGCTGCGCCAGGGACACCCAGCATTCCCAGGAGCAGCACGGATAAATCCCTTTGGCAAAGGCTGAGGGGGGCGGGAGGTGGCAGCCGGGGCCAGTGCTGTCCCCTGATGTCCCCATGGTCCTGCTGGCGCTGATGCCGGTGCTGCTGTGGGTCGGGGTGGTTTGTGTCTGTTTCAGGCAGCTGCACCAGACGAGCTCATTGGCTGTGGGGGTGATGGAGGAATCCTACCGGGAAAACCTGGAGTGCACGGACGAGGACATCACGGACAAGGTGAGGGCCTCCTTCCCTTCTTCCCTCTGCCTGTGCCGTCAGGATAAAGCTGATTTTGTGCTGGTGCTGCTGGGATTTCCTGAGATGTTGAGAGGACAGGATATAGGACGAGGTGGGAGCAGCGCTGTCCGTGTTATCCTGCAGGATTCAGTGCCTTGCAGTGTTCCCATGTTCCCAGGCAGGATCAGGCTGAAGCTCCTCGCAGACAGGACAGGGGAAGCCCTCCCCATGGAGGGGGAGAGCACTGCCGGTGCTGGGCTGGGTCAGGAGGTGACACTGGATCCTTCTCAGGGGGCAGTGGCTTCCCTCAGAGTGCTGGGAGCAGGAATGGGCTGTTCACAGGCAGCGTTTTCACTTCCCCTGCACACAAGATGATGTTCTCGAGTTCTGCTTTTCTGAGTCAGCCCACCCAGTGTGAAACAGGAACTTCCTCTCCTTGGCACATGCTGCTCGTGCTGTCAGGGTAGAGCTGATTTTGTGCTGGTGCTGGTGGGTTTTCCTGGGGTATTACCAGAAAAGAGTTGTAGGATAAGATGGGAGCACAGGAAAGATTTTGTTTGAGTATCCGTAGTTAAAAAACAGGGAGAAGAAGCTGAGATTGTGTAAATGTGTACTGCAGTCCTGAAACTCCTTGGAAATGGCTTTGTAGCTCTGGAATAGGAATGTCCTGAGGAGCTGCATGTGAAAGAGAAATGTGTGTGTGTGTGGCTGCACTTGGAAATAATTATAACTCAGACAAGACCTTTAAAAAATAAATAAAAATCAATATTTTTCCAAGGCTGGAAGTTGAATAAAATAGTTGGGATCCTTAAGGCATCTGACTTGGGGAACCTTTGATGGAAAAGGCGCTGCTGGGAAAGGCCTTGTGTGTCTGCATGGCCTCTTTAATGCTCCCATGTCTCCTGCCCTTCTCCCAGAGCCAGGGTTTGGCTTTTCCAGACATGCTCCTCATTTATTTTCCCCCAGGATTGTTTTATATGGGATTTGAATGAATAGAATGCAAGTACAGCTGGAATAAACCCTGTACAGGTACAGGGAAAAAATCCTCACCTCTGGTGCTTCCCCACCACCTGGCATCGATCCCTCCATCTGTAAATCCAGGGTTTCCATCCTGTTCCAGGCAGTGGGGAGTTATCCAACCCCAGGGCTGCACATGGAGCTCTGGAGATCCACCAGGATCTTTCCCTCCAGACTCCTTTTAGGATGTCATCAGGAAAGGGTTGGAGAAAGGACAGAGTGAAGTGTTTGACCCCAAACTGGTACAGGGGAGCCACCAAAACCTGGGAAATCAGGGTGGAAAAGGATGTTTTAGAAGGATGCTTTAAATCAAGGCCTGACTGCCCGATTCCAGTGGGAACCCTCCATGTTCAGGGATGGTATGGGGGCTGCTCTGGGTTTGAGGATACCCAGAGGCTGATCCATGTCCCTGCTGGCAGGTGGTGTTCCTGGAAAAGCGGGTGACGGAGCTGGAGAAGGACACGGCTGCCAACGGGGAGCAGCACAGCCGCCTCCGGCAGGAGAACCTGCAGCTGGTGCACAGGTAGGAGCCTCACCTGGGGAGCCTGTCCCCCTCCACGTGCCCCAGCTCCCTTCCCAAATCCAAACCACAGCCCTTACCAGGAATATTTGCTCCATCCCAGCTGAGAGCAGGACACAGTCACATGCAGATTTTATATTTTATGTGTTTGAGTTCTCTGCAGCTGCAGGACTCTGCTTTTGGTGGTTTTTATACATGGCTGTTACTTGCTGGAGCTGTGTCAGGGAGGTTTAGGTTGGGTACCAGGGAAAGGTTCTTCCCCCAGAGGGTGCTGGGCACTGCCCAGGCTCCCCAGGGAATGGGCACGGCCCCGAGGCTGCCAGAGCTCCAGGAGCGTTTGGACACTGCCCCCAGGGAGAGGGTGGGATTGCTGGGGTGTCTGGGCAGGGCTGGGAGTTGGAATCAATGATCCTTGTGGCTCCCTTCCCACTCAGAATGGGTTTTTTGGGGCTTATGGTTTTGGTTTTTGGTGGGGTTTTTTGTTTTGGTGGGATTTTTTTTTGGTTTTAGGGGGTTTTTTTGGTGGGTTTTTTGGGGGGTTGGGATTTTTGGGGGTTTTTTGGTGGGGTTTTTTGTTTGTTTGTTTGGTTGTTGTTGTTGTTGTTATTGTTTTTAATGTGCTTCCCTGCTCCATGTGTCCCTCCCAAAAGATCTCTGGATCTCTGGGTCTTGGCTTTTTAATATATATATATTTTAATTTATATTTATATTTACGATATTTTCCTGCCCCTTTTGCCCCTTCCAAACGGTCTCTGGAGCTCCAAGGCTTGCCTCCTGCTGGATCCTGACCGTGGCGCAGCCCTTTGGATCCCCTGTGATGTAATCCCCGTGTGTGCTAATCTGCCAGGCTCCTCTCTCACAGCATATCCCTACCCTGGGCAGATAAACCCGGCAGAGTTTATCTATAGGGCTGTAATTCTGTTAAGTAACAGCCGTGTCAGGGAACTGAGCCACTCCAGCAAAGGTTTCCCTAAGCCCTGATAAACTGGGGAGCGAGGGAAATGTTTTCACTTCAGCAGCTTGGCCCAGAAGTGTCAGCCCTGGGTGAGCTCAGTGCTGGGGAGGGGTGGGAGCAGCTGGGAAAAGCCATTGCAGAAATTCCAGCTCTCAGCCCCATCCCTGGAAGTGTCCATGGCCAGGTTGGACAGGGCATGGAGCAACCTGGGATAGTGGAGCCAGGCTGGGAGAGCTGAGGGTGTTCATCTGGAGAAGAGAAGGCTCCAGGGAGACCTCAGAGCCCCTTCCAGGGCCTAAAGGGGCTCCAGGAGAGCTGGAGAGGGACTTGGGACAAGGGATGGAGGGACAGGACACAGGGAATGGCTTCCCACTGCCAGAGGGCAGAGATAGATGGGATATTGGGAAGGAATTGTTCCCTGGGAGGGTGGGGAGGCCCTGGCACAGGGTGCCCAGAGAAGCTGTGGCTGCCCCTGGATCCCTGGAAGTGTCCAAGGCCAGGTTGGACGGGGCTTGGAGCAGCCTGGGATAGTGGAAGGTGTCCCTGCCCATNCAGCCCAAACCATTGTGGGATTCTGTGATCTGTAGTTCTGCTGACACACAGGGAAGGGGAACCTGCAGATCCCTTATTTTTTTGTTGGATCACAGGAGAGTGAAAAGAAGGATTGGGGCTGTTGCCTTTCCTCTGAGCAGTGAGACCACTTCATGCTGGAAACAGCTGAAGGAGGATTTCTCTGCCATGGCCACTGCAGGTAGAACCACAACCCTGAGATTTATGTTTGGATTAGATGTTCTTAAAGGTCTTTTCCAACCTCAGTGACTCTGAGATTTCCTTCAAGAGATGTGTATGGGTGTGGCTGCACTTGGAAATAATTCTGATTCAGAGAAGACATTTAAAAATAATTTAAAATGAACTTTTTTCCCAGGCTGGAAGTTGAATAAAATGCTTGGGTTCCTTAAGGCATCTGACTTGGGAATCCTTTGATGGAAAAGGTGCTGCTTCTCCCACTGGGATGCAGTGAAACTGTTTGAGATGTGATTGGTGTATTTGCCCTATTCTGTTTTACCATCTGCTTCTCCCAGCTCACCTGAGGGCTGGGAAAAGGACTGGGAAGAGAGTCTGGTCCTTCCCTTGGGATGGCAACCTGCTGGCAGTGGGCCTGAGGAAAGCTTCATCCCCCGTTTCTCCTCTCCACAGAGCAAATGCGCTTGAGGAGCAGCTGAAGGAGCAGGAGCTGAGGGCAGATCAGACCCTACTGGAGGAGATCAAGAAGCAGAGGGAGCTGCTCAGCAAAATGGAGAGGGAGAAGAGCATTGAGATCGAGAACCTGCAGGCCAGGTGGGGCTCGGGGGGAGCTCTCCTGGAGCCAGCCTGGCATCTGTGCACAAGGCAGCCCTGGGGGGACAGAGGGAGGCAGACAGGGAGTGTGGTTGGTTCAAGGCGTGACTAAAGTCACCACAAACCCTGAGTTTAGGCTATTTCCACCTTTGGCCTATGGACCTAATCTTGGATTCTTCATTTGAGTTGCTCTGATGCATTTGAGGTTTAGCTCCCATCCTTTATCCGTGTGCCTGCCCTGCAGCGTGGGGATGAGGAGGGGATTTATTAATGCTTCTTCCCATAAATGACCCCTTGGAGTACTTCTCATGTCCAGGTGTTTTCCACCTTGATGGAAACAGGCAAATACCTGGGAAAGAAGAACCCTCCCAGAAGGCAGAGTGTCCCAGCCAGGGTGCTTCCTGCTGCCTGTTGGATCCCAAAGGAAAAATGGGGTGGGAGAGGTTTCAGTTATTTCACAGGGCTTTTCCAGCTTTCCCAGAATGTTTTGCTGTTGTTCATCCTTTGCAGTCCATGGAAGATGAAGACAGTGGGGTTTCAGCTGGGAATTCAAAGCCAAAGCCCTGTCTGACCCCCTGCTCTGATGTCTCTGCTGCTGAGGCTTGTCCAGGGACTGATAAAACCCTTGGAACAAGGAATAGCATTGGACCTGATGGAGAAGGGCATGGCAGGATCGTGTGGATGCCCCTCTCTTTCCCCTGGCAGCAGAAATAGTGGGAATCTCGGTGTTTGCCCTGAACAGATGAACCCCTGCTGGCTTCCCTTTGATTGAATATTCCTGGGGATGTTTTCCCCCCAGGGGGGATGCTGGGATGAGTCTCACACCCATTCCCTTTGCAGGCTGCAGCAGCTGGATGATGAGAACAGCGAGCTGAGGTCCTGTGTCCCCTGTCTGAGAGCCAACATCGAGAGGCTTGAGGAGGTGAGGCCAGGGGGTGCCTGGTTTTGGGATGAAATTCTGGCTTTGGGTTGAATTTCCATGAACATGAGATCCATTTAATGTGACAAACCAGTTGCTTCCACTTTCCAGTGTCTGCAGATCCCACTTTGGACAGCACTATCCCACAGTTATCCTTGCAGTTTCCCACTGTTCAGCCCGGAAGCTGGGAATAAAACCCTGATAAATCTCCCTGTGGCAGTGGCTGCTCGGGAGGGGACTCATGCCCTCTTGTGGAAGCTCGTCCCCATCCCTGTCCCCATCCCTGTGGCCAGTCCAGTGCAGAGGAGGAGGAGCAGAGATGCTCCATCCCCATGTCCTGGGATTTGTGAGTTGAGTTTTCAAGGATCCGTGTCACCTCCCAGCCCCTGTCTCTGTCACCCTGCTCAGGATCCAAGGCCGTGCAGGGCTGGAGACTTCCCAAGGCTCCTTGGGATGGGCAAGAGCCTCATCTTTTAGAGATGATGTGGGTTACAGGTGGGGCACCTGGAACAGGGGCTGCATTTTGTCTCTGCAAGCTTGGGGCAGAATTAAGGTTAAAACTGAAGTGAAATCAAGCCTCCTCACCCAGCTGAAGGGCCTGAGGCATTTTATCCATGTGTAATCCCACGGGAGAGCGCTGCAGCTCCATCCCTCCTGATGTCTTCATCTGCCGGGACCTTGTGAGCACAGCTGAGGCTGGGGACAGGAAAGCCCCAGTGGCTCTGAGGATGAATTTCCTGCCATGGTGTGTTTCAGCCATGGGAGGTTGGTTCTGATCCGTGCAGAGCCATTTCCCTCTTCCCCACAGTTACTGGGATGAAGGAGGAGCAGGAGGTGCAGTCACTGCCCCTCCCTGCCCAGGAGAAGCCTGGCTGATGAGCTGCTCTCTTATCCAGTGCCCAAAAATCAGGATTTTGTTGTCAGTGTTGCCTCTCCTGCTGGTGTGGTGCCTTTGGCTCTGTTCCACGGAGCAGGACAGCTCCAAGCCAGCAGCTGGAGCTCCCCATGGAGCTGCCCCTCAGCCCTGCGTGCCATGGGCCATCCATCACCAGCTCTGGAGGGGGTCCTGTGGCATTTGGGAAGTTCTGAAAGCCAAAACCTTTCCCATGGGACTGGAATCTGTGAGCTCGGGGAGGGCGTGAGCTGGTCACAGGCAGAAAGTGCTGCTCTAGGGGCTGTTGGCATCTTCACCTGCATCCCAAACGTTCAGCCAAGGCTTTGGGGATGAGAGGGGAACAGAGCTGGGCTGTGTGTTTGACATCCTGGCTGGAACTGGTCTGTTCCTTCTTGGATCAGCCCTCAATTAAAACCTTTCATATCTGAAACCACGAGGGAGGTAAAGATCTCGGATTCAGGACTTTGCTGAAACCCAGACATAAGGAGCCTTATGATTTAATGTCTCCTCTTGGCCTGGAGCCCCCGTGCCGGCCCCAGTCCCTCCCAGCCCATCCCACGCCAGCATCGTGCTTCCCAGAAAATGGCACAAGCGTGGATATTCATGTGGATTCACTCTGGAGCCATCCCTCAGCGCTGCTTTGGTGTGTGGCTGCCAAAGCCCCGGGCCCTGGCGCCCCGAGCAGATGAAATCCCAGCAGGCAGAGCATTCCTGTGTGCCAGGAGAGGAGCATTCCCTGCCGAGTGAGTGGGAATGGCCCCGGCAACGCTGAGCCAGGCCGGGCCCTCTCACTGGGGCTTCCCGTGTCATTCCAGGAGAAGCAGAAGCTGCTGGATGAGATCGAGGACCTCACTGTGCAGCTCACTGAGGAGCAGGAGAAAAAGAGGAAGATGGGGGACAAGCTGAGTCAGGAGAGGCACCAGTTCCAGAAGGAGAAGGAGTCGACGCAGGAGGTGAGCGGAGTCTGGGCCTGCTACAGCCCTGTCCCCAAAATGTGGGAACCTGGCCTTGGCAGCCTCTCCAGAGATGGGTGTGACCTCCAGAGATGGGTGTGACCCCAGAAATGGGTGTGACCCCAGAAAGGGGTGTGACCTCATAAACGGGTGTGACTGGAGCTGTCAGTGCTGCCTGGGCAGAGGAAGGGGGTTCAGCAGCTGAGCTGCAGCCCCTCAGTCACTTCTGCTGCTCTAAAATTCATCCAACAGTGTCCCTGCAAGGGCTCTGTGCCACCCTGGCCCCTGCCCTTCCTGCCTGGAAGGAGCAGTGCCAGGGGCACATGAAGCTAGCAGGCAGGAGGAGAGGGGACGAGGCTGTGGGTGAGAGCTGAGTGCTTGGGAGCAGGATCTCCCAGGCCTCCCATCACCTGTGCTTGGTGATTCCAGCTGGAGGCCCAGGCAGGGCTGGCTGTGGTGGCAGAAAGGAGCTTTGGGCCCCAAGTGGAATTTGGTGTCACTGTGGTGTCACTGAGGGCTCTGGGTGAGGTGGGGACCCAGCACTGCCTGAGGAGGGACCCACACTGCTGGGGGCTCTGTGCTGCTGCAGACCCAAACCCAGCATCTTTGGCCCTCCAGCAGGGTCCTTCCAGGGCTGTGCTCGTGGATTTTAGTAGCTCCCCATTTTCTGCTTGCTGGAGGTGTGAGGGAGGAAGGAGAAACCAAGTGCCCCCAGAATGGAATTTAATCATGGAATGGTTTGGGTTGGGAAGGACCTCAAAGCCCATCTCAGAGCCACCCCCTGCCATGGGCAGGGACACCTTCCACTATCCCAGGCTGCTCCAAGCCCCGTCCAACCTGGCCTTGGACACTTCCAGGGATCCAGGGGCAGCCACAGCTTCTCTGGACAGCAATCCTGCTGCAGCAATCCTTGGAGCTGCTCCCACTCCAGCCACATCCAGAGGGTGCTGCCGGATCCCCGGGGCCTGTGGCACTGAGTTGTCCCCTTGCCTTGCTCTGCAGCTCATCGAGGACCTCAGGAAGCAGCTGGAGCACCTGCAGCTCTTCAAGCTGGAGGCGGAGCAGCGCAGGGGCCGGAGCAGCAGCATGGGGCTGCAGGAATACAACAGCAGGACACGGGAGACGGAGCTGGAGCAGGAGATCAAGCAGCTCAAGCAGGTAGGGAGGGCTGGGCTGGCAGGGAAGTGATTCCCTGAGACCAAGGGAGGACCAGCAGGGTCCAGGGGGTCTGTCCCAAGGGATGGAGTGGATCCAGGAGCCTTGTCCTGGGAGAGGGAGGCTGGTGCTTTCTCAGGGTCAGCAGGAGCCCTTCTCTCTGCTGTGTCCCCTGGATCTTCCCAGGGTATCTCATGCTTCCAGAGGTTCTCCAGGCTCTACTGAGATGGAGTCAGCAGCCCGTGTGCTGTTCCCAGCACTGTGGGAGCTGTGTTAGGATGAAAGCCCCTACCTTTGCCAGGCTGGATCAGCTCTGAGAGCACCAGGGGCTCCAGCAGCATGTGGTCTGTGTGTGTGAACAGGATAACAGGAACCTGAAGGAGCAGAATGATGAACTGAACGGACAGATCATCAACCTGAGCATCCAGGGAGCCAAGAACCTGTTCTCAGCCTCCTTCTCAGAGTCCCTGGCAGCAGAGATCAGCTCTGTCTCCAGAGATGAGGTACGTGCCCTGAGGAGCTGCTGGCTCAGGCTGCACCTTCCCGGGTGCCTCCACCTGGGATGGCCTGGGAGGAGCTGATGTGCCCTCTCTGTGGCCCAGCCCATTCCCAAATTCCCCTGGAAGCTGGCAAGAGCAAAGAAATCCCCACACAATTATCTGTAGAGCTCACAGGACTTACCCTGCCTCCCAGCCCTCCTTCCTGGGAACAGGGCAGCTGCTCCCTGCCTGTTTGCTGATTCTGGCAGCTCTACTTTGCCTGCCCTGGGACAGCCTTCCAGGACACTGCAGCCACCACGGGCTGTGTCCATCTAGCTGGAGCTGTCTTAAAACCCCTGGGAGCCAGGACATTCCCCCTGGAGATCCCAGCTTCCCTGAAAACCAACCATGGGTGGCTGAGCCTGCACAAGCACTGGAATTAAATCTTTAACACCCCGGGAAGTGGGGAAACACACCTGGGTATTTTGGGGTTCCAATGGAGATGGGATGCTCCCTGCTCTCTCCATCAGGCTGAGAGCTTGAGGAAGGACAGGAGTGAGCAGAGCCAGTTTTCCCTGGCCACTTAAACAGGGTCAGGAATATCCCAGCCCAGGGAGACACCCGTGGATGCACAGAGCCACGGGAAGTCCTTGGCAGGGTCCGGCAGTGACCTCTCCCTCCCTTTCCTCCCTCCGCTGCAGCTCATGGAAGCAATCCAGAAGCAGGAGGAGATCAACTTCCGCCTGCAGGATTACATTGACAGGATCATCGTGGCCATCATGGAGACCAACCCCTCCATCCTGGAAGTGAAGTAAGGGCGGCCGGGAGCCGCCGGCTGCGCTCGTCGGGTGGATTTGGTGCTCTGAGAGGATGAAGAGGGACTCCAAACGTCTTTGCTCTTGATGAAGGCACAAGGAAGCCTCAGGTCGGGGGTGACTGAGCCACGGACCAGGGAAAAGGAGAACCAGCAGCCAGGCTTTGCTGTCTGACTCCATTACTTTGAAGCCCTTCCGGCTCTGGAGGGTGAAAGGGAACCTGGAGAAGGAGCTCAGGCAGAGGACACTGGAGGAAGTGCCTGTGACGCTGGGGACTGTCCCGACAGGCGAGGCCCATCCGAGGGCTGCTCCGAACCGCGGGAGAACAGGAAAGAGACGGAAGCGGCAGCGTTGCCTTTCCCCTGTGTCCTGCCCAGCCCGAGCATCTGCTGTGCCAAAGTGTCCCTGACACACTCGCTGGGCAGAGCTGGGAACGAGGGAAGCGCATCCCGGACTCGCACAGGGTTGGGGGTTTGGTTTTGGTTTGGGGTTTTGGGTTTTTTTTAATTAACTTAATGCAAATGTCCTCATCCCGCTGGCTCAGCCCTTCCTTGCCCCGTGCTCCTGCTGGGGCCGGCTGCGTGCGGAGCCCTCTGTGGCCGCAGGGACAGCCCGGGGGCGTTGGGGACAGGGCGTGAGCGCACTTGGTCACCTGCCTCCTAATTTATTTCTGCTGTCCGTGGCTCGGTGCTGTCGGCACGTCTCGGCATCCCGGCTCCGCTCCCTTCTCCGCCTCCTGCCGGGCTCTGCCGCTGAGGTGGCTCCGGGGGGAGCTGTCACTCGTCCCCGGCTGGGGACAGACACACGGGCTCTGTGTGGCACCGGGGCGAGGCTGCGGCTCCTCGCCCCGCCCTGGAGGCCGGTCCCGGCCGCCTTTCCTTGTCCCGGCGTGGGACACGCAGCGCTCCGAGAGTTGCAGCGGAGAGGCCCGAGCTGCCCACCTCTCCTGCCGCAGTCCCTGGCCTGGGGACGGTGGCCTGTGCCATTGCCAGCCGGAGCAGGGCTCTGCTGGTGATAGCTGCAGCCCTGGAGGGAGAGCCTGCTCCGGCCGCCCTTCCCTCTGTCCCTGCGCCGGGCAGGGGCTGCGGGAGCCGCGCTCGTTCCTCGTCCCTGGCATCGGCCGGGCTGGAATCTCTGTGCCCGTGGGGAGAGGAGCCGGAGAACACCGCGGCAGCTCCCTGGGAAACAAAAGCCATGTTTACATCAGACAGCGCTGAGCTCGCTGGCACAAGCGGCCGTGGCACAGCGTGACCCCGGGAGCGGCCGCTCACCCCCGCCCCCGCTCCCTGGGCTGATCCCTGGGCTCCCGGGAGGAGGCGGCCCGCGGAATCCCAGGGATCGGCTTCAGCCAGCGGTTCCTCTTCCTGCCTGTCAGGTTTTAGGAATGCCGGAGCGGCCTGGAAGCAGAAGCCACAGCGATCCCGGGGGGTGCCCGCTCCTCCCCAAGCCCCTTCCAGCCCTCGGGGTGACCCTGCCCGGGAGGACGTGGCCGCTGTCACCGCCTTATCCCGGGGGACCCGGCCGAGCCACGGCCACGTCACCTCCGGGTGCTCATCCCCTGCGAGGGGCAGCGGGGTCGGGGTAAGCCCCAAACCCCGGGGCAGCTCCTGCATCCCCGCCCTCCCCGGCACCCAGCCCTCCCTGCCTCCCTCCCTGCCCCGAGGCCGCGGGAAGAAGCCACGTAATGTACATTTCCAGAGAAGCTTTGGGTGTAAATCAGTGTATACTTGGAGAGGGAAAATTTTTCTATCTTGTAGAGTAGGTATTTTTATAGAATGAAGGTTGATCCATTTTTTTAATACTTTAAAAGAAGAGAGAAATGTATCTGTGTATACACAAAAGCATATATATATATATATGTATAAATATATAAATATTGGAGATCTGCCTTTCTCGACTTGGGATCCCGGATCCCCAGGTCTCAAACAATCGTTTGTTTTTTCCTGTCGCTCTCACAGAGGTACTGTAAATGTAAATAAGCACCGGGAAAAAAAAGTTTTAAGCAAACAAAAAGCACTGACTTGCACATTCACCATGCTTTAAAGTCCCTACGGAGAGAGAAAAAAACAAAACAAAAACTGTACATCCCGAAAATGTTCCTCTTTCCTGACCGGTATGTGAAGGAAGTCCCCCAAAAAAGAGGCAAAAACGGTATTGTCTTAACTGATGTATCAATTCTTGTCGGATTAAAAGCTGTTACTATTCCTGCCTGGAGACTTTTTTTCCACAGAGGTGGATTGGAGCATCCCGAGGATCTGAGTGCTGGATTGGAGCATCCCAAATATCCGAGTGCTGGATCTCCAGTGGGGCGGATCAAGTGGGAATGCTCCTGCACCAAGGAGTGCCCTGGTTTTGGAAGGAGGATGAGGATGAGGACGAGGGAGGCTGGACTTGGCCGGAATGTCCCGATTTTGAGAGGATGATGAGGGAGGCTGGACCCCACTGATTCCAGAGGGATCAAGGTCACGGGGAGCCAAAATCTCCCCAGCCAGCCAATCTGTGTGGGTGGGGATGGGGGAATTCCCCCTTCACCTTCCTGGAGGGGCCAGGTGGGGTGAGGGACCTTCGGAGCTGATCCTGCTGCCCAGGGCCTGGGCAGGCTGGGACAGGGACTCTGGGTCTGCTCCAGGCACGAACACGGAGCTTTCCCTTCCCTCGCACCGGGAGAGCCCCTCGGAGCACTCAGCTGCTCCGAACTGCTTCAAAAATCCCTTAAACGCCCTTACCTCCCTGCTAAGCTGCTCCCCACCCCTCTAAGCCTCCTCCACCCCTCCCCACCCCTTTAAGCCGCCCCAAAGGGCCTGAACGTGCAAAATCCCCTCCCAGCTCCCGCCGTGCCTCCGGATGGCTCCAGACTGTTCCTCTGAACTGCTCCGAGCAGCCCTGGAGCTGCAGCAGAGCTGGGGAAAGGCTCTGACACACCCTGAGCACTCTGGAAACACCCCCCCAGATGGTATCAAACTGCTTCAAACTGCTCCACACTGCTCAGGGCAGCACCGAGGCTCCAGAACAGCCCCAGAGCTACCCCAAAACGCCCCAGAGCTGCCCCAAAACATCCCTGACATGGTCCAGAATGTCCCTGAGCTGCTCCAAAATATCCCAGAGCTGCCCAAAGACATCCCTGACATGCTCTAAAATGTCCCTGACTTGCTCTAAAATGTCCCTGAGCTGCGTAAAACATCCCAGAGCTGCCCAAAAATATCCCAGAGCTCCTCCAAAACATCCCTAACATGCTCTAAAATGTCCCTGGACTGCTCTAAAACCATCCCTGAGCTGTCCTAAGCATCCCTGAGCACCTCTGAAACATCCTGGAGCTGCCCTAAACCACCCCTGATCTGCCCTAAACCATCCTTGAGCTGCCCTAAATGTCCCTGAGCACCTCTAAACCATCCCTGAGCTGCTCTAAAACACCTCTGAGCTGCCCTAAAACACCCCCAATACGCTCTAAACCATCCCTGAGCTGCCCCAAAACGTCTCTGGGCACCTCCAAAGATCCCTGAGCATCTGTAAATCACCTCTGCAGCGCTCCCAACTGCTCTCCACCCTCCAGGCAGCTCCAGAGTGCACCAAAGATTTCCCTGAACACCTCTAAAACATCCTTTAGATGTTTAAAACATTCCTCTGGAATCTCGACCTCCAGCATCTCGAAGCTGCTCTAGAAATGGGGTGGGTAAATAGCTCTGGGGGTATTTCTGTGGTGCTGGATGGCTTCAAGGAGCTGTAAATCACCTGTGAACAGCTCAGGCTCTGGAAGGATGGAGCTCTGGCCATTACTGAAGCACTCAAACTGCTCAAACAGCTCTCGTGCTCCTCCAACCAGCCCTGACAGGCACCAAGATGCTCAAACTGCCTCGGAGTAGCACTTGAAGCCCTCCAAGCTCTCCTAAAACTCCTTGAAATAGCTCAAAACGGATCATAGAAAAGGTCTCGTGGCAGCTCTGAAGCTCTCCAACCCTCCTCTGTGCAGCTGTGAAACTCCTCGAGTGCCTCAACAGCCTCCAAAAGGCCCTTGAAATCCCTCTGGACCTTCCTCTTGGACCCCTCAACAGGGTTAAAACTTTTTAGTACCGTCTCTAAACTCAAACAGTTTGAAACCACCCTAAACCCCCTCTGAGTGACATCAGAGGGGCACAAGCAACCCTAAAACAGCTCCAAAGCTGCTCAAAAACTCATAAAAAATAATCAGAGCTCCTCCAAAGCACTCCAGCTCTTCTGCACCTCCTCTGAAAAGGGCTTTGAACAGCTTAAAACCTCTCCAGCATTTTCGAAACTGCTCCAGAGAAGTCCTAAAGCTCTGAAGGTCTCTGCATCCTTCAGAACAGCTCCAGAGCTGGTCCCAGCCCAGCTCCAGCCCTTCCACCCAGCTCGAGGGGCTCAGCACCGTGACAAACCCTAAATCCTGAGGCCAGGTCTGGGCCACTCGTGACGGGAAGGACATTGAGGGG
>VZRV01010142.1:8687-25429 GCA_013398115.1 Falcunculus frontatus | reverse complement strand
ATGGGAACAGACGTTGATGGCCCCACTCTTCACAGATAAATCCTTCATTTTTGTGCCATGGATGGAAAAAAGAAGCAGTTTAGGCCGCAAAAACAAGAATCTTTTAATTTTCAGCTTCTCCCACTTCCATACCGAGCTCATCCCTCCTCCTCCCCCCCTGAAAGGGACCCCCCCAGTGCTGACTGTCCCCTGTTTGTGTCCCCAGCCAGGATGTGTGACACGTACCTGCGCGGGCCCAGCGGGGTCATCACGTCCCCCAACTACCCCGTGCAGTACGACAACAACGCCTACTGCGTGTGGGTCATCACCGCCCTCAACCCTGCCAAGGTGGGTCCTCAGAACAGCCCTCGCTGCCCAGGCTGGTGGTGGGAAGCTCGGCAGATCCAGGGAGGAGCAGTTTCTGGTGTTCTGTGAAATTCCAGGCTCGTATTTCATGGAATTCCAGGCGGGTTTGGGTTGGGAGGGGGCTCTAAGCTCATTTTGTGCTGTGGGTGAGGATGGCTTCCACTGTCCCAGGCTGCTCCAAGCCCCATCCAGTCTGGCCTTGGGCACTTCCAGGGATCCAGGGGCAGCCACAGCTTCTCTGGGAATTCCGTCCCAGCTCTTCCCCACCCTCACAAGGAGGAATTTCACCCCCATATCCCATCTAAACCCTCTCCCTTTCAGTTCAGAGCCGTTGTTGAGGAGAATTGTTGATTTCCCAGAGCCATGAGAGGAGGAGATGAGCAAAGGGGGTTCTTTGTCCTGATGTTTTAGGGAACAGAAGCTGGGACGGGTTTGGATGCTGGGCTGTGGTGGGGGAGTGTGTGAGCACAGCCAGACACAGCCAGAAAAATCCAGAAACATCCAAACACCTCCAGACTCATCCAGACACCTCCAGACACATCCAAGCACCTCCAGACAAATCCAAACACCTCCAGACGTCTCCAAGCACCTCCAGACACATCCCAACACTTCCAAACACATCCAAACACCTCCCACTATCCCAGGGTGCTCCCAGCCCTGTCCAGCTGGGCCTTGGACACTTCGAGGGATGGAGCAGCCACAGCTTCTGTGGGAAACCTTTCCCAGCCCCTCCCCCCCCTCACGTTAAAGCCTGGTTCAGCCCCTCAGGCTCTGTTTTCTCTCCCCCCTCAGACCTTTCCCTGTGTTTCCCAGCCATCTCTAAATCCCTGACCTTCCCTCCCTGCTGAACACTCACTTTGGTAAGGGCTGTAATTAAAAGTGAGGGTAATTATTTGTAATCGAAGCCCCTTTGATATCTCGTGTGGAGGGTGGGGAGGTGCCTGAGCAGCCCAGCAAAGCAGCTCATCAGGGCAGGGCTCCTTGGGGCAGGTAGGCTGTGCCAGGAATGCTGATTATTCCCATTTTTTTGGCTGTGGCTGGCCCTTACCCAGCGGGATTTCAGCCCCCAGGGGCAGAGGAGGGAGGTTTGGGTCTGTCTCGTGCTCTTTATGCAGTGTTGTAAATGTAAATAACTGAGATATATATACCTTAAATAACTAAATAATTTAAAGTCAGTGCAGGTGTGATTCCAGTGACTGCCCTGACCTGGGAAAGATCAATCCCTGTCCATTTCCCCTGGCAGTGGGAATTGAGATGAGGGCAGTTTTTTGGTGCCTCACAGCTTTTTCCAATCTCAGCCCTTGTCTCTCCTCCAGCTCTGGCACAGAAGACCAGAAATGACTCTGCTGTGTAGCTCAGACCCTTTCTGAGGTGACAGAAGGTGACAGGGTTTGTTCCTTTGAGTGGCTGGATCCCTGCAAACAGCATTCCATTAGTTCTGGATGAATCCTGAGCCTGCCAAGGCTCCGAGCTCCCATTTGTTCTCCCGGGGATGTTCCCTTGCCTCTGGACATTCCTGCACGTTGACTGCCTGCCTCCTGCCCTTGATCCAAGCAGGGAATCTCATGGACTCACAGGATCTTCTCTTTTTAGCTGGGAATTGTTAGGAAGTGCTGGCAGACCCTTTCCCTCCCCTCTGGAGCGAGGCAGGGGCAGGATGGGGGAAGAGCCTGTGGAGTTCTCCCTCTCTGCTGAGCATTCAACCAGCACAGATCCGTGGTGGATGAGGATTTCCGTGAGGAATCTCCCTCCATTCCCATTCCCAGGCTGGGTGTGGCTCAGGGCTGTCCTTATCCATGGTTTGGCTGCACAGGAGCCTGGAAGTGACCCAGATTTGGGGAGATGGAGTGTGGAACCAGGAGAGTTTTCAGTGCTGGTTTCTTGGGAGGGGTTTTGTGGTTGATCAGCCCCAGGAGGGTCCCTTTCATCAGGATGATGTGCACTGGAGTGTTCCTTGGGAATCCATGGGCTGGAATTCAGCACAGCTCAGGCTGGGGGTGGGGGTGTTTTATCCTTTTACATTGTTTTTGTACATTTTTGTCTCCAAAAATCACCAACATCCAGTTTTTGTGTGGGTAAAGCTGTGCTTGGGGAGCTGCTGGTGAGCTGGGTGCAGACATTTCCTGGGTGTTTTGTAGGATACCACTTCCATTTGGGTTTCCTGCTACCAGTTATGAAGGAGGAGATGGAAATCATGAGGACAATACACCCCTGGGCTGTGCCCACTGCTTCACTGACCCTTTTGTGGTGAATATTCAGGTCTAACCTTCAGCTCTATTCCTTTGTCTTGGTGCCAGTGTTGTGCCCAAAGTTTTCCTGCTTTTCCATCAGCAGTGTGACAGGAAAAGCTTCTCCTCTGGCCTTGCTGGGCTCAATGGTCTGGTTTTTCCATGGAAATTTCTGCTTAGAGGAAGTTTCTCCTCTTCCCCTGCTTGGTTTCTTCCTCAGCTTTGAAACCCGAGTCCTAACAAACACAGAATCTGCAAGTTGTGATCCTTTCCTAGATCGTAAAGGGAACTGGAATTGGTTAAATCCATTCATTTCAAGACTTTCCAACTCGGATCAGAGATTCCACAGCACAAGGAACTGCAGCTTCTGCTCCATCATGGAGTGTGAAACTGAAATCTGGATTGGTGAAATCAGCAGGATTTGTGAGCTGTGTGAGGAGATTCCATTGCATTTTCCTTTGAAATGATAAATAGTTTTAATTAATTTGATTAATAATGTCAATTCTTAAAGGGGTTTTTGGGTTTAGGTGTTTCAGTGTCATTTAGAGGGAGGGAAAAGCTCTCCTGAGGAAGGAAGGGTTGGGAGAAGAGCAGCAACTCTTTGGGAAGGCCACAGCTCTCCCTGCAAGTCCTGACCCTTTCCTAAATCATAAATGGGACCAAAATTTGTCAAATCCATTCATTTCAAGAGTTCCCAGCTTGGATCAGAGATTCCACAGCACAAGGAACTGCAGCTTCTGCTCCTTGGGCTGCCCATCATCCACTGAAATCTGCATTGGTGAAATCAGCAGCCTTTGTGTGAAGAGATTCCCTTCCTTTTTCCTTTGAAATGATAAATAGTTAATTAATTTAATTAATAATGTCAGTTCATGAAGGGGTTTTGGGTTTAGGTGTTTCAGTGTCATTTAGAGGGAGGGAAAAGCTCTCCTGAGGCAGGAAAGAAAAGCACCAAGTCTTTGGGAAGGCCACAGCTCTCCCTGCAAGTCCTGACCCTCAGCTTTCCTAGATAAAAAAGGGGATGGAAATTGGTCAAATCCATTCATTTCAAGAGTTCCCAGCTTGGATCAGAGATTCCACAGCACAAGGAACTGCAGCTTCTGCTCCTTGTGCTGCCCATCATCCACTGAAATCTGCATTGGTGAAATCAGCAGCCTTTGTGTGAAGAGATTCCATTCAGTTTTCCTTTGAAATGATAAATAGTTAATTAATTTAATTAATAATGCCTGTTTACAAAGGGTTTCTTGCTTTCAGGTGTTTCATCCTGGAGGTTTAATTTACAGGGAGGGAAAAGCTCTCCTGGAGCAGGGAGGGATGGGAGAAGAGCAGCAGCTCCTCTGGGAAGGTCACAGCTCTCCCTTCTTGTCCCTCAGGGATGATCCCAGCTTTTCCCATCCTTTCCAGGGAAGGACGGGGCATGAATTACTTCCAATGCCTCTAAAATACTTGGGAATAAGGAGCATTTTGTGCCTGAGCTGGAGCTGCTGAAGTCGCTGTCATCTTTTTATTGACTCCAGTGGTCTTTGGATCAGGTCCTGTTCTGTGGAGCTTTTAATAGGAGCAGTGGGAAAAGCAGGGAGCTGAATTTAGGACTCATTTGCAAGTCCTCTGCTCTATCTTTGGCAAAGAACCCAGAGATCCACTGAGCCCCATAATCCCCTCCAAGTTTGCTGGGAATTCTGCAGCCACGGGGCCAAGGACTCCTCACTGACAAATTGGGATTATTTCCTGTGCAAAGGGGGGGAAATCAAACCTATTTGGGGGATATTCCGATTTTTTTTAGCTGTTCCCTGGTGCCCTGAGAATTAATTCCAACCACAGTGGGAAAAATAAATCACTGGGGAGCTGAGAAATGCATGTGATAATTGGGGGATTTGCATAAAAGCTATTTCTGGCCCTTTTTTGACAGAATGGATGGTGCTGGTTGAGGTTTCTCCCGGGGTTATTCTCACCTGCAGCCAAAAAAAGCCCTGTCCAAGCTCACTGATGGAGGAAGGGCCCCTCCAGGGGATGATTTATCCCAAATGGAGGGAGAAATTCTGGAGCCTGGGGAGCAGGGGAATGAGGAACGTGCTTTAGGACACGAGCTGCTGTTCTCCTGGAGAGAACTATTGTGGAATTTTCCCCTCGGAATGTGACTGCACTTCCAATCACTTCGGTGGCACAAAGCTTTGGAATCAGGAGTCCCATCCCATTTTCCTGGCTTTGCCAACTGCTCCCTGTCACCTCAGCAGCTCCAAGTTTGGGAATGAATGAATCCTGAAATAATTCCCAGCTTTCAGAGCAAAAAAAAAAAAAAAAAAAAAAAAACAACCCAGGAAAATGGGGAAATAAATACAATATTCAGCACCGAAATCTTGAGCCATGAGTGTGCTAGGATGTAATTAGTTGTTTAATTAGGGTCAGACTGCTCAGGATGCAGCTTCCTTGAGTGGCTGGTTGAGCTGATGGTGTGTGCAGCTCTGCAGCTCGCTCCTCTCTGGATTAATGACATTATTCCAGCGTTTCATGCTTTGGTGACAGCCTGCACAGGTTAATATTTGGGTACTAGGCACAAATTAACGGGGCCAGAGTGGTCTGAAGGATCACCCTGTTTCACCATCCTGAGGCTTTAGGGAAAAAAACCCTTTTCAGAATGGCTGAAATCTCTGAATTTGCTTTTCTGTGCCTTGAAAAATGTTGTGTTCATCTGTAGAAAAGAAACCACAGGGCAGCTCAGCCTGAACTGTATAAACACCTTTTTTTTTTTAACTTTTGGGTTGAACTTCGGGCTTTTATCCCCCTGGGAATCCACACATGCTCAAGCTTTGCAGGAGGTGCTGCTTGGAAAGGCGAGAAATGAGCAGAGTGAGATTTTGGGTTCCCTGGGCTTTGGTTCCTTGCCCCAAACTGAGGTGGAGAAGGGCACCAGGGCTCTGAGGTCCTTGGCACTCACCTGGCTCCTTCTCCTTCGTGACTTCTGATGGTTTTTGTGTTGTGTGAAAAAGCTGAAATGGGGATCAACCCACATTTGGTGATTTAATCTGTTAAAAGTCAGGAAATTTAATTTATTTACAGAGGTCTCGTGCTTTTGAGTGTTTCTGTGGGTTTTTTCTTTTTTGCTGGTCGGGTAAGGAGTCCAAGAAACAAAACTCTGCTGATTTCTGCTGATGGGGGGTGTGAAACTTCTTTAATTTAATTAATCTCTTCCTTTTCTGGTTGTTCAGCCTGTCCCAGGCTGGGTTAAGGACTCTGCCCCTAAATCACATTTGGAAAGCAGAGATTCCCAAAGCAGCACAAACTTCCCTGGGAGTTCTGCTCCTGAACGATGCAGAGAGGCTGCAAAAATCCCAAAATTTGGTCAAAATTTGGGTGGAAAAGGAGAGAAAAAGCAGGGAACAGGGATGTGGTGATGCTGAGGGTTGCGTTTGCAGACAGCTGGAGACAATTCCCTGACAATTCACATAAATCCATGAATTCTCTCCTGCTCTGGCCATGAACCAGGAGGATTTCCTGAGCCACAAAGTGAAAGACTCTGTATTTCCTCCATGCCTGTCTGCACATCCAAATCCACCTCCAGAATTCCAACTCTGGGATGGAAAAAGGTGGGAAAAGGCACGTTGGGATCCCAGCACACGAATGTTGTTATCAGTGAAGTGTTGTTATCATCTGGGCAAGGAGAGATAAAGCAGAGGTGATTCAAATCACCTGGAAAAATCCAACCTGGGCACTTTAAGGGATGTCCTGGAGATTTTGATGCTCTTGGACAGAGCAAGGGATCCACGAGCAGGGCAGGGCTTGGTGTTAATTGTGTTAATTGTGTTAATTACTGTGTCTTTGGCAGGTGATCAAACTCAGCTTCGAGGAATTCGAGCTGGAGAGAGGCTACGACACCCTGACAGTGGGGGATGGAGGCCAGGTCGGAGACCAGAAATCTGTGCTTTATGTGTGAGTACCAATTCCCAGGAAATCCTCCTGGGGGGAGCCTGGCCAGGGGGGGCTGGGGGCTTGGGATCTGTCCCTGCTGCCCCTCTCCAGTGGGTTTGGGGCTGGTTGGCATTTGTGGGACACCAAGTTCTCCCCTCTGTGCTTCCCTCCTGCTCAGGGAGAGGCTGAGGCTCTCCAGGTGTCTGAGAAAAGCTGGGATGCAGAAGGAAAAGCAACCCAGGCACACCCCAGGAGCTGTTTGGATCTCTCTCTGCTGCTGCCATCATTTTGAGCTGTACATCTTGGAGTGACATCCCCAGCATTTCACAGCCAGGGTGCATTTGGGGAAATGAGGCTGCTTCCAGGCTGGGATTTGGGATTTTTTGCATCCTTTACTTGCAAATCTGGTGTTCTGTGGGGGTTTCTGCAGCTCAGGGAGCTCACAGATGGTCCTGCTTTCCCTCCAGGCCTCTCCAGAACCACTCCAGCAAAGCTCTTGTGTTCTAATGGAGAAATTCATTGTTTTCTTTTATTCTTCCTCTTCTCTTGTTTTTCCACATGAAGCAGCCTCCCACTCCATTTTCACACATCAACATTCCCTGGTCTTTCCCAAACCTCTGTTTCCCCGAGGTTTTGTTCCTTCCCAGCACAGGGACAGGGCTGGGCCTTGCTCAGGAACCCCAGCCTGGAACGTGCAGAAATGTGAAGGTTCATTATTGCACAAGTGGAATCCAAGGACATTTCACAGCTGCTTGGTCAAAACCTGCAGATCCTTGCCAGAGCAGCAGTTTGGAAGAAACTCCTGAGATCATTTCCTATCCCATCCCTTCTGGTTTGCCTAAAACCCACAAAGATTTTCCTTAGATTGGGTTTTAATCATTCCATGGTTTTTTCACCCTCTCTTTTATCTCCTCAGCACTTTGCTGATGCAGATTTGGAATATCTGAGCACTGAGCAAGGTGCAGTGCCTGGAATCTTTTCCCAGGACTTTTCCAGTAAATTGCTGGTGCTAATCCTTCCAGGGAATTTTTTTTTTGTTAATAATCTGGGAGGATTAATTGAAAAGTAATGAAATGGGAGAGAGATGTGAAGACCACAGTGGGAATTAATGTGCTTAAAAGTCCATGGATCACTTTTCCCAGAGTTTGCTGCCCACTGTCAGCTGGATTCCCACATCAGGAATATCTGGATACAAAGTGCTGTTTCTTTGGAAGAATCAAAATGCAGAAACTCCTGTCAAAGGCAGCAGCTCTGATTTTCTCCCTGCTCTTCACTTCTTGGCTGTTGAGGAGCTCAGTGCTGCTGCCTTTCCAATCAAGGAGTGCACCTGAGTGGAGTTGCACAGCGGCAGATTCCATCCCAGAGGGAGCTGGGAAGGACCATTTGTTTCCAGGCTCATTCCCACCCCTGGAAAATGGGAACAGAGCACATTGTTAGGCTGAGCTGCCTGACTTGCAGAGAGGCTTTGATTTCCTGAATCAACAAGCACCCAAATCAATCACCCAGCTCGTTAAAAGTGGGGTGGCAGAGGATGCAGAAAGCTTTGAAGCACCTTTTCCTGGAGGTTTTTCCTCTTGGAATGTTCCTCATTCCTGCCTGGCTGCTGCTTCAATAAATAACTCGAGAATCAACAGTAACACTGCTGAACATCTCTGGGATGCAGAGCAGGTGCTGAAACAAGATCCCTGCTTCCTTCTCAGCACCCTGAGATCAGTGAAATTCCTGCTGCAGTTCTGAGCAATCAGGGAGCAAAGGCAGGGCAGAGCTGGGAGAGCTTTGCTGGGGCTGGGAGAGATGGTTGTGATGCCATGATGTTTTTTTGCTTTTTATACATACCCCCTCTATAGACTCTTTTGTATAACTTTAATGTATTCTTAAGGCCCTTTTAGCCCACATACTCCTAATTGTTCAGGTTTGATAACCAGCATAGGCCCAGTATTCCCTTAAGCCAGGAGACCAAACATCTCAGAAGCCTCAGACACCAAGGCCTTCTCTGGAACACATTTTATAAACTAAAATAGGCCTGTCCAGGGGGGAAAGTTCCTCAGAGAGAGGGGTTCGCTCAGCCTCTCATTGGGGAATCTTTGATAGAGATGCTCATTGGTAAAGCCTATCATTTTATACCCAAACCATTGTGTGTGTGCATTTCGGGGGTACCCACGGGGGAGCATTTTGGTGTGCATTTGGATGTGCATTCCAGCGTGCTCCACCTGGACGGAGTGCACCAAGGATCCTTCAAATAAATACCAAGGTAAAATCTCTTTTTCCCCTCTAACCGTGTTTGGCTCTTGATTTTAAGACAAAGAAAAGGCATCAGTTGTGATTCCAGGGAAAAACACATCCAGGTTCCAGGGAGAGCTTGAGCAGTGGCTGCTGCAGGTGTCCCTGGGGCCTGTGAAATCTCTGGGATGGAGAGGAGAGGTCTCTGGATGTCCAGGATGCTCCCATTTCCCTGGGATGCCTGTCCTGGGAAGGAGCTGGCACTCAGCAGGGAGCGGAGCTGATGTGACCTGCATCCAGCAGGACACAGCCCTTGGAGCTGGCACAGAATCCTGGAATGGTTTGGGGCAGAAGGACCTTAAAGGACCTTAAAGTTCATCCCATTCCACCCCTGCCATGGGCAGGGACACCTTCCACTGCCCCAGGCTGCTCCAAGCCCTGTCCTTGGGGCCTTGGGCACTGCCAGGGATCCAGGGGCAGCCACAGCTTCTCTGGGAATTCCATCCCAGCCCTTCACCCCCCTCCCAGGGAACAATTCCTTCCTAAATCTCCAACCTAAACCTGCTCTGTGCCAGTCTGAAGCCATTCCCCCTTGTCCTGGCACTCCAGTTCCTGATGCAGAGTCCTTCTCCAGCTCTCCTGCAGATCCTGGAAAGTGCTGTGAGGTCTCCAAACAACCTTCTCTTCTCCAGATGAACATTTCCAGCTCTCCCAGCCTGGATCCTGTCCCTTTATCAACTTCACATCCTTGCTCTGGACTTGCTCCAGCAATTCCATGTCCCTCTTATGTTGAGTTGAGTTTTTCCAGGAGCCTTTCAAGTGCTGCTGTTGTACCTGGGGCTGGGCACAACCCAGAGCTGAACACGGGGATGAATTTGGATTTATTTAAACACCACAGCAAAGAGAAAAAACCCTCTCATCCCTCTCCACTCGCACTTAATTTCTAAATTTCTCGCCGATAATACCTCAGCAGAAACAGGATAATCACAACATTAAACACAGGCAACACAACAGCCCTGCTCCTGGAATCCTCATCCTGCCCACGCCGTTCCTGTTTCCAGGAGCACAGGGAAGGCAGCGAGCTGAGCTCCACGTGGGCATCTGCCTGTGGAGAAGATGCTCGTGTGGGTGGGGATGAAGCTCTAAAGCTGTGTTGAACCACACCGAGGTGATTAATCCCAGAGGCTGAATGAGCCTCATTAACAGGGAGAGATCGGTGACGTTCCCCTAAATCTCCTCCTGGGAGGATGCTGAGGGGAAGGCAGAGCCCTGATCCTGCTGGGATTAGTGGCACTTCTCGAGGGCTCACGGGGTGTTCAGCAGATTTGGGGCTTGTGCTTTTGTCTGCCAGGTGCTTTTATTTTTTTTAGATCCTCATAGCAACTTCTCTCAGGGTGGAAATGGAGTGATGCTGTTAAACACAAATTATTGGTAGATATTGAGAATATTTAGAGTAGAGTCTTGACAAGGTAGAGGCCTTGTCAAGCCTCTGAAGTGGGGGAACGATGGCTTGAGGTTTAGCTTTTATATTCTGGATTGCCCAGTGTAAAACTCTGAAGTGTCTCTTGGCCTGCTGCTGCTGCTGCTCTCTCATGCTCAGACAGACAGAACAAAGTCTCTGGGTTTGCTCTCCAAGGACACCCAGGGCCCAGAACTGTGTAAACCAACATCTTGGAGAAGGGGAGCTGAGCTTAGAGAACTTACATCATTAGCTAAAGTTTTAATTGGGAAATTGATGCTGGTATGCAAATGAACCAAAGCTATAAAAGTGTGAAGAACTCATGACTCATTGTCCATCTTGGGGTCCATTTTGGCAGCAGCCTCTGCTCTCCCCACGGTGTACCTTTGAAGGCCTTTCCAATAATTATCACCTTTATTCCCTTATTCCTGTCCAGTCTCTGTTTCCAGGTCGCCTCTCAAGGCGTCAGTAGCAGGGAATGGTTGGAAACCAATTCTTTGTGACTCTGGAACCTGCTGTGAGGGCACTTGGGAGGGTTCACTCAGTCAGGGCACAGTTTGGGTTCTGGGAATTTTATTTGTTTGCTGCTGTTTTGCCTCAGCAAGCAGGGAAACGATTCCTTTTGCTGCTGGGGGATCTCTGGCAATAATGGCAGTGAACTGTAATGATTGCACTGAGGGTGGTGGGAGAAGATCCACTGTGGGGGCAGAGTGCAGGACACGAGAGACTTGAAAATCTCCCCATTTTTTGGACAGCAGAATCTTTCCCAAGAGCTTTCCAGTCAATTTTTCCTGGGTTTTGGGGTGCTTCTTAATTAATTTGGCATTTCCCTGCTCGTGCAGAGGCCTTTATTTGAGGGTGGGTGAGTCTGAGGCCACTTGGAGGCTGCTGATTTGGTGCTGTTGGTGTTTTGTGCAGCCTGACGGGCACCACGGTCCCCGACCTCATCGTCAGCACCCAGCACCAGATGTGGCTCCTGTTCCAGACCGACAGCGTCAGCAACCTGCTGGGCTTCAAAGCCACCTACGAAGGTAATCCAGGCTCCTCTTCCCAATTCCCCCCTTTCCAAAGGATCAGGGACGAGCCAAATGCAGTGATTTGGGAGAAGAAGGAGCTTCTCTAAATCAGTCGAAGCTCTGAAGGTTTTTTTTTTTCCCTTGAGAGGAGCTTTGCTGGTTCCTTTCCCATCCAGGCTGGCTGGGTGGGGGCTGTCCCGTTGCCATTTCATGTTTTCTTGGAAAAGAGGTGGGAATCTCAGCTGACAGCACCAGGCTGTGCCCGTGGGAGGGGTTGGGATGGGGGAATCGATGGTTCCAGCAGAGCACTGCTGTCAAATCCTTTAAACTGGGACTAGGCTGGAGTGTTTTGAATAAAATAAAAGTTAATCCCGAGATTTTGTCAAAGAAACTCAAGGAATGCAGCAAGATGTGAGTGCTCAAGTCTGGCCTGAGCTGCTGTGTTTGCTGCTGTCACAGGTGTTGGCAAAAACAGGGAAAATGTGATGGGAAAAGTGTCCCTGGGAGCTGCTGAAGTGTCCAGCAGGAACATTGAGCTCTGGATTTTCCAGGCCCCAAATGCACATCGGCCCTTGGTCATTTTTAAAGGAATTCCCATGGCTGTCCCTGCTCCAGGGGCTGCCAGGGCCTGGCCCTGGGGCTGCTGCTGCTGGGGGAGCTCCAGGAGCAAATCCCAGGAGCCTGAGGGATCTGAGATCCAGGAAAACCCAGCTGGAGAGCAGGGAGCCTGGGGGGGAACAGGTCCTGATGCTGGGATGTTTGCAGGGATGCTGGGATGTTTTCCAGGATTGCAGGAATACTGGGTTATTTGCAGGATTGCAGGAATACTGGGATGTTTGCAGGATTGCAGGAATACTGGGATATTTTCCAGGATTCCAGGAATACTGGGAAGTTTGCAGGATTGCAGGAATACTGGGATATTTGCAGGATTGCAGGAATACTGGGATGTTTTCCAGGATTCCAGGAATACTGGGATGTTTTCCAGAATTCCAGGAATACTGGGATGTTTGCAGGATTCCAGGAATACTGGGATATTTGCAGGATTGCAGGGATTCTGGCATATTTTCTGGGATTGCAGGAATACTGGGATATTTTCCAGGATTCCAGGAATACTGGGATGTTTGCAGGATTGCAGGGATGCTGGGATATTTACAGAATTTCCGGGATGCCAAGGTATTCTATGGGATTTCAGGAATGCTGGGTTATTCCACAGGATTTCAGGATTGCTGGGGTATTTCCAGGATTTCAGGACTGCAGGGATATTTCCAGGATTTCGGGAATGCTGGGATATTTGCAGGGTTTCAGGATTGCTGGGATATTTCCAAGATTCCAAAGCCACAGCAGAAAAGCCATGGAGGGGCACCAGGGAATATCCCAACAGGGAACTGCTCCCTGTGACCCCCCCCCAGTCCCTTGGGGGATCCCCATTGTCCCTCAGGCCTTGGAATCTCATGGAATTGGAGTTTCCAGGGGCAGCTCTGCTCCTCCCCTTCCTGCACAGCAGAATCCCAGGATCCCTGAGGCTGGAAAAGCCCTCCAGGATCATCCAAGCTCTGCCCCATCCCCACCTTGTCCCCAGCCCAGAGCTCTGAGTGCCACATCCAAGAATTCTCTGGACACCTCCAGGGATGGGGACTCCAAATTTCCCCTTTCCAATGCCTGACCTCCTTTTCCATGCAGAATTTTTCCCTAAAATCCACCCTGAGCCTCCCCTGGCCCAGCCTGAGGCCGTTCCCTCTCCTCCTGTCCCCATTCCCTGGCAGCAGATCCCAAATCCCACCTGGCTGCCCCCTCCTGCCAGGCAGAGAGTGAAAAATTCCCTCCTGATCCTTCTTTTCTCCAGGCTGAGCCCTTTTCCCATCTCCCTCGGCCGGGACCAACAACAACCCCTGTAATTCCATCCAATCTTTTCTCATTTCCCGGGCATCTTTGCAGTTTTTCCAGCACTTTGCTGACTCTGCTGAAAGGATTTGTGCATGGACGAGCAAATCCTCCCCGTGCTGAGGCCCAGGCCACCGTCTCTGGGCGGAAAATCCCGAAATTTTTGCAAATGCTTGGAGCTGCAGAACAGGAGGCATCCAAGGGAGAGGGAACTGCCAATTCCCAAATGCATTCTGGAGCTCCTAACAAGTTCCAATATCAGTTTTTATGGCCTGATTGCGAGAGGAAAATCAGAGCTGATGGAGCTGTGGAGAGTCAGGAATGAAAATCCGCCTGGCAGGAGGATTTTGGATATCCATCAGTCCCAAAATGGGGAGTTGGAGTGAGCATCCTGAGGGAAATGCAATCCCAGAGGCTGCCCCGGGGCTGGGACAGCTCCAGCAGGAGATTTATGGATTCTCCTCCCAGGAGCTGCTGGAAGGCCCTGCTGAGGAGGGGGATGTGCCACCACATTGTGAATGCTGGATTTTAGGGAGCCCAGCCAGGTCCTTTTTGCTTCATGTGTGGGTAAAGATGAACAATATTTGCACCAGGAAGGGTGTGGAGAACACAGAGGGCCTGGGTTTGGGATTTTCCCAGCGTTCACACAAAGATAGGATGAGTTTGGAGCCAACACCCAGCATGTGTAAATCATTGATTCTCAGTTCAGCTCTGCCAGGCCGAGGGCCTGAATCATTCACGTTCCCCAAAATCGCTCCCAAATCTCCAATCCTGACTTTTATCCTCATGAACAGGCTTTTTTTTCATAGTAATGAACAATATTTCAAGATTTTCCAGTGCTTGGCAGAAGGAATTTGGATTAAGCTCCACTTTGCTGGAGAATCTTTTCCTTCCTCCCCACTGCTGAGGGATGCTGTGATTTTTGGGAGAGAGCTCTGAGCCTCCCAGGGTCCTGGGGCTTCTCTTCTCCCTCTTTTCCTTTATTCCTGGCTGATTTGTTTGGAAAACCCCTTCCCCTGGAGCTGATGCCTTCCACATCCCTTGGGATATTCTTGTGGAATTCCCATCCCCTTGTGACAGCTGGAATAAAGGATTCCTTCAGGTCATGTTTTTCAGAAGTTCCTGAGAAATTTAGGATTGATTAAAGAAGATCCAGACTCCCATAATTTCACCTTCTGAGGGTGAAATTCAGTGAGGGTGAAATTCTGAGGGTGAAATTCCCATCAGTGGAATGAAGTTCCCCCGTAAAACCCCCCTATTTCTTCTTCTGATGAACCCGAGTTTATTCCAAGCAATAGCATAAGAGTAAATTAATTATATAAATTCCTGTGGTAGGAACAGAAACATTAAAACACAAAAATAATTTTTTAAAAAAACAGAACAAAGCCAGATTTTAATGTAGTGTTGTACTGTTTTAATAGAAAGCGAGAATTTCAAATTAAAACCAGATTTATGGACGCTCCCACCCCGATTTAATTTGGATTTCTGCTGGGATCGCGTTGGTGCTGACTCAGTTGTGTGCCCCGAGCCCCCTGCTGCAGGCAGGGGATGATTAAAGGCTGTTCATTGTCTGGGGAGTGCTGAGCAAGGCTTTGGCTGTGGAGAGCTCAGCTCCCAGCTGGAATTCAGCCCCACGCTGCTAAAGAGGCTCAGGAGCTCTGCAGGGCTGGAGCCGGAGATTTCCTCTGCTTCCCTTTGTGCTTTTCATCAAACTGGGCTTTGCTGGGACAGGCTGCTGCTTCCTGCAGCTCTTTTCCTCTTTAGTCAGGTGGAAATCCAGCCCTGCATTTATTTTTTTGGGTTCTGCATCACCTGTCCCTGCTGTGATGGTGGGGGTCTGTCAGGAGCTGCGGGGTTCCCATCCCTCCTGCCCTCCTTTCCTGTCGAGTTTGTCCCAAACCCTGAGCTCTGAGGTGCTGCTGAGCCCCAGAAGGGCTTGGGGCTCGTGCTGTGCTGAGCTGAGCTCTGCCAGGGCCGTGTTCCTGGTGTTTAAGCCTTGCCCAGAGCTTAGGCAGGGTTTGGGGTGGTGCTGATCCCACCAGGGCCAGGCTCAGCTGCACTGCTCTGCTCTGGGGCTTTCAGTTGCGAGGGAGAGGCAGGAAGGGCTTTTTCCCTTTAGTTCATCCTCTTCTTGTTGTGTTCCCTCCTCTTCAGATCCCTTTTTTCCTCATTCAGGGAGTCCCAGACTGGTTTGGGTTGGAAGGGGCCTTAAAACCCGTCTTGTTCCACCCCTTCCATGGGATCAGAACCAGAGGACCCTTTGGGTTGGAAGGAGCTGATCCTTTTTTTTATTCATTCTTGGAGTCAAAAACTAAAAAGCAACAGGAACTCCCTGGTCCTGGTTCCTCCAAATTCCTACCTGACAGCATTAATTTTAATTAATACAGCCACGTTAATTTAAACACCAAATCCTGTGTGTGAGCTAAAACACTTCCCTGACTGGGGGTGACGCTTGTGGGGTTTCCTCAGGTCTCACAAATCCTTCACCCTGTGGCTATCCCTTCCAAAAACCAGAGTTCAGCTCCCAAAATCCTCATTTTCCCCCAGAACCAGAGCTGAGGAATTCCCATGGAAGCTCAGGAGAGGAGCAGCGTGGTTTTGGGGTCCCTGCAGGGTGTGTGAGGGAGGTTCTGCTCTCAGGGACCCCATTTCCCACCCCCCACCCGCAGCAAACAGCACAAAGAGCAAAACTCCCAAACTCCTGCTGCCACATTTTCCCTCGGAAAACGCCGGATTTTGTCAAAATTCCCCCTGTATGAATAATATTTGATGGAGAAGCTGTGAAAGATTCACGTCAACTTGTTTCCTTTCAATAATGTCAAAACACTTGATTTGGATGTTCTTGTTTAGTTTTGACTTTTATTATTCTAATGTGGAAGCGATTTTGCTTTAAACATTCACCAAGAGGAATGTTTCGATCTCACTCAATGTTTTGATATTTTTGCATCGCTCCTTTTCTTCTTTTTTTATGGAATTTCTGCCCTGCTAAATATTGCATGGATTTTGCTCCCTACGCAAAGAAATGCAGGAACCGGGGGATTTTTCTCGGGTCAGAAAATGGGATTTCTGCATAAATTCCATTTCCTGACCTCTGCGAGGTGATGAAACCTGCGAGCTGTGGTTGCCTGCTGCTGACAAGGGCGGGGTGGGAATTAGGAGCTCTAATTCCTCGTTTCTCTCCCAATTTTAATCCCCTGATTTGAGCCGGGGTCGTGCAGAGCCATAGGAAAGGGTGAGGAGGGAGGAGACCCCTCGGTGTTGTCTTTATTCTCCCTCAGCAAAGGGTCAAAATGCTCTGATTTTCCCTCACTGGCTGCGTTTTTTCCGAGCTCCTGATGCCCTCAGCACGTCCTGGTTTTACAGGAGCCAGGGAGAAGCTGCACATTCCCAGTTCCCTTTGGAATTAGGGCTCTGGAACTTCGGCTTCTGCCGTAGCTGGAGCTTCTTGGTATGGAATTGCTGCAGCTCCCATCCCTCCAGAGCCACCGGCCCCAGCTGAGGGAAGCATTTGGGGTTGGCTGTGGGGTTTTGGGCTCTCTGACCCTTCTGGGGAAGCTCCCGTGGGCATCAGAAGGATGGGGCTGCCACGATGGGGTTGGGCAGGAATTTTTGTATCCCTGTGTTGAGGAGTTTTGGGGCTGCCAGGATGGGAATTTTCTGTGTCCCTGTGTTGAGGAGTTTTGGGGCTGC
>VZRV01010137.1:247922-338010 GCA_013398115.1 Falcunculus frontatus | reverse complement strand
GCCGCGCCCCCTGCCGGCCGCGGCCCGCACCGCCGCCCCCCGAGCCTGCCCGCGGGGCCGTGCGCGGGGTCGCAGTTGTTTGCCTTCGGTTTTCCTTTATTTATTTTCCCGTTTCTTCCCTTCAAACGGCGAAAGACAAACGCCGGCGAAAAGTTGGTTGCGTATCTAGGTGTTACTTAACGGTAATAGTTACACACGGGTGTTTTCTTGCCACGTTTTAGGACGAAAGGAAGGCTCCCGGTATTTCGGATGTTTACTCGTGTGTGCGTCGAGTTGGTTTGTTCTTTGTACATGGGCTTCGAACTGCAGTATAATAGATAGTGTGAAAAGGGCTTTGTAAACCGTAAAAACTGGCAAAGCAGGATTGTTGTACCTTAAAAACAACCTCTCATTAATATTTTTAGCTAGACTGCTGTTACTGTTGCCAGTACTGTTGTTTAGAGCGAGACACAACAGCTCTTTTGGGTTACAGCAGCTTAATACAAGTTTGTCAGAACTCGGTCGCTGCCTTCAGTAAAGGTGCAGGCATCACCTGAAGGTGTTTGTACGGTTACAGGTTCTTTCTCTTCCAAGTCTTTTTCTGCATTTGTGTAGTTGCTCTTTCAGAATGTCCTGGCAATTGCTCAGGTTCCATGTGGGCTTAACTTAAATGCCAGCCTTGTGCGTCAGTATTACTGGGATATGGGTGAACTAAATTTCTGAAATTCTTATGAGTAGGAAAGCATTGCCTGATTCAAAGGTGGGACAGACCACTTGGTAGCTTTCTTGGATCTTGATCTAGAAAAAGCTCCAGGCAGGTTCCCGTGACTGAGCTCTGTCATGTAAAGAGTAGAAAAAGCCTGCTAGCACTGAACTGCTTTGATAGTCTGAAAGCCTAAGAGTGGAAAATAAGCAAGCAGGCCAGCAAGAGCTGGCAACAGCCATGCTGCTTTGGGATTTAGTTGCATGCTCATCCAGTCCCATGACTAAGGGACAGGTTTTTGGGAGACACGTTTCCCCTGCCAGCTGTGGTCTGCTCTGGGAGTGCCTTTCCCCTTGCTTGAAGGGTGTCTGAAGACTGTTACATAGCTTGTGAAAGAAAGCACACACTCTCACATCTTGAAGTTTTGGGTGAACTTTGTAGTTTCATGTTTTCTTGATTTTATTTTCTTTCATTTTTGTCCCCTGGCCTGTGGCATGGGACTGATGTCTGTTCTGTCTTAAGAAATATGTGAACCCAGAGTGTGGTGTGCTAGCATGATACCTGACATGTATTATTGGATTAGGGACTCTTTGCTGCCTTCCTGTGTATAGTCAAGAGAGTGCCTGAACAGTACAGTGGAGGCAGTACAAAGTCTGTTCTGACAGATTGTTACTTAGTCCCGTGAAATTTCTATGCGATAGTTTTTTTCTGTGTGTTCTTCTTGCGCTCTCTGTCTTCAAATGATTTGTACTTTGGTTTGCTGTTATCAATATATTAGTACTATGAAATACGCCTTTTATTTCTTTTGGCAAATATTTGCGTTAAAGCAAACGTTTTGTTGTGCCTGGCAAGGCTGTGAACCTGCATTGTGGGTTTCAGTTACTCTCTGAGTGGGCCTAACATGCAGCCACAGTCTGGTGTAATTACCCCTTGTGAACAAAAGAGCGTAACGCGGGTGCCTGCGCCGTTTGAGGCTTCGTCGCCTTCCTGAATGGCTTGCAAGAGTGCAGAGACTACAGAGCTGTGGATGTGACAAACTGTCAAAGCTTTCAGATGGGCAAATCCATTTATATTTTAGGCAATTTTTGTGTTTTCCCCGTCTCTTTATCTGCTTTAAATGAAAATGTCACGTTAAGCAGATTCCTGCTTTCTGACTTGTCTAGAATATGCTCCGGCTAGAATGCAGCATAAAAAGTCCTTTATGCTGCTCTATGTGCACAACTTTTTCTTGGATCTGTTCCGTAGCTCTTGAAACCTCTTCAATTTCTTGGTTTCATCTTCAAATGATATGTATCGTTCTATGATACTTCTCATGCCGTCTCTGCCTTCCTTCATTTTTTGATGCTTTGCCTCAGTTATTAGGTTAACTACATGCTGTCATCTTTTCTCGTTTGTGTTTTTTGCTGTGATATATTCTGTGCATAAGTTACGTATCTTTTTTAAAACTGATCTTGCAGTCAGCTCTGTTCTTGAAATATGTTTGTGAAGTTTGCAGAAATCCTATTGTCAGCTTTGAAATTTTTGTCCTTTTTTCTGTCCACGATATGTGTACTCAACTAGATTTATATGCGTTGCGTAGATGTGACTTATTCCTGTGGGCTAGATTTCTGACAGGTCAGAACAAACTGGAGTTTAAACATATAATTCAGTTTTTGTCTGTCCAGTGTAGCGTTGTCTGTAATGTTCAGGAGTAAAGTACTGTAGAATTGGCCTTTTGAGGAGGTTTGCTCTGTAAAGCTGCACTGGTACTGTACTAATTGAAAAGGAGTGTGGGGAAGCCAGTCAGGTAAACTGGGAATTAAAAATGCAGGTGCCCCTACAAAGTCTTCCGTGTAGCACTTTTCCAGGGCTGTTTTGTTTCTCAGCAAATGCAGTGAACTTCTAACATGTCTCAGTGATAAATAGGTTAAGAAGTTATCAAATGTGTGCATGTCAATTACAATAACAATCTTTGCCTTTTGAAATGCTTGCAACCTTTCTGATGTATCTTTTTACATTAAAAATATTTGTCTTTTTTTTTCTTAAACAAAGGAAATGTTTTACTGTTCAAAGTTAGAGCAATGGGGCATAGAAAGGAAAAGCAGCCTTTTTTTTTTTTTTTCCAAATTAGCACTTTACCTGAAAATTTCATAATGGTGTCAACTTTGGTGTCTTCCCCCTCAAGGAGAAAATTTTATATGTCTACAGAAATGAATATTTAATTTCAGCAGCTTAGAGGGCAGTAAGAGAAATACAGCACTAATCTGTATGTATGTACATGCTTCTGTTGCAAAGCAAAGTCAGATTGATTAAATTTATGTGGAATTGTTTTTAAATTGATAGCTCTTGCTCTCAGGATTAGTTCTGTATTTTGTATAGTCTTGAAAGAATCAACTTTTCCCTTTCCTAGAGCAGTTCATTGATGGTATTTTGCCATTAGATGTTTGATGTTTTTTACAGCTTTGTCCTTATTAGAAAACATTTAATAACATCATTTGAAAAGAAAGGTGATTTGTGTACTGTTTGAAGATTATCATTTAAACTGCAAATGCCTTGAGGCCTTTTTTCCTCAAATGGAGGAAAAATTCAGTGCCAAAGTCACATCTGAGCGAAGTTCACATAGAACATATTTTTTCTGATACTGTATCGATTTGAACGTGTTTTTGTTTGGTGTCTGAAGAAACACAAAACTTCTCACCCACTCGTTAATATGATCTCGGTGTAAAATCAAGGTTTCCCCCTTACAGCTGTTAGGTTACGTGGTACAGGTCTCTCTGTATGCACTGATTGCTGCTCTGAAGGCAGGCTTTCTCCATAAGAAAAGAAGGAAATGCATGTGCTATAGTGACTACTTTTCCTGAATTGATTCTTTGTTTTGGAGCTTTAGACATGAGGTTCTGCAGGATGGGCTTCACCAACTCTTTGCTGCTGAAAGAGGCTGTCCCGCTCCTGGCTGCATGCTACTGTAATTCTTCTTTTGCTGGTTCAGTGCTTGCCTGATTGGTAAATCAGCTCTGCTCAGAAAACTGACAGAACCCATTCTCCTCCTGGGTTAGCTTTTTGTTGGGTTACTGAGCTGAGTGGGCTCGTCAAAGGCTGGGATGAGTCCGAGAGCGTTGCAAAAAACTTGGAAGAATGCGTTGTTGGAGATGATACTGGTGGGAAAAGACAGGAGAGTTGCTGCCTTTTCTTCCTCACTGCCGATTGGGATTGATAGCTTACTCGGTTTTGTAGAGCCTTGTTTTTGTGTCTCAGTCACCACGTGTGACTGTGCCCAGACCCCGTTGCTCAGCTGGTGGGGTCCAGGGGATTCAAGGCATTTCCAGCGTGGCAACCTCAGAACATCATCTGTTTGCAGGGGTAGGTGAAGCTCCTGTGTGTGCCTTGGAGCTGGAGGACAAGGCAATGGTGATGCTCGTGTCAGGGAAATGGAGATTGCCAAGAGACTGTTAACAAATGTTTTCTGGTGCAGACCTTTTCTTTACAGAAAATTAAGGCCTTGTGGTTGACACATTCAGGGGCCTGAACTGAATCAGCAAATCGTTGTCTGGTCAACAGAGCTTTGGTCTGGCACCAGAGAACTCTCGAGCTGACTTTCTGGCTTTTGGGATGTATAAGCCTTAAATTCTTCGTGTGGCAATTTGGTGTATCTTAGGGAAGTGTTTTAGACCTCGAGGGAAAGCGAATGTGTTTAATCTTACTTTTCCATGGCTTAGCCGTGTTTCCTGAGAAGTAAGATGGAAGCCTCAACTTCAGTCCAATAAACTGTGTACCCTCTGCCAAAGAATTAAGTAACTTGAAGTGACTTCGAGCTCTTTTAACAATACAAAAGCTGAAACAGTTTTAGTTAGACTGAAAAGAAACTAGTTATAATGAGGATGCTAGACGAGCACTTGTGTAACTGGGTGTCTGTTTCCAATCCTTTTATATTCATCATTTGGACAAACCATTTTTTTCCTCTTGGTTCCCATCTGTGAAGTGGGAAGACTTATTAATATATATTAAAGTTAGATGTGTTCTACCATAATAAGCACTGAAGAGTTGCAAGTATTCAAATTGCTTCAGTTTTTGAAATTGTGTTTCAAACATGTAGAATTGTGTGCAAGTTTTTCTCTTTATAGTTTTCTTGAAGAACTGGCTTTATTTGAAGTAGGTGTATTTTGAAAGTTAACACTCCTTTCCTTGAGATCTGTGATTTTGTAATTTTTTTTCATTTGTTCTGGAATGAAACGTAGTAGATGTTTTAGTTCATGCCTTCTGATACATTAACTAGGATAAGAAAACAACATGTTGTCCAATAAAGATGTGTAAGAGAACTGAATGGTACACAATTCAGCTTTTTTAATTAGAAGTCCAACAAGATTCTAGTGAGTTTCCAAACAGTTATTAAATGGTAGTAGTTCTAACTTCTAAAGTACAAATTAATTATTACCTTTACAGTGTTGGTTAAAAGATACAGAGGTTCAGGTTTAGTCATTTAAACACTACGTCTAATTTTCTGTAATATTATAGTTGACCTATATTTTTGGGTAATCATTTTTGTTTTGGCCCTTCTTGACTGTGCAAATGAAAGCACTGTAAGTATTTGTGTAATTTAACTGTGAATTTTTTGTTAGCTAGTTAATTTATGATGATTTTATATTCCAAAATGTCATTTGTTGATGCTCATGTAGCACTTCAGTATCTTCCTTTCCCTTTGTTATGTTTAATACATGAATGATTTGACTGAAGAATTCAAATGTTTTCAGAAGGCTCTGTTTTGTGACTTCTGTGTCTACAAACTGGAGAGGTAAGAGAAGTCTGGTTGTGTGACTGCTGCTTGGTACACTTGATTTCTGTATGTATCTACTAGGTGCTATAGTGCAGAGTGTGAGATACATTCTTTTTATTTTAAACTTACCTTGATCTGTTGATAATGATGAGTTCTCTTAGAACAACACAATGGCAGTAAAATGGCTTAAGCCTTAGAGTGGAGTATCACTCTGTTAACTGCCAGTGGGCAAAATCACATTAATTTTGTTTTCGTTCTTCATTTGTGGTTTCTAGCTTTTCTTTTTGTGGATCGTTTTCATATTCATTAGCAGATTTTTTTTTTTAATGATCAGTGCAGTTTCTGTGCACTTTCTGCATCATCTTTTGAAAGATCATGCAATAATACAGTGTTTTAATTCTGTTCACATGACAGTTTGCACAAGTTGAAGATGAACTAATACCCTTCCTGTAAATATTTGTACTTTCCCTACATCCCTGTAAAATAATATACCATTGTCTCAAAACAACTCCGAGTAATCAGGAAAGATTTCCATAGGTACAATGCACATACTTAAAACCATAAACATGCTCAAATTTTACCTTTGTCTCATTGCTGAAGTATGAAAATTCAATTAACAGCATTGCTATTGCTTTATTATATGAGAGATATTTTACTGAAATATAGAGCTTTTAAAAAAGCTAAGCTATTTTTCATTTTGTCAGTCCTTTCTAATGTATGATAACATTAGCTTATGAATACACAGAACTAACAATCTGTGGAGTATGAATTGTCTTGAGATGTCTGCTCTGTGGTGGTAATATGGATTTATGTGGCTGGTTACCCTCCTCAGGTCAATTCTGCTTTTGAATGGAATTAATATTTAATACTGTTTTCTCCACTACTTCAGCATTAACTAAAGTAGACTTCAAAACCAGTGTTTCTTTTTGAAAATACTGAGTCCATTGTTGCTCAGGCAGGCATAAATGCTGATGTTCACCACAAAAGCAAGAAAGCTTTTTTTTTTTAAAACCTCCCACATTATTCTGTCCTAAAAGCCATTTGGAGTAAGTATGATTGTTCTAGATTTTTAATATATTGTGGTATAAAGTCTATTCATTTTCATTTGAAACTGTCAGCTGACATTGCAGCTAGGGTGAGAAATTAATTTTATAAATTTGTGTTTGTTCCGTTTACATTAATACTTTATTCACTTAAAGGCTCTTAAAGCACTGTTCATGAAAATGAGTGCAAGGAAAGGTGACTCTCTGAGAAATTGAATCTTTGATATTGAAGATATGGGATTCATCTGATCTGTCATTCTTGCCACTTATCAGGCAGTATTTTCTAAAGAGAGTGACATTTTTCTTTTGAGAAGCTGATGTTTGACTGCCAGTAAACAAAGGCCAAATCAGATAAATGAAGAGCAGCCAAAGAAATCGCTGTCTTACTACCCAATAGTACTTGTAAACCTTCTAGTTGTCTTGCTCAACATACAGATTTTTAGTTTTGTTTCAATAACATTTGGATCTTTCACTAAAGGATTACATCATGCTGTTGACTTGCAAAACTTGGTGTCAAGAACAAGCAGAACAAGAGAAATGAGGTGTTGCAGGTCAGCGCCGGGGCTTTCAGGGGTGCTGCTGGGCACATCTCTGGGGGCAGAGGGCAGAGTGCTGCACGGAGCAGTGTAGGAGCAGTACCAAAAGCAGGGTAGCTGTGCTATGAGGCACCGTGCTCAGGCAGACGTTGCCAGTCTGCCTCTCAGCAGTGTTATCCCTTATTTCATGAAGGTGTGCCGTGCTGACATATCACAGCCTCAAGCCCACTCTGTCCTAGGTATTTCTCTGTGCTCTATTGCTTATGTAACAGAGGACCAAAATCATCTCAAGAAAACTGGTGTGCACATGTAGCCTCTTAAATCTCAAGCTAAGTTCTGACTACAGTATTCGTCTGCCCAGAGGACACATCAGTGTGGGGCAAAGGTGAGCAGCACCTGGCTGCCTCTGCTGCTGTGCTCTCCTGTGTGAACAGCCAGGACATCTCGGAGCATCCCCTTGCATCTCCTAACACTGCAGTAAAATGTGCTGCTCTGGTGGAATGAGTATCACAGAAGCAGTTTAGAATGCTGTTCTTATTCTTGCTAAGAACGAATGGGACAGCTGTAGTATTGAGTGATTGGACTGATGTCCTTGCTGAAAAGTGCTTATTTAACATTGAACTGAGTGAAAGCAGATGCCTTGGCTGTACCTTATACTTCCAGCATGGTCAGCTGGCCTGTGCTTGAAGCATCATGGAACCGAAGGATTTAGGTATGAACTATGGTTAGGAGTATCATTTGAGTAGATCAGAATTTGCAGAAGCAAAGGTGCAACTCCTGAGTGCTTCTGCACTTTGGTTTTTGGAATTGGTGTGCATTGCCAGTGAGAATATACTGTGCATTTTGTTTCCTGGTCCTTATTTGACTGTGGAAATAAAGTTACTGTCTAATGAAAAAAAACAAACCCTCTACTTTAGAGAAGAAGACTCACTCCCAGTTAGTTCTGATACTGAATAGATTTATTACTGTAAGAGAGAACAAAATCTTGTGTGTAAGTGAAAGGAAGATATCGCTGGTACCAGTGTTCAACCTCTCAATGTCAGGTGCTGTTCCTTGCTTCTTAGAAAGATGCCTTGCATGCAAGTTGTCTTTTCCCAAAGCTCATTCCTTACATTAAGGAATGGATCAGAGATTTCTCTACAATCCTGTTGGCTTATTACACATTAGTGCTCTTGTGCCTTTTTTCTTCCCCCCAGCATAGGAATGTCAGTGCTTCTGTATGGTTGGCCAAATCTTTGTTTTCCATAGGGTTGCGCTGTGTCTAATTATCTTTTTTTCTTTGATGTCTAAAACAGTGATGCTGTGTGGGGACTGGGACAAGGAAATGAGCCCAAATCATGAAAAAGTGGTAAAACATGGGAAAATAAAGCTTTAGCGTTTCATTATGATCAGCGAAATGATTTTGAGCAGACATCTTGTTTGTCTGGACTAAAGTTACATGAAGCAGGCCCAGTAGATTTACACCATGTGATTAAGAGTGAACTGCAATGCATTCCTCACTGCTTTTGATACACGTGTGCCCAGAATGGGAGTGAATGCATCCCTGCAGTTTGTGATGGCACTTCTCAATGCAAACTACATGGAAAATTCCCAGGGAGCTGCTAGTGGATCATAGAGCTGATGAAGCAGTAAAACCTCTATTTGCAGTTTTCCACTCCATTCCAGGGCAACAGTAGTAAACTCTAACATGACTTTCATGATACATTATTAAATGCTTTGAATAGTCTATTTTTCTGGGGTGTTTTTTTTTTCCTTTTTTGTTTTTTGTTTTCTTCTACTGCTAATAAGGAATTTGAAGATAGAAGTAGCAGATAAATGTTTTATATAAATGTGTTGGCTAACCTAGTAAAATAAAATTCTGTTTCTTATGCTGACCTGAGGAAGCTGGACAAGCATCTTTCTAGTGTGAACATATGCATTGCTCTGAGCCCCTGGGAAATTCATCAGCTTTCTATGAAGCTCGTGCACCATGATACTTTGGAACAAGGTTTTTGTTAGGAAATGTGCTCTATCCCTTAATATGCTTGCCATGTGTTTAGAAGAAAAACTGTAAATCTCTAAATGATCATTGCTGGAAACATACTGACTGTATGCCAAGAGGATGGGAGTAAAGTAGATACTTCCTTTTCAAAACTGTACCAGACACAAAATAACTGAATGGAACTTATGGTTTTCAGGTGTCTGAAAAATTGGAACTGAGATCAGAAGATTTTTCTGTTCACGTGGGGTATCTACAAAGGGAGTAAGCAGCCTTGTATAGAAGAGTCTTGTAGGTGAAAAGCTGGATGGAGAGAGATCAGGAAAGTAAAGACAATGCAGAAGAAAACTGTTATCAGAACAAAGAATACGTGGAGAATATTATCTTGTACTGCAAGAGTGTGAAGTTTTAATTTGAACATTCATTTGTGGCTGAAAAAAGCCTCTGTGCTAAAACATCTGTTGCAGTGACTGGTCACTCTGAAGTGATGTGAGAAAGATCCAAGTTCTAAAGGAGCCAGTGGGATTGGTGATACTTGCTGATAGAAATGCATGGTTGAGTTTTTGATTGGATGGAAACTACTTTATGGTGTGCAGAACATAAGGAGTGATGATCAACATTAATTTAAATTTAAAATGTAACTTTCAGTATCTTTCTCTGAATGGAATCCAACCTGAATCAGCTGCACCAAGTCCAATTTAATTTATTGCATTTTCTGAAGATAAATACATAGTTTGAGGTTGTCTTATGTCTCTCTGTGGCTTGAATTGCTAAAGGAAAAAAGGTGTCTTTTTAAAGAAAGCTGACTCTGGGCATATTTAAATTGATGTACTACAAATTGCATTGTAAGGTTGGGGAATTCTCACTCTTCAAATAGCTTGGATTTTTTTTTTTTTTTTTAGTATTTCTAGTTTTAGGTAGTTTCATAGCCAGTGCTATGTAATATAAACAAACTGATAAATAAACTTTCCTTCTGTAATTGAATTGTGGGAAAATAGCTTAATAGTTCACATTCAGTGATATGTCAAACTCATTAAAGGATCTTTAAAAGAGATCATTGACCTCTAAATCTTTATCTAAGAAACACTTCTGGTAAAAAATTGTTCTTCTGTCAAGTATTTACTACTTTTTGCTAATTATCAAAGAAAAACCTCTTTGGCACTTTCGCATAACATTAGTGGAGGTTGTAAAGAAAACCAAAACATCATTATCACTTTCAAACCAGAAGAGCGACACCTGTTAAGTGTTACTTATACTCCAAAAAGTCTGGCAGGTATGAGGCAGGTCTTGGGCAAATTTCAAGTCCTTGCCAGTTCCTGCAATAATTAGAGAAATAGTCAGTTCTGCCCTTTTTAAAAGAAAAACAGGTGCATTCATAGTCTTGGGGATAGACTACTACATTCCTGTAGGAAGCGTTATTAAATCTGAAGACTAAAAAAAACTATTAGTATGTCTTCAGACTTGGAAAAGGTTGTGCTGTAATTCATGCTTACTTTATCTATGTATTCACTAATGTCAGGAGCAGGGACCAGAACTTAAGATAATCTTGTCGGTGTCTGAGGGTTTTAACCAGACCCTTGTGTTTGGGTCATGTTACATTCTGTTCTGGGCCCATAATTCTTGGGTACTTTACTGTAGAGTAAGAGGTCCTAAGTGGGGTGGATAAAGGGTATCTTTACATAAAAAGTGAGCTGGAGGTGAACATTCCCCTGAGATGTGTGGGCTTGAACTCTCACAACCTGAATAGGCACTGCTGCCATCTCAGCTGGAAAAACAAAAGAACTTCTGTCTTCATAACAAAGTTGTAGTGCCCAGCACTTGGGCAGTGTGGCAGCTGTGCCTTCATAACAAAGTTGTAGTGCCCAGCACTTGGGCAGTGTGGCAGCTGTGCCTTCCTCTTGGCTTCGATGCCAGGGAATGTGACACGTGCTGGGTTGGGAGCACAGGGTGAGCACAACTGGGGGTGCTTCTGGAATTTTGGGGTGAAGTGGTGAGGTGCTGGCTGAGTGTAGGGACTTCTGAGGTCAGCGTTCTTCTGAATTTAAATAGGCTTTAGGGACCAGCATCTTTAACTGGAGATTGCCCTAACAGCCATATACAGATGAATCTTTTCTTGTGTGTTCTTGCAATTTCTTTTCTTTTCCTCCTGTTTAGATGGGTTTCAAATGCTTTAATCTGCGGCCACTGTCATTTGTCCTGTCATTGGGCATTACTGAGCAGTGTCTGTTACCTTTCCCCTTCCATCAGGGCAGTTTTCACACATTGATATTTACACGTATTGATAAGGTTGGAAATTTTCTCCCAAAGGATTAATTTTGTGTTTTTCACGGTAAGTGAATGATAATGTCTCCTGTAATTTTTACAGGAATAGTAATTCAGTATTCATTTCCAGGGGGACTTTTTGCAATAGGTCCTCTGCTTCATGCTTCATATTTTTCCTGTGCATTTCTTTGAACATTCTTGTTTGAGCCACGGGAATTTTGTCCACTATGAAGAAGAAGGTATTTTAAGACCTACATATGTGCACACTACACATACACTGATTTATGGATAAAATAGTCTTCTTTTTTCCCATATAAAAGCAGTGGAGCTAAGTAGCATAGACTGTGAAGTCAAGGTTACCTCTGAAAGTGTTTGTGTGTAAAATTTAGACTAAAATATGTAGATTTTTGCTTTTGCAAATACTTTAGATGACTCTAAATAGCATATGATAGAGCAAAAATGGTTTTGGTAACCTGGATCTGAACTCATAAGAATTTTAGATTAAAATCAGTATGTCAAATTATATCCAGAATAAAAATAATGGATGCAGATAGAATTCAGTGCTGATGTAATTCAACCCCCAAACTCTTTTTAGCTTTGTTCTTCACTATTTGAAGTTTCCACATGGTCTGGAAATTACTGTGCTTCATTAATTCCATCTGAAGAGGATTGAACAGTTAGATTTCTGTGGCTGGAATAATGTGTAAAAGTAACTTCTTGATATGTTATGGACTGCATGGGTGCAGTTTTGACCAGCATGCCCCTCTGGACCTCTATAAGCAGCTGAGAATCCAATAAAGATCTCTAAATTATAGGCATTATCTAGTTGATTGAAGGAGCTTTTTCTACTTACTGCTCTGCCAGCCAGCCAATGTAACATCTGATATTTAGACTCATTATCTGTGTATCTGAAACAGTTTGCTTGTATCATAGCTTAAATAGAAGTTAATGTAATCAGATACTCCATCTGCTTTTGAAACGAGCATGGTGAGCAAGAGATGAGCCAGTTTGCTCTCAGATTTCTTCAGAAATGAAGCATCTGTCTCTACTTGCTATTGACTGCAAATCTATTTGCCTTACACAAGTAAGGTATTTCAAAGCTCTAGGAGCCATCATGTGTTTTTTGTGTTGTGATCAGGATGCAGAAATTATTCAGCTTAATAAAAAGCTTGCTAAAAAGTTCTAGCAACGTCTGAAAAATATTGCAGGCTGGAGGAAGAATTACTCAGTTGAGGAGCAGATGAGTTGAAAAATGTCCTTGATTTTTATTTTTCATTTTTTATTTTTCTTAAAGGAGAGCTATTTAATGAGTTGAATTTTGAAGGCAATGAAAGCTTTATTTCAGGTACAGCTGCAGCGTTTCTGAATGCTACTGTGACTGTTAAGGCTACTTAGTAGAAAGCTCCAGGAGGTCTTTAAAACCAATTTGGGTAAGAATTTTTTTAACCCAGTTAGGTGGTAAAGTGTTTTTGGTGTAAGGAGCCAATTAAAAGGTGTGTAAAGCAGGCTGAAGCCAAGTTTGCTGTTGCTGCAGTCTGTAAAAGCAGCAAACAGACATACAGTAACCCAAGAATAAGGGATTTGCAGCAGTAAGGCTGTGCTAATACTGGTTGCTGGTGCTAGAATGTGGGAGACAGAAAACTGTATCTCCTGACGTTGTTAGCAAAAAGTCCTATTTTCAAATCATTCCTGATGTCATTTTTCAATTGAAGTGGCACGGTTTAAAAACAGTCATTAGTGTCCTAATGATTGCCCCTCAGGCCAGGAAGTCATTGTGAGTTTGTTATTGTTCGCCTCCAAATCTTTTTTTATCACTTGAGATACTTGAGAACAAGACAGAGCTGATGGTGTCTACTGACAGTGTTCCTCAGGATGTCATAAGCTTTGCAGACTGTGCGTTGCATAAAATAACAGTGCTGATAGTACTTGTCAGGCTTCACAATCTTTTTAAACAGCTCATCTTTATTAGGCAACATGATCTTTCTAAACAACTCATCTTTATTAGACAACCGGAATAACCAGCTCGTGCTCTCTCTGTGGGAGTCTGCAGTCCGTGCACTTTGTACATGAGGAACATTCAACACTTCTGGCTGTTGAGAAGGAGATGGAGCTGCTGAAGGCATACAAAAAAATTCCCAAATGGATTAAAAATGCTTAGAGTGCAGATTGCCTAAAAGAGGTTGTTGAACTAATATTAATGTTAGAGACACTTGTTACATAAAAATGATATAATAAATAGGGGTTTTTTGTGAGACTTTGATGTAGGTAATTACGGAATTTAGAAACTGCTGTGAGTATGCAAGAAACATTAGTGAGATTTTGTTTTGATGAGTCTCTAAAAAACACAGGTAACTTCCCACTTCAGAACTGTCCTCGTGTCTCTCAAACCAGAAGGTGGGAATTTAGCTGAAAGTTTGTCCTTTTGATCTTCTTCTGCTTTATGGAAAACTGTTTGATGTGGTTTAGAAATGTAGCTTCCAAACTGTTTGGATTGCTTGTTTTATGGTTACTGTTGTACTTCAGTGTATTACTGGAAAGAGTGTTTTGTAGGCAGATATTATATTGGTAGTAGCATAATGTCATTCACCTGTCTAGTACTCGACTCAGCTACTCCTGTAGCTGGAGCTACAGATAACTGCTCTCAGGGAGCTGATTAGACACTTCATCAGAGAAGGACTGAGATGTCTAAAAGAAGTCAGACTAAGACCATCTTAATGCCGTGCTGTCTAAGAAACCCTTGGTTCACATATGACATTTAGTGCCAATGCATCCATCCCTTGGACGTGGTGATGCCTCTCTTGATGTTGTGTGGGGTATATGGTTAAAGTTGAGGAGGTTTTTCAGGTGCAGGCAGGGATGTTGCCTGCAGTTTAATTGGTAAGCTATTGGCAGTTTATCTGTTAGGCCACTGATTTTTATCCCTACTTCTCATATCCCTCTCTCCAGATCACGTAGTCCTCTTCCGTCTCTCATGCATTGCCTCTGACAGTTGCCCAACTGTGCTGTAATCTGACTTGATGAACAGGCAAGAGACTGGCTGGGTTAGTTTCTGTCAGATTAGTGAGTGAAAACAGGTTGCCTTGTGAGCAGGCAAGTACCAGTGCAGGGAAGGGGAGAAGTTCTTGCTTGGAAGGGAATGGGTAAGGGAATGCCTCTTCCAGTGGCTGCAAGCTGTCGAATCAACGCAAGCTATGTCATGTCATTGATTTCCAAGATTTGTTTGTCATTTTGGATTGAACCTCAGTTTCTCTTCATAGGATGTGAGTTTATCATTCCATTAATTTGTCTTTTTTCCTTCCCTTCCGATGCCCTCTCTCTTTGAAACAAGTAATAATATGTCTGTTCTGTGTGTAAAAGGCCCTTGCTCTGCCTACTAGGAAAGGGCACTGGAAATGGAACTGAAATTCCTGTTGTTTGCGGTCAAAAGACTTGGTTGGGATGCCAGTAGATCTTAAAACCCTATAATAACGCAATATTTCATTAAGATAGCTATTGAGAATTGACAGGAGTCTGTGTGCAAGTTGGAGCTGAGGAAGATTAGGACAAAAAGCTAAGAACCTAAAAGTTGAGGCAGGCAAATGTGTGTAGACTGTATATCATAGAATCCTTAAGGTCAGAAAAGACCTTGTACGATCATCTGAGTCTAACCATTGAACTAACACTGTCACGTTCACCACTGATCCATGTCCCCAAGCACCACATCCACATGCTTTTTGAACACTTAGAGATGGTGATTCCATAATATATATATATACATAATTAGGGACACGTAATAAGCAGCTTTAATTTGCTGTGTTAAAGTTGTCATAGTTGCTTCGTTCCTGAATGAGTGAATGTTTAATTAACTTGTATACTGGCTTCCCTTTCCCAGCCTTTTGTTATCTCTGTAGAGCTTAGGATATTTCATCCTCTTTTTCTACTGGGGAAGCAATGGTAGCAATTTTGGTAGTAGTTTGTTCTTGGGTAGAATACAACCACACACAGAGGCACTCAATTAAGAGGTCTGTTTCAGGATGAATATGGAGGCTGGTTTAAATGGTTGAAGATTTTGTGGTGTGGTGGTGGGGTTGTTTTTTTTGTTGTTCCTGTTTGGTTGTTTTTTTTGTTTTTATGGAATCAAGACAAGAGTGTCAATTCTGCCTTTGAACCCTCTGGTTTGAAGGTATTATTTTAAAGTACTTAATTTTTGCTTGTTTTAAGTTTGGGATTTTTTTTTTCCTTATTTATAAGCACAATTAGAATAATCCTGTCTGGGAATTGAAATGAGGCAAATTACTTAAATAAGATGCATTTATGTGTCAGGGCAGTTTACTAGGTTCTGTTTTATCTTAGGAGGGAGAGGTTAACTGTTGATTGGAGTCTTGAGGAGGAGATAAAAATACATCATTGAAGAACTTTCTTAATCACCTATAAAACCTTTGTCATTAGTGTATACAGAAACAGTTATTCTGTCTTTTTGTTTCTCCCTTTCAATGCCCTCTCTCTCTACACCAAATAACTAATATGTATTTTCTTCTGTGTGCTGAGGGCCCGTACTACCCAGTCCTACTGTTGTAGGCTGTGCATTATAACCAGAACTGAAATTCATGTTGGCTGTGATCAGAGAAATTGGGACTCCAGTGTTCCTAGAATTAATTGAAATCCAATGTTAATTCTTTTTCCTACATCAATTGTGGGAAGAACAGGATAGTTCTCATTTATTTCAGCAGGCTTAAAGCAGTTGCAACTTCACTAAGACACAGTGCCTGAAGTCAGATTGGACTATTGTTCCTCCTTCTCTTTGGTGTGTCAGTCTGGCCATGCTGGGAAAATGAATGGAGAAAGAGGAGTCTGAACTGCTGTAGAGAATCTTTCTGAATTCCTGAGCAGTGTGCTTTGCTTCATATGTTACACAGATTATTGCTTTTAAAGCGCTAAAAAGAATTTCTTCATGACAGATCAATGTGTATTTTTTCTTTCTTTCCTACAAATCTTGTGTCGTAATTCACTTGCTGGTATCATCCTTGTTTCTCTCAATGGTTTCACACTGAAATAAGGCCTTCAGCTATCACAGCTGCTTTTAAAATACCTTTTTTCCCCCTCTCTGCTCTCACTGACAAGCTGTTTAGTTTTGAAGTCTGCTGTAGGTTTTTTTATTTCTTTGATTGTCTTGAGGCAGCTTACTTTGCCAAGATCTACACTGAAAGATTCAGACTAAAAGATTCAGGTTCCTTCAGACCTTCATTTCTGTAAAACAGTGATTTTAAAAGGACAGGAACAAAATTAATTGTAAATACTCTTTTAAATCAGCTTGATGCACTCAGTCTGGTTGGGAAGAGTAAGTAGAAATCTCCTTTGGCATAGGAAGGACGAAGAAATTTGCTATATGCTTAATAGATGATACTAAACAGAAGGAACACATCAAAAGCACTTCAGTAATGCTAACTTGGCTCAATCAGGAAATTGTCCTTAGGAAAAGTAACTTCTCATAAAGCTGCTACACGTGATACATGATGGTTGCTGCCATTATGGAAAACCTGGACTGCATGTCTCTTCCTAGAAGTCTTACATTGTAGTGAAAAGGTTGTTTGACCTCAGTGTATATTTTTGCACATAAAGCTGTTTGGATTTTCTGAGTATGTAATTCTTTGACTTCAGTCATTTGACTTCATTTTGCTTAAATTCCTTATAGTTACATGAAATGCTGGTGTAGAAAGTCGGCTTTCCACACAATCTTTTCACCAATGATTAGAGATAAGAACATGTTGATTGTGCCAAATATTCAGTTGTCAAAGTATTCTCTGAAAGTAATGACTCTTTCTCTCTTACCTTCATTCTAGCAATTTCAATACATTGAACTAACTGTACTTAAAATCCAGATCTTGGAAAAAAAGGTGTTAGGTTTCACAAACATCCCAGTTTGTTTTCAGACTGGACTGGAATTGTGGAATGGAAGAGTCAGTTTACAGATAATGTACATCACTATTTTTTCCCTGAGATTTTAGGTAACGTGGTGATTATGTTGATTATGTGGCTACTTTCTCAATGCAGGTAGAAGGTTTGTTGTCTTTGTAACTGAATCTATTTCATTATGTAACTTGATAGCTTTGTTCCGTTGACCATAATTTTCCTATTAGGTTTCTACTTTTCAGAATCCATTCCTTAGAATTAAGTTTTCTTTGACAAGATGTCATATACTGATTTTATTTATTTTAACCTCTGTGCTTTGAGGGAGTGAAAAGCACTGTTACTTGAGAAAGAAATTATGTATACTGATTTTCTTTCTGAATGGAAAAATGTGCAGGAGTATTGCCATTAAGAGTGTTTTCTGAAAGGACAACACTAGAATCACTATCAAACTTCAAATTTTATTTCGGAAGGTGCAGGAAGTCTGAGCCTTTGGATGGCCCTTTGGAATTCAAAATAGATCATGTACCTGTCTGCATGTTTGTGTTATTGCAATACCTCATTTCAGGGAAATATTGCATAATTTAAAAGCAGTAGGGTTGAATTACATTAAGGAAGTCTAAACCTATGTAATGAACATTAACATTTTTAATGTGCAGTTTGATGGTTAATCATAAGTAGACCAAGGCCTCTTAGGACTTTGGAAGTATCAGAACAGATGTGTCTGAGCAATCAAAGGTCAGAGTTCTATGTATATTATGGTATGCAGCATTGTTGTTCTTGGGATTCTTATCTGTGTTGAAAGATGATGCAATATTTAATAAGTTAGTATATTTTTAGGTGTTTTGAGAGTTGGCCTTACATGTCATATTTCTGTCCTTAAGAACTTGGTTGATGGAATGTTTTTGAGTGAAGGTGTGCTAAAACTAGGTAAGCTGCTGGGCCAAAATGCATATATTCTATGCATACCTAAAAAACGTTTTTGGGTTTTTTTCTGGAGAAAATTGGAAAAACTTTGAGAGAGGGAAATGTTTGCTACAGATAGAAAAACAGAATATCTGCTATTTAAAAAATAATTTTTAAGTGTAATTATGCATGTTCTTTGGGTTGTGTTTATATCAGTTGCTCCCTTTTAAAAGGTATTTTGTTTTGCAAAGTGAATATGGCAGAAGTAAAACCTCAAATATTTTTATGCTGAGTGTTCCTTTTGTAATTTAAGGCAGTAATTCTGTATCTAGTGTATAGAAGTTTGTCACTTTTCAGAAATTATTTCATTTCTGAAGTAAATCCTTATAAGCTTATTGTGATTCCAAAACTGTTACCACGCTTATCATGGTAAGATGAAGAGACAGTGGAAGGAAACACCAGCTTTCTCATGTTGCTTTGTGCTTTCTTTTGGCTTTTTTGTTTTCCTTGGTGTAACTGCATGCATTTTGAAGAGTGGGGCTGGAGGGGAAATCTGTGTAGCTTAAGGTCCAGCTTTTTAAAGCTCACTACATTTAGTTTAAGTTTTAAGCTCTTCTTCAAATAAACTTCATTCTTTAATCTGTTTTTGTGCTGTGGGATGGTACAAATTCTGTCAATAGTATTGTCATGCTGACTTTGTCTTTCTATTCCTAATTAAGTATTTTAATATTGTCCTGTAACAAGTGGCAGATGTGGCTGTTTGGTTGTGGCAGTGACATCTTTAGTACTCCCATTGTTTTAACCTGTAAATATTGCCTGCTTGGCATCCTTTTCCCACTTGGAGAGCATAGGCTTGAATTAAATGACTAACGAGAATTCCTTAAAATTTCCAGACTGACTTCCTACCCCTTACTTTTATTTGCATTCTTGGGGTGGAGTAAGAGAAGCTGTTCTTTGCATAACTTGCAAGCTCACTAATTAATTTTGGCAATAATTACAATATTTTTTTGGGTTTTGTTATGCTCAAACAGATTAAGACTGAAAGTAGCAGATGCGGACCTTGTTACAGTTAAAATGAAAAGTTTGCTATAATGCTTGCCTACTACTTATTTGCTAAGTATATTAATAGAAATAGCTCTCATCCCTGGTGATTTGAAATTCAGTATTAAGGCCTGATAGTAAAAAGTATACTATCAGCATAAGATTGCTAAACAGTCATCCCCTTCCTATTGTTTAGCAATCATTTTTAGAAACACAAAATAGAGATGAAATAACAGAATATTTTCTTTCATCTGTCTTCTTGAAAATAACATTGTTATGTATTTGTTAAATAAGTGTGTATAAGTGTAACATGCACCATTTTATTTTTCATTTATAGGAATCTTACTGTTAAGGTTTCTAAAACCTGTTTGAAAAAGTGAGTTGAGTGGCAGTTTTTTTCTTTTGGATCAGCTTATTGAAATGACTTGTCATGTGGCTGCCTGATGGTTTGGGTCTGGTGAGAGAAACAATGGAAGTCCATGGTCAGGCAGTTGGGGGAAGGAGGGTGGGACCTTTTTTCCAGCAGCAACAGCTACGTTCAGTTTAATGCTATGAGAAGCTGGACCCTGCGGTAGTGACTTCAGTTCTTGGACAATTGAGGCTGTCCTGGTTCTAATGAATCTTTGCTACTGCCAGAATTGCCTTGTTCCTTTCCTTATCCCTGTTAGGACACAGCAGAGACTCACTATCTGTGTATCTTCTTGGCTGTTCTGTGGATGACTGGAAATTGAAAAAGGATTTTGGCGATCTGCTCTGTCAGATAATAGGGAACATGCCTATACCCCTAGTAATTGTCTATAGCCCTGCATTCTTGGGAACGGGGAACATGCTTTAATAGCCCTAGTCTTTTTCCTCTCTTCCAGGATTTTTGTTGATTTGTTTTCTTCCTACTGGATGTCAAGACCTGTGCTTTTTTCCTCCTTTTACAGATAAAGCCTGCGCTGCTCGCCGAGGTGTATCAGGGAAAGGTTGTGGGTGCTGATGCAAGGGTGGATGGAAAGAGGATGTGCTGAGTTCTTGCTCAGAAACAGGATGGTAGAGAAAGAAAAAGGTTGTCCATAGTATTTATTCAGGGAGAATATAAGGGGATCTTGGAAAATGTAATTTTTAGTAATTTTATAGCTTGGAAAAGATGCAAGGTTTTGTGCTTAACTAAACATACTAGCAAGAGTCTGTAACCTGCATTTTTGCTGCACAATGACCACAAAAAAGACTGTTCAGGTCAGACTGTGGAAAACCAAGGGATCTTGGGGCCTGAACTTCATGTGTCCCAATAATAAATAAGAGACCTTAAAAAACTGGCTTAGTTTTGAGCTGTAAATCAATATCTAATTGTAAAATAATACGTATCCAACGATATCTGTTGAACATGTGCTGGACATGCCTGTGATGTCCTGTGCTGTTCCATCATCTGCTAGGTGAAGCTTATAGGTGCAAAGTGTCATGCTGGTGTGGAGAGAAGTGGAAACTGTTGTGGGAGACTTCCTAAAAAGTCCAAGTGCATCTGGAAAGATGAGCCTGTAAGATTGTTTTGCACATGCTCCTGAAAGAGGTGGAAAAGGACCTTATAGAATTGAAGCAGTAGGGGGAAGGAAAAGAACAGGGAAGCCAAGAGGATGGTGTCCCATGTACAACCCAGCTTCTTGACAAATTAGCTCTTTTCCCTGTTGATGGTGATTCATTTGTTTTCTGCTGTCCTTTTATTAGATCACTGAGAATTGCTTACATCTCTCAGTTTTCAAGATACTATTTTCAGTATGCCTCATATACAGGAAATCTCAGAATTTTTCTAGGAGGAATATCTTCCTGGTTTAATCTAGGAATTAAACTGGGAAAATGGACATCCACACTTGGCTCATTCTTTGACTTTTGTAGTGCTATTTGTGTAATCACTCCCTTCTACATTTGGAACCTTATATAATGGTAGAGTACATATACTACTTGTTTGAATAAATTAGCTTTTCAAGTAGTCATATACTCTTAAAAACACTGAAAAGGCCTTCGACCAAGAGTGCTCTGGATTTTTTTTGTAAACCAGGTTTCTTTCAGTCATGCCAGCAAAGGCAGTTAAGCAATCTCTAGAATGTTGTGCTTGGTAACAACACAAGTAGGGAAGAGAAAAGGCAGGCTGGACTGAGAGCAAGCAGGTGTTAGATATGGAAGGTGCAGCAGCCTGTGTGGTGACTGACACGGATCCAATGTTTATTCACGCTGTGCTGCAGCAGAGAGATGTGCCGGGTGCCTTGGGTGGCTGACAATGTACAACCATGCAGTCTCCAGGGATGATACTTCCTCTGCCTTGGACTTTTGCAAACTCCTTGTACAAGACTTTCCAGCATAATTGTGGAATAGTTGTTGAATCTGTCGTTCTGAATTATCGGTACTTACCTCTTAAATTGTAAATTAAGAACTGCAGAAGAGAACAGCCTCTGCAGTACCTCCCCCTGCACTGTGAAAGAAGCCTTCTTTGCCCTTTGCCAAAAAGCAGAGGTCTACTGCTACTTGTCAGAGATGTTAGAGAGTCCTCTTCTGATTGTTTTTGATTTACACTTTCTGCTTTTATGTAGCTACAAGTGTAGTGATCAAATGGCAAGCTGGGACTTAATCAAAAACATTCACCTTCTCGTGAGACTTAAGTCAGGAAAATGGGTTCCTCAAACTTCTAGTAGCAAGGGATTTCTTCAGATACCAGGGATGGGCATGTTCTTGTGTGTGAAAAAACTAACCACTTCCCACTTCTTTTGCTACCTCTTGCTGACCTTGCCTTGACACTAGACACCTCGGGAAGTTAGGAGTGTCTGACCACTCAGAGACTGATGTAATGGAATCTATTTTTAACCAATTTTTTCTACCTTGCTACTCCTTCTAGAGCATTGCAAGTGAAATTGGGCCTGGCTAGCCTTTCCACCTTCATGAACAGAATTAAAGGTGTATTTCTGCATAGTCTCGTACCATTGGTTTCTCTTTTTAATTAGTATTATTGCATTTTATTGTGTAATACTGTAAGCCTTCTACTGTTCCTGAGGATTAGTCTGTGACCTCCCTGTAGGAGATGAGCAATTCAGAAAGTAGGTAATATATACTCAAGACATTTCAACCCAAATGGATTGGGTTGATTGCAAGGTGAAGGGTAATAATATTTCATACAGGAAAACATCAGTGGATTGGGAGTGTTGCAGTGTTTGAGTATGTTAATGTTTTCCAGGCTCTCTGCTACCTCTTGGTGACCTTGTTTTGATGCTTGAGGTCTGAAGTTGCATTTGCCACAGTAATTGATTGCTTGCTAGTAGCCAGAGTGATTAATGTCAGATTCATCTGTGTGTGTTGGAGAAAGAGACGCAGGGAAGCGGCGTGTGATGGTGCTGTGTGTGATTGATGTGCTCTGTGCATCCTTGGCAGTGCTCCTTCTTGCAGGTGCTGGCACCTCGTTTGCCCTCTGCTTCAGTCAGGCATCTGCTGCTGGATTCACTTCCATGATCTCCAGTCAGTGTTTTGTGTTTACAGCATAAATAGTAGACTGGAAATGTCTGCTTCCCTAATTGAATGGCTGTTCCAGCCACTGTAATACCATTCCAGTCTCTGTACACAAAATCCCATGTGCCTTCGTGGAAGGTTATGGAGTTAATAGTTAGTGCTAAGCCTGAAAAAAAAGCAGAAATTCTGTTATCTGTAACATTGGATAAGAGACAATAAAATTAAGATTCTTAAACAGAATAGGACAAATAGTTGGCAAAGCTGGAAGCTATTTTTACTATATTTTTATGCAAAGTTCTTACTGTTAGCAAGATAATCTGATTGGAGTGATGATGAATACATCAGATAAACACCAAGAAAAAGGAAAGGGAATAAATGAAGTGCAAACTTGATCAAGATACAGTTCAACATAAATATCTTTAGCTGTTCAAAAATTAGAAATTTAGCTAAAATAATGAGATTCCTAAAGATGTATAAACCCAGCCTTCTCATTTGGGGCTTTTAGAGTGTACATTTTAAAACAATTTTCTTATAATGCATAGGATTATGAGTCATTCATCTATTCTATAAAAAGAGAGAGAACACAAGCAGAAGGAAATGGGACATGCATTTTTAAAGACTGCTTCTGCCTTCCTTTTTGTTTGTATGTCAGCTGGATTTTCATGTGATAATGATTCTTGTAACTGTGGTCTTAAAGCAGATGCTAAATATTGCAAGAATTGAGATGGACTGTGGCAGCTGATTGTATTTAGATTTTAAAATAGTATGCATATAAAAAAAGCTAAATAATTTCTGGATTTCACGTGGTACGTAGGGAATGGGGAAGTAGAAGTAGCTGAATTTAGAGGGAACTCAGAATGCACTTCCCGTTGATAGTTACGTGGGAGATGCTCTTCAGTTTCAGATTGGATTTGCTCGTTGTGCTTTCAGTGCTAGACTGTTTCTTGTATTGTTTTGGCAGCATGTACTGACACTTGCTGGAGCGTGTCAGCAGTTTTGGCACAAGGCTGCTGAGGAAAAGACTTTGTGTAGCTGGATCATTTCAAAGCCCCAGTGTTTAAGCACTCATTACACTTGATATGAGATGGGTTACGTGACTGGGGTGGTGTTCCAGCTCTTCTGGTACTGGAGTGCATTGAGTGGACATACCTAATTTTGGCATAGATGTTCAGGGTTGTACTCTTTTCTCTGGATTAACTGTAAAGTCAGCAATTTTGTAAGTGTCAATGAACTTTTCAGAGAGCGAAGAACTCTGCCAAGATTCAGAGCAGCAAGCAGGGATTACTTGTTTTTTTTCTTAAGAACTTTGTGCAAAAGCACATGTTCTCCAACTGACCTCTGGTGTTTCAGCTTCTAAGAAAATGTACTTCATTGACTTTAAAGTTGTGTTGTTTAGGTATCAGCAGAGTAGATGCTTTGTCATGACTGTTGTAAAGATTTTGCTTTTAATCACATTTTGACTGTTTTATCAGGAAAAAAATATGCACTGAGAAAACATTACATCTCTTGAGTGCTCTTTTAAACCAGAAACAGTTCTACTAAGTTATTTATGTGGTCACTTGTGTAGCTTACGAAGCCAGTTCTGTTGTAAAGATTTCAAGAAAAACACGAAAGTATTCTTCATTAATTTGTCTTGGGGGGTAGGAGTCAGTTACGTGCTTCTTGCAGAAAGAAAAAGGAAGACAAGAAAAATATCCATTATATCTTCTATAAATCAACAGCACATAAACCTCAAATTTTTTTTAACTGACAGCTTGTGTGAGGAAAATTGCTTGAATGATTTTATAATATATAATATTCTATATTATGTATAGACTGTTTTGTGTAACTAGGATCAAAGTTTTTGGGGGTAATGGTGTCTATATTGTGGATTTGCTTGTTTTTAAAGGAATTTGATTCTTGTTTCCTGTTTATGATTTTTTTTAATGGCATTCTGTGTTCACTGATAAATTATTACTCAAAATTTATATGGCAACCCAGTAGTTGAGATAATCTGGTATCTCATTATAATTTTGTAGAGTAAGCATGTTTTGATAAAAACCTAAGATTTAATTATTTTTTAGCTTGAAAAGTAAACCCTGTGTGCATTCTCATTAACATGTAAAAAATATTATTCCAGCTGCGTTGGGGTAGAGGAGCACCATGCTGTTGACATTGATCTATACCATTGTCCCAACTGTGCAATTCTCCATGGACCTTCTCTAAGTAAGTATGGGTTATTCAAATTTCATCTTACACATTCAGACTGTTTTCTCTCCATGTACAACTGCAAAGGGCTGTTCAGAAGAATATTCAAGATGAGTTTGATTATTTAGAAGGTGCTGGTTCTACATGACTAACTCTGAGCTGATTAAAAACCCCCAAAACAAACAAACCATCTTGAAAGGTTCCCTGATGTGGAGATGCAGATAGAATGAAATATAAGGCACCGCTATAGATTGGAGAAATCAAAGTGCACAGAGTTAGTAGAAAACAATCTGGACTTGGCAGAGAGTGAGAGAACGAAAATTAGGGAGTCATAATAAAAAAAAAAAAAAGGAAAATATAAAGATGATTTCAAGGTTCCTGTATTTTAATTATCAAAGTTCTGATAAATACCTAGGAAGGCAACTTCGAAAAAAATGTACAAGTTAGGTGTCCTTCCTTTCTTGAGAGTTGTAGATTATATGCCACAATGGTCAAACACAACTTTTCAACAGTGAGAGCAGAATATGAACATCCTGTGAGTGATGTTTGTTTGTGCTTTTTTGTTTGTTTTTGATTTTGTTGTTCCCCCCTGTTATGTCCTTGAAAGCTACACAGTTCCGAATCTCAGGTTTCTGATTTATAAACAAGGTTCCATCAAGGTCAAAATGAGTTGCCAGAAGAGTCTGATACAGAGCAACAAGAGACATCTCTTTGGGTCTCCCTTCAGTAGATAAATTTGCTGTAGAGATCAGCAGTGGAAAATTGAGACATATTTACTTTCGGTAACTACAGAAAGGATACTGCTTTAGCCAACTCCCGAGATTTTCCACCATGTCTTCCCTTCTCAAACGGAAACAGAATTGTAAAAAATCTAAAAATAAATGTCACCTTTCCAACCATGAATTAAATTTCTGTGTTCGGACCTAAAAAGTATTTATAAGCAATGTGTCTTTACCCTCCAAGCACAGAGCCATGGTCATTTGTGTTTTCTAATGCGGGTTTGTTTGTGGGTTTTGTTGTTGTTGATTTTGGGGGTTTTTGTGGTTTTGTTGTTTTTGGGGTTTTGTGTGTTTGTTTGTTAGGTTTTGGTTTTGGGTTTTTTTCCCCTTAAAGAAAGACACCACATAATGTTTTATAGTCAATGCTGACTTAAGATATATAATCTTTTCAAATCTGAATTTACTTTACATTTAGAAATAAGTTTAAACCCACCATCATTGATAGTCTTGTGGAGTATGAACAAAATGATTAAGCATCAGTTACTGATTTAATTAATACGTGTTGCATGATATGTATTATCTGTAATATGTGAGTTCATGGGCTGTCAGCCAAAAGGCAAGATAAATGCTGTTTCATGTAGTTGTAGCTTTTAGTACTCCAGTGGTCATTTTCAGTTCGAAAACTGCATGTTTGTCTTATAAATTAGAATACAAACAAGAGCCATTTTTTTCCTCACCTTTCTGTCTGGTTTTTTCTGTGTGATAGAGGGACTAGGAAGAGGAGTAGAAGAGGAATCATATCAGACTTTTCAAAATAATAAACTAGTAAATTTGAAACTTTTTTTCTCTTCTTGATTAGTGAGAACTAGTCTGCTTCACCCTGCTGCCTTGTAAAATAACCTTTCTTGTAATGTAAGCACTGTCTTACCTGCAGCAATTTGACAGTGAGATAAGAGGGATTTTTGTTTTGGAAGTCTTTTCAAAAAGACAAGAATCTGTGGTAAAAATTATCCTTGTTATTTCATATTGCCTCAAGTGTGTAGATCATCTAGATTTAGTAGACGCTTCAGACATGTCAGTTATCAACCCAAACAGAGGTGATATAATTAAATATGTCTTCACATTGAATTTCATTAATTGTTCTCAGCTGTCAGAATCAAATCTATGGCAGTTTGTGGTTTGGGCCCTGCTTCCTTCAGTTTTTAAAGAGAATGATAATGTCTCATGACTTCAGGTATTGCAGAAATGTTCCAGAGTACTTCAGTCATAGAGATGATGTATGTAAATAAAAAAAGCATTTTAATTTGCAGCTTCATATTCTAAAGATTTCAAAGAGACAAAAATCCAGCTGTATAAGAGGGCAAGTATATCTGTCATTGCAACAGAATTTATAATCACATGAGGTAGTGCAAAAAATTTCCTTAAAATATTCAAGAAACACATAATTTATAGTACAAATGAATGGTTACTTTCAGTATCCAACAAAATTAATTATGTAAAAGTTCCAGTAATGAAAAGAAAGCTACTGATAGTTAGATGGAAAGATGAAATTACCTAATCAATTTCTTCATGTATTTAAAAGAAAAAAAAAATCCTCTTCATGATTTGAAAGAACACTTTTACAAGGCCTTTAGTAAGCAGCCGTGTGTATAAAATGCTAAATAATTAATCCTAAAATCCAAAATAATTTTAGAAAAGAGCACTTTAAAAAGTAGTAATATACTGTAGAGGGGTTTTTTTAGATTATTTGGTTTGCAGTATTCATATTCATTTTGTTAGCTTCAAAGGTTTTCTCAGTGATCCTTAAGTCTGAGAATGCTCTATTTGCATGAATGCTGTGAGTCAGATATCACCAGCTTATGATGTCCAGAGCTTTACAAGGTTCAGTAAGTGCTAATAAGACTGTGGTTGTCAGGACATTACTTTCTTTATCAGGATTTGCCTTCTCAGTTATAAAATACCCTCCAGCCAGTATCTTTTTGTTTGTGCTATTAATGCCCGTGCTTGGTCTGAGCTGAGAGCATGAGGTGTTGTACCAGGCCTTAGAAGGGGGTTCTGTGATTTACTGTGTGCTCCTTAAAACTTTTCAGTCTTCCTGTGCAAACATTTCTCTTGTCTGTTTGGTCCCTGGGAATCTCCAGTCCCCCTTCCAGGGCTCGTGGTCTCACTGTACCTGTGTACCCCTCTCGATGGTCTCTGTGTGAAGCCCAGCAGATGGTGGTTTTTGAGGGAAACAACCCAATACTGGGAGAAGGCAAGGAACAGTGTTTGCCTGAGGAGAGACTGTTACTGGCCTATTGTTTTGAGTGTATGAGGAGTGTAATAATAATAATAAAAAAAAATCATAATCTTTACACTTAATTTTCATGAAAACTTCCAGCACACGCTTTTCTTTTTCTCACCCTTCCTGCAACTGTCTTGTGTAGCTCTTAGTGTTGTCACAGCAGGTTTTACCTCAATTTTTTGGGAACACCAAGGGTGAACACTGGTTCCTTCCTTAATTTGAGCATTAGGAACCATTCAGTTAAAATGGGGTTTTTTTGCCATTGTGTCTGTAATGTCTTAAGGGGTTAAAAAAGATCTAGAATGAAGAGATACATAAGCAGAGAAAGTTTTCATTACTGTTTCCTCTTCTTCAGTGTTCTCTTATGAAAGGACGATGTACACGGCCAAGTACAAGCAAAAGTGATTTTGTTTTCTGATTTGTAAGTGTTGGAAAGACACAGTTTAAAAAGTGTTTCTGTGCTATAAAATCTCTTAAGCAGCTGTATCGTCTTACAATTTTAATGAGCTGTTGTAACAGCAGTGAATTTATGGGAAACTACTCTGTTGAAAATTAGTATTAGCCACTAATTTCTTGTATTATTATTTATGACTGAGAAAATAGCTTTGAAAACTTAATAAACCTGTCTTCATTATTTATGAAGTTTTACAGTATTTGGATAGTTGGCTCATTAAGCAGCACTGGTTTTCAGGTTAGCAAAGATCTATAAATGTCAGTTTATTCTCTTAAATGTCTTCTAAAGGGTCCATGTTGTCATGTCTGTGGGAAACAGCACATCAATAGGCATTATTCCCTCTTAAGTGTAATGACTATAAGATGTCCATTATTCCTATGTAACCAACTGTTTTTCCTGGAGAAGCAGCAATTTTTTTTCTTTCTTTTTTAGAAACTATTTTCCCCTCCTCATACATCCTCAGCTTCCTGTTACAGTGAACTGTGTTTTCAGTATTGCTAGTGCTTTTTTACATTTTGGGTACATCATGACTTAGGTGAATTTGAGAATGAGCTCTTCCATTAAGTTAAAATTTGTATTAATGCAGTGGTTTTGCTGGATGTTGTATTTACATTTCAGGCTGTTTGGCAGACAACTGTAAAACACCACTTTTGTTGACAAATAACATTAGCTTTTTCCTCTTCTGAGTTTCCTCAGCATATGCAACTAAGTTTCTGTTTAATATTAGTGGTTAAATTATTGATCTGATGTCAATAAATCTTCTTGGGGCAGTCTTCCAGTAGCAGCTGTTTAGCTGTGGAGCAGTTTGGCTTTTTTTAGCAGAAACTGAAATGCAGCCTTAAAATTCCTGGACCTTTAGTGTGTTTCCTAGCACAGTAAGTGATGTGCTGGCAAGCCAATAGAATAGAAGGGTGGGGAGTTGAGCACTCCTGGAGTTTGTTTCCCAAATGATGAGATGGTGGTCCCTTTTGCAGAGGCACCTCCTGATGGTTTCATGGGGCTTCTCAGCCTGTTGAGAGTTTGAGGATGACAAAGGTGGGTTTGCTTGTACAGAGGGGAAGTGCTCCAAAGAGCAGTTTGCTAACAAAGAGATGATACAACCAAGGGCTTCCATTCAAGGCTGTAAGCTTGTGTTCTCTGTAAATGAAGATGAAAAATGAGTGGTTGATGAAACTGAATCAATGAAATATCCATTATGAAATGATTTGTCGTGAAATTATGAAAATCTGAAGGCAGGCAATTAACCATGATATCATAAGTCACTTTGTCCTCTCCTTCACTCAAGGTCAAAAAATTTAAATGGGGAGGCTACATACAGCTTACAGTGTTTTAGAGAACAACCTTCCAATATGTAAAGGGGGCTTATAAGAAATAAGATCACTTTTTACTGAGGTCTTTAGTGATAGGACAGTGGATGATGGCTTTAAACTGAAAGAGAGTAGATTTAGATTAAAGAAGAAATTCTTTACTGTGAGAGTGATGTGACACAAAAACAGGTTGCCCAGAGATGTGGTGGATGCCTCATCCTGGGAGTGTCCAGGGCCAGGTTGGATGGGGCTTTGAGCAACCTGGGATAGTAGAAGGTGTCCCTGTTCATTCCAGGATATTGAAACTAGATGATCTTTAATGTCCATTCCAACCCAAACCATTCTATGATTCTGTCAAAGTATGTATACTGTTTTTTTCCTTTGGGTATCTGTCATTTATCATGGGGAGATCACCACAAGTTTTTATGAGAATGTCTAGCGTTTCAATTTCCTTGGCCCCTTTAAGTATAGGGAGCTGTTAGAAATGCAGTTGTTACTATTGAACTATCAGTTTTGGATTCCTGAAATTGTAATAGAACTTTAATTTATCCTTTGATTTTTATTAATATGTTGTAGCAGTGCATTAGAGCTTCAAACTGCTCAGAAGTTGTACGTTTTGGAGTGCAGTGCTTTTGTCACTTGTATTGTAAAGATCACACCTGCCCAAAATGGTTTGCACACAGAGCTGCTGTGGAGACATAAGCAATGGAAATGGTGGTGAATAGCAGTAATGTTACCAGACTGGATATGGGCATGCTTATGGGGTGTGATAGCACAGTGGGATTAAGCCTTGTTAACCTCGTGTGAATATGTAAAATGAAGTCTCTGGCTATTCAAGAGGTGTGATCCTTTTGTTTATTAAAAAAAAAGTCTGAGCTTTAAAAAATTGAGGTTTGATTTTTAGTTTTGTTGCTGACTTTTTAGATTCGTGCAGCTTTCAGGCTGCATCTGTTTACTTGGGTTGGATATGGAGTCTTAAATTGTGTATAGTGTGCACTGAGATTCTCATATAGAAGGAGCTATAAATGTATGGAGAGTTACTGTGTCCTGTGGATTTCATTTGTTGCAAATAGGTAGAGTGTTACCTGATTAAAAAGATAAGGTTTGTTAATCACAGTAATGTGATTGAGGCATGTCTGGCTGACTGATGGGATGACTGCTAATCTGAGTCGTCTGATTTAACTAATTCCATGTTTAATCCTTCTGAAACTTGCAGTGAAGAAGAGGAGAAACTGGCACAGACATGACTACACAGAGCCAGATGATGGTTCCAAACCAGTGCAGGCTGGAACACGGACCTTTGTTAAGCAGCTGCGGGCTCGCTCTTTCCCGAGGTACTGAGCTTTGCTTCCAGGCTTCGGTTGGAAAACACAGAGAAATCTCATCTGAGTGTGTCCTGGGGGAGGTGACCAACATTTCTCTGCTTCACAAAGTGAAGGTTGAGGATGACTTCTTCCTTCTTCAGAATTCTTCCCAGCGCATCCCTGTGTCAGATGGAAACATTTCCCTTTTTGTGCAGTAGCTTCCCCTGTTCAGTTTTGCCCTGGGATGGGTTGTGTGTTGGGACTGCTGCAGGGCAGTCTGAGAGGTTTTGAGTTTTGGGATGGGTTGGTTTGGTTTTGGTTTTGTCTGTTTTATGTTTGTGCTCTTGCTGTCAGAATATTGCCCATCTATTCTGTAGTTCAGGAATAGTTCTCAGTTCCATTTCAACACAGAACATTCACATGAGTTGGTGGTCTACCCATTCTCTCATGCTTTAGAAGGAAGCTGAGAAACGTGGTTATACTTTGATCCTGAGCTTGCTTGGCCATCTCACTGAAACATAATGACTTAAAATTCTTTAGAGCAGCTGGTGGTGGTGGTTGTTAGCAAAATGTACTTTAATGCATCCTCTGAGAATTCCTTTTCCCCATCCTTTTAAGTTACTCTTTTCAGTCATATAGAAGGATTAGGAGTTTCCAGATTATGCAAGACAGTAAGTTTCTTTGCTTGTTGAGGTTGTTTGTTTTTTCTTTTAGTTAAATGCTTAATAAAACAGTACTGTGTGTTTCTTTTGGATTCAGATGTAGCCATTCCCATCTGTCCTCCCCCAAACTGAGATTTTTTTATTTCAGTAGTGCTTGGAGGATGTTCTTCTGCTAATACTCCATGATTTCTTTCCACCAGTGCTGATGAAGTAATTTTGAAAATGCATGGAAGCCAGTTGACACAAAGATACCTGGAGAAACATGGGTTTGATGTTCCCATTATGGTTCCTAAATTAGATGGTCTGGGACTCAGACTTCCTCCACCAACTTTTTCCGTTTTAGATGTGGAACGCTATGTAGGTAAGAGTCACTCTGGAGTACTTACTGAAGTGATCCTGTCTGTAAATTAAAATAAATACTTGCATGATTATGAGAGCTTCCAGAGTGCTAAATATTTATTCTAAATTCAAGACTAGCAGAGAGTAAAATTAAAGCTATGGTTTGGAGTGGTTTTTTCTTCTCTTTTTTTTTGTGTGTGTGTATGTTTATTTGGTAGATGTGTGATAGGACTACAGCCTTACTTCTCAACTTTCAAACCCGTTAATTTCAGTGCAAGCTACACGTGGATTGCTGGAGCTTTTTTCTGCAACATGTTGTAAACCAAGGATAACAGGAATTGAATGCATCACTCTTAGGATTAATAAGTTTAATCATTGGTTAGGCTATGACAAAACTTAATGTTTTGAATTTTGAACTCAGTAAATTGGCCTTTCTGAATTAAATCTTCCTGAAAAATTTCCTACCTTGGCATCCTTTGCCAGGAAAGCTAGGGCTTCCCAGAACCACTTCTTTCTTATCAGATCTCTTATCAGTCTGTAATTGTGGCAGCTTCATGTGAGCATGCAGTACAGACAGAGACTGAGCCAAGTGCAGCTGGACATTTCCTCTAACACATGGTACAGTTGAGAAGTCTGAGTGTGCTCTCACAATCACCTCATGTAATGAAGTGTGCTGAAAATAGGTTTTCTGTCCATCAATATTTTACAAAGGCACCACAATATGCAGTCTTGTCACCAATGTAATGATAAATAGGAAGGTGTATTCTGCCTTAAAGATTAATTATCACAGTGATATTTCTGAATCTTTTCTTTTGGATTACTGCCTTTTTGGATTCAGATAGAAACTTGATTTCTCATCCTTATACATACATTTTGACTTGCCAAGTTTTCCAGTTCAGGGAAAAAAATTGGAATTCCATAGATTTACCTTTATAATATTGAAATTAAAAATAAGAAAACTGAGTAAGTACTATTTCATCTGGAATTTATCAAGATGATACAAACTTGCAGTCTGAAAGCAAATATGTTTATAATGTACATCTAGGCATGTTTCCAGCATTCCAAAATCAAGTGTCAAATTTGGTCACTGTGTAACTAAATGACCATAAACCAGTGGCTAATACAGTGTTGTTGTTAGTCTTTGGCTTGTCTAGTTCTCTAAATGTATCACTTCAGAATACACAGTGTGTAACCCTGTCTTTATTGTCATCAGAAATGAAACACACTTGTGATAATTATTCAATGAAATTACTGCTTGCTTGCAAATTGTGCATGTATATAAGGAAGGTGGGGGTTTGGTGGTGGTTGATAGGAAAAGGGAGGAAGAGATCTGCCTCGATAAATTTCTCCATGCTACTCTTAGCAATTGCAGCCATAAACCTTTTTTTTTTTTTAAACAGATGCAGCCATTCTATATTACTCTTTCTTTTTGGTTAACCACAGGAAAGAGGATTTATTTTTAGAGTATTTTCAGTTCTGTCCTTAGCTAATTATAGTAATTAAAGTTAAACCTAATAAAAAGTTGGTTTGTACTGATCTGTCTCTCTTCCAAGAAAATAATGGTAGTAGTGGAGTTTTTCTGCAGAAATGTTTTGATAAAGACTGGAAAAAAGTTGATTTTCTCTTAAATACCTGAAATGTCTTTTATCTGTGATAGCCTTAAGAAAGTCATCATGTTTTTCACAGGTGGTGACAAAGTGATAGATGTAATAGATGTAGCAAGACAAGCAGACAGTAAAATGAAGCTCCATAATTACATTAAATACTTCACAAATCCTGACCGACCCAAAGTATTGAATGTGATCAGCCTGGAATTCTCGGACACAAAGTGAGTATTGACTTTGGTTCCTTGAATGTAGGAAGTGGTTTTCACTGAGCTGAGCAATATGTGTAGGAATATAATGCCAGTAGTGGGAAAGACAGGAGGAGGTGTATTTTATGTAGACAGCTACTGTCTACAGTAATGTGGGTAGAAAACATATTTATTAGTTCATAAGTAATGTCTTTGTAGGAAGCTGTCATTTCAAAAGAGGTGTGCTTACTCCTGTTTATATTAACAGTTCTTTTTTGTTTGTTTTTTAAAAGGATGTCTGAATTAGTGGAAGTACCGGACATTGCCAGAAAGCTTTCATGGGTGGAAAATTATTGGCCAGATGATTCTGTCTTCCCTAAGCCTTTTGTTCAGAAGTATTGCTTGATGGGTGTCCAGGACAGCTACACTGATTTTCATATCGATTTTGGAGGAACATCAGTTTGGTACCACGTTCTCTGGGTATGAATGCTTCTTGATTTACACAATCACAGAATGTGCTCAGTTGGAAGGGACCCATCAGGATCATGGAGTCCAGCTCCTGGCCCTGCCCAGGACATCCCAAGAGTTTACACCATGTGCCTGAGAGCGTTGTCCAAACGCTTCCTGAGCTCTGTCAGGCTTGGAGCTGTGGCCCTGGGGAGCCTGTTCCAGTGCCCAAACACCCCTTGGGTGACTGTGGCTGTGTGAAACAGAAGTTACTCAGTGTGCAGCCTTCTGCTGTGGCATTATCACCTGTGTGAAATTTTGTGCTTGCAGCGCTACAGGAGGAGCTTGGAAGTGAATTACTGATCTCTGGCTTTGCATTTTATGCTTTTTTATGCATTTTTATGCTTTTATTTTAGCATGCTCTTGGTGACTTTTAGACTGTAATTGGTTGACTGATCACTTTAGTAGACTTATGGGTGATATAGTGGGGTGTTAGTAGGAAAAAAAATAGTTGAATGAAAATCATTGGCCTGCTCAATTTTTTATTCTTCTCACAAATTTGACCATGTGTACATCACAGAAGTGGCAAAGTGGTTTCATCTTGCATTTTCTCATTTGGTAGGTGTGTGCATATCCATAAATTGTTTATAAAAACTGGAGTTTTTTATATTCCAGTGAAAAGTTTGGGTTGGTGTGTTTACTTGCTTTAAATCACAAGACACATGATCACTGGTTCACGTTCTGTGTCTAAGCCCTTGGTGGATTGCAGTTGTGAGGCTCTGGGCTGGGATGCCTGAACATGCCATAGTGAGAAGATGGAATATTTGCCATTTAGCTCAATCTGTTACTTCATTAGGAGTGACTCAGGTTGTAGTGTACCTCTGGGAGAACATTAATTTATTTATTTGATATATTTGTCTAACAGGGTGAGAAGATATTCTATTTGATCAAGCCCACTGATGAAAATTTGGCTCTGTATGAGTCCTGGAGTTCATCTGTCACCCAGAGTGAAGTATATTTTGGGGACAAGGTTGACAAGTGTTACAAGTGTGTTGTGAAGCAAGGACACACTTTGTTTGTTCCAACAGGTAAGATTTTACTCTTACTATTAGGACTTAGCATGTTTAATCACCAGGAACTATGAATATCATAAAATAATTGCATTATCAACATTTGGTATCCTCTAAAATTATGGATGAGAGAATAATAAAAAATTAGAAATTTAGATTTTCAGAACAAGTAATTAGCTTTTGGGAGTGGCTGACAGTCATAACAATTATCAGGGAATGAAAGGGTATTTGTTACCCAATTAGAAGACAACAAATTAAAGTTTAATTTGATTATCAGGGAAGTAGTTTTCGTTAATAGAGCACAGATTGTTCACTATTTGATAAGTATCCAGACTGAATTCTTATCCTAATTTTATAATACAGTTTTATTTTTACAGATTTCAGTATTGCAAGGCCTACTAGGCATAATTATTATAAAAACATCACATAAACTTCTCATGCTGTAGGCTAGAGTATTAAAAATACAAGCTGGGTGGTTTTTTTGGTTTGCTTTTGTTGTGAGAAATGCCAAAACAATTCAACTTCTTTATTAAAGAAGAAAACAGAAAAATCCTTAAAACAAAATACCCCACCCTACCCAAACTCCCAAATACCATAAACTTACAGATCTTTAATAAATCAAACCATATTTTGCCAATAAAGTGACTGCCAGTTTTTTGTATTTTTGCTTATCCAACCTATCCCTATAGATGCTTTTTATTATTTTATTATTAAAAATTAGTATTGGGTGCTGTCTTCTCTTTTTTGGGGGAAAGAAAGCTTTAAATACATGGAGCAGGAAAATAGTTTACAATTCTACTTCTGGAAGAAGCCTTGAAGATTATGATCAGTACCTTATTCCATGCTGCACTTTCTAGAATACTGCGTTTTTCTCATAGCTCAGTTCTGTACCTGTGAGGTTCAGTGTTCACTGTTCTAGTTCACAGCTTGTGCAGAATAAGTACTACTTAATGAGGACCTCTGTGTGCTCTTGACATTCCTGAACAGCCAGAGCTTTTAAAACCAGGTATTTCTGGCAAGAGATGACATTAATTGTCCCTGTATCTAAGTTCATACATCTATGAACAAGGAAAGCAGAATTACAGAATGAAGAACTTCATTGCAACTCACCAAAAATAGTTACTGCTTCTTAGGTAATAAGCTGAATCTGAGCTCTCACTGTAATCTGGCCATGAAGAAGAATATCATCAGATGATAATTTTTCACGTGTACGTGCATTTCAGTGTGTAAACACATAAAAAGATACTTTCAAATATAAATGTGTGTACACATGTGCATGTATGTGTATACACACACTCATATACCTCTGTTAGAGTACAGTGTAAAAACCAGTAAATTAAACTAGGTTTCAAGCCAGGTGTTTAAAAAAATTGGAAATTCTGTAAGACTGAGTAAAGACTTTGAAGAAAGCAACCCTGATCTTTGGTGAAAACCACTTGCTGCTTCTGCTTGCACTGATGCTAGTGGGTGTCATAATTATTTTATAATCTTTGAAATATGTTCACAGTAGTTTTTTGATCTAAAATTAATCTTGCATGTAGGTGAATAGCATCTACTGGAAGGCTCTTTAGAGTTACTTAAATATTATTCAAGATACTCTGTGTGGTCTACACCAGATTTTCATTCCTTGTTATGTAGACCTTGATCAGAAGTGCAGCATAAAAATAGCAGCAAGAGTGTAAAAAAATTAAAACCTGTAGTTGATGCAGGTATGCCATGAAACTGTTCATTATTAGCTGAATTAGGGCGTGGATTTAATGCTAGTTTGTGAGCTGTAATTGTTTGTGATTTGGTTTGATCTTTCCTTTAATTGGGAAGCTTCCCGTGTTTGTGCATCTTGCCTACACTCAATGAAGCCTTGAAAAATCTGCAAATGTCTGGCCAACTCACCTTGTGTCAAAGATCATCTGTAGGCATGCAAAATCAGAAAAAAGATCTTGACAGAAGACAGTCTACTTGTAGTTTACTTACATTAAAGCTCCACAGTATACATTCCACAGATAACTGTTTTTAATCAGGAAGCTCATGTAATGTGTTCTTTTGTGTATTTAGTTGAAATTACCCAGTAGTAGTTAGCTAGATCGATAGCATGATGTTGGCCATGCTTTACCATGTTGAATAGTGGATTTCATAAGGACAATATTTCAATTATGTGACAAATTTTACAGAGTGTCTAGACTGGGTTTTAAACTGATCATAATTTCACTTGACTTGGACTGTATTTAGAAAATTTATGGGACCACTTCTGAATTCCTATTTGAGAAACTTCAGTATTGCTAAATGACTTTATGTTGTGCAAACAACCCAGTTACTGTAAGCAACACGGAAATATTGAAAGACATATAATTTTGTTTTATTTTTATGACTTGATCTTTTGTTCAGTATATTTTTCCCCTCCTGAGTTGTTTATATTTGTGGATTGGAGTGAAAACTTTTGGAACTTTTATTTGAAAAGTTGGCTTTGCATCCTTACCCCACCTTCCAGTGATAAATGTTTTTAGGCTTAACTTGTTCAGAAAACTCCAGTTCCACTAGATTTCTGAAACACAGTAGTTCACATGTTGTTAAAATTTATATTACTTGTTCCTAGCAGAGAATACAAATTCATTTGCTGTTTTTTCTTTCAGGAGCAGCATTTTTACTTGTATATGTATTTTAAACCAGTCTTAGAATAATGCATTTGTATGTATTAAGTTTCACAATCTGTCATTTCAGGCTGGATTCACGCTGTGCTCACATCTCAGGATTGTATGGCTTTTGGAGGAAACTTTTTGCACAACCTCAACATTGGCATGCAGCTCAGGTTAGTCTCAGCTCTTCCTGTACTTTTTCCCCAGAAAGTAGGATATTCTTTTCATAGAGATTTTTCTTCATGCACTTAACCAGGATCCAATTGGTACAGGCTCTCTAACAGACAGTAGTGGCATTTTCAGTTAGATTGTATCAAGCACATTCTCTTATTTTACTTCTGCAAAGTTTGTTTCAAAAGCAAAATGAAGCCTATGCAAGAATTTAAGTGACTAAAAGAAGGAAAAAAAAAAAAGAAAAACACTCTACTTTGGAGATTAGTATAAGTGAGTAAAACAGAACTAAGCAAGCCCAGGTGTGCGACACGGAGTTGAAATGAGCATCCTCAAGTCAGCATTGCTCTAAGGGCAGCTATATTTAGTTTTTGTCCAAGATGTAGAGCTGTCTTCTAAACATATTGTTTTTATTTATTACAGTGGAATCCCGATAAAATTCCATCTGTTAAAAGATCACACATTGGGTTTGTATCCTAGTTTTATGAAGTCCAACTTTATTCTTAGAAGTGCCGCAGTCAAACTTGATAAGGTCAGAGCCTGAATGAGACCAGAGTTCAATCTTGTCTGTGGTCTTGTTGGGGTTTAACTATGTGGTACTTGACTTCTTTTATTTATCATGGCCATGGTTATTTTATTTCATTTTATTTTGGACATTGTGTCGATTTGAATGATTAACATAGTTGAATAATGAATTTGATAATTAAAACATTCATGTTTTGTAATATTTGCATTTATTCAGGTGTTATGAAATGGAGAAGAGGCTAAAAACCCCGGATCTTTTCAAATTTCCTTTCTTTGAAGCCATCTGTTGGTTTGTGGCCAAAAACTTACTGGAAACATTGAAAGGTAATGCTTGTTTTGTTTTAAGTGATGCCACATGTATCTGCTTTTATAATTCTTCTTCTCTTAAGTGATAATGGACCATGGCATTAGTTTTTTTTCCCCAGGCTTCATTCATATCAGTTAAGATCTTTGAATATCCTTTTAATAGCCTTTCCTTTGAGCAAATGGTTCTGTGAAATGATCCCACTAACTTACATCTATGGGTTTCTTCTTGGTGGCTTCACAGCTGAACAAAGAAGTTTTCTTGCACTTCTACAGTTTTCTTTGACCTTTCCAGTCACACTGCCTGTTGTCTTCTGCTCCTGGTTGTGAGAGGAGAGATGTCTGTGAGGGCTTTTGTAGGAAGATGCATCAGGAGCTGTGTAAAGTCAATTATATCAGTGCTTATCCAATAGGTGTCCCAACAGCCTCCGGTTTTTAACAGTTGCTGTTTTCTCCAAACTTCCTCATCCATTCCTGAATTACTGTGTTTGTACCCGTGTGTAATTGTGCTTGAGAGAGTGCCTATCTGACTTCACCCTCTTTTCCTCAAGTATCTTGCCCTCTGCCTGCTCTGTTTTATCTTAATAATACAATGTATTTCGAAGGACAGAAGTCAACCTTCAGAGGAGGCTGCTGAATTCAACTTCTGTTTTGGAAGAGATCAGAATCCCACATAACTTTTTCTGATGCGGAAACAGTTACAAGTTATTGAAAATTATCTTTTCTCCTTTCAGCAGATTAAAGCCTTGAACAACCCTTGTTTCCTAAATGAGCATTTAAAGTCTTGGGGTGACCCTAGAGAAACTCAGAAATCTTACCAAATAGAACAAACTTGCAGAAAATTTTTCCTTCCAAAAGGAGTATTTTTATCTTGAAAGCTTGTGTTGGTTTGTCTCATTCATGCATATTTAGTGTTTACAAACTTGTCAGAAGACATAGGAATTGTGTTCCTGCTGGAAAAGCAGTGGAACGTGTATGTTTCTGTAAGATCGAGCTCACTATACACTGTGTCTGTTTGCCCCACTCTTCCCCCTCCCCTTTTCATCCCAGGACTCCTTGAATCCATAGGCTGGGAGCCTCTTGTGTCTTAGGGGAGAGCTGTGAAGTTTATTCTCATGTTATGTTTAACCTTTGGTTTGGCAGATGTTTTGTTGCTGAACAACGCTATGACCTATAAACTCATCATAAAAAATAATGATGTTTCCATGGCTTGGGTGAAGTTTATGTTGGGTTTTGGCATCAGGACTTACATGAATTAGGTGTTTGCTAGTCAGAATCCATTGTTTTATGAATAAAGGATGATGCCAGTTTGGTTGTGTTAGGGTAATGGCAATGTCCAACTGTTAGCAGTACTTTCTATGAAATTCAGGACAGTAAGGAAAATCAACACAGTGTGTCTTTCTGGTTCTTTTTATAAAATGGTAACAGGGTCACATTTTGATTTTGACCTTTTGTTGGCAGAAAGTGTTTCGTAAGTATTATTGCATTCACCTAAATTATTTTTCTTAATTCTTGGGGCTTCAAAATAGGCAATGTGTGCTGTTGTTAATGTATCCTGTACTCATTAATTTGAATTACTTTTAGTTCATGCAGTTGTTTTTGTTGCATCTCAAAAATTCATCCTGTGGTACTGCATTGTATTCTTAAAATATTATCAATTGAGTCAGCTAATGGGCAGGAAGATTTCTGCTGCCAGTACCTCTCATGCCCTTTAACAAGTAGGAGGCCTTTGAGAGAAGAACAGCTGTTTACTCACAGAACCTTCCTTTTTCTGCCAGCTTCCTAATACATTATCCATGAGAACGGGGCCTTATTAGTGCATTCTTTTAAGGGAATAAAATGAGCCAAATGGTTCTAGTGTTGATCCATTTGCTATTGACAAGTGGAAATATTTGTCAGGAACATGAGGAGAGGTTTTAATCTACTTTTGGCTGTTTATGGAGGATTTGTCTTTTCCCTACTTTTTTTACCCCCAAGAAGCAAAAGAGAGAATGAAAAGGAATTGAAATCACTTGGGAACACCAACTTCCTTCCCTAAGAAGAGAAGCTTCTGTAGCAGAGTGGTTTCCACCCCCTGTCCCCTTTGATTTTGGGAGGAAAAATGATGTAAACCATGTGAGGGGGAGCTGTGATAATTGGAAGGGTGACAAAAAATGTTTGGGAAGTGGAAGTATGCTAGTGTGAGCCATTTGCATGTGTATGGGGATAAGCAATGCGAATTCTAATTTAGAGATACATCCCACATCCTGCTGGTCCCCTTTAACTAAAATATTTCTCAATGAAATAAAAGTGATTTCTTTCTTCAAATATGTTATTTTTTGTTGTCTATTTTAGATCTGGGTCCTTTTTCCCTGACTGACCTTTAGTATGTTGTAAGCTAACCCTAATTCACACTAGAATAAGTTAAAAAAAGAAGGTTTTATGTAGAAGCACTTTAGGGTTGGATTTGGTTTTTTTGTTGTCATTCTTGTTGTTACAGTATGCACATAAATGCAGGATGTCAAATGTCATTTGCTCGCACGATTTTTCCTTTACTGTGCTGTTGCACAATGGCAACTTTATTGACTGAAGGGTAGGTATCATTGTATTGTCTTCTCTGTTGGTGTGTTTCTAAATTGGTTTCTGTATCCTTTTTAGAACTGAGGGAAGATGGTTTCCAGCCTCCAAGCTATTTAGTGCAAGGAGTGAAGGCTTTACTTACTGCTTTAAAATTATGGATGAAAAAAGAAGTGAGTATTAGTGGTTTTGTTTGCTATTTTGGTGAGCTCTGTTTTGGTTTAGAACTAAGTGAAGGTCTATGGCCTTTTAAAGTTTATTTTTATCTGTTAATGAGTACTGAAAAAGTCTATTAAAAGTATATACTGCTGATTTGGGGAAAAATCATAATGACAGTTTTATATTCTATGATGCTAATAAAGTCCATTAGACCATTTAATAAGCTCAAGTATTGTAGCTGATTGAAGTAGAATCATGCTTTACCTCAGGATGGGATAAGAATGCCAGAGGAGAAGGTGATAAGGTGGGGCTTTTTCTAAGAAATGTGTTTATATAGTCAATTAATCCTAGTCTGAGGCAGTGGAGGGATGGAATGCCGTGGTGTTCAGCATTTTCCATTCGTGTCAGTGATTTGGAAAGCACATTTCAGCTACACCTGCTGGAGAGTAGGTTTAGATTCAGATTGAGGAGTATTAACTTCAATTGAATACTGTCCTTGCTCAACACTGATTGACTCTTGTAAAATCAGAAGTATGCCATCAGTGCTGGCTTTGCTGGTGCTCTTCTCTCCAGGAAAGCTTGTTTGTTTTGGCACAGAACTGGGTCTGGTCTAACTCTGTGTGTTTTTTCATGTGCCTGTGCTAATAAGCCCTCTTGGAAGCAGTGCTCCTGGGAAGTGCTGTTCACTGGCAGCCAGTTTGGTTCTGAATGAGGGTGTTAATTCTAGTTTGTTGTTGCCTGTGATGATTTGAACTGGCTCTTTGACATCTCTCTGCTCTTTCTGCCCACAAGTTCTACTTGTAAGAGAACTTACTATACAACACAATAATTGCACAATGCTGCATCCAACAGTATGAGCTTCGTGGAAGTGAACATGAGGTGCAAATGCAGAAATGGTTGTGATGTGTGCAGTGTGCTGGGGTCCAGCCTGTGTAGCATTACTGGTCCCAGATGAAGCTCTGGTGGCCCTCTGAGTTGGTTCTCCAGTGTCTCTTGGTCTCTGCTGTTCTGGATGAAAGCTTGCTAGTGAGCAGTGTAGCAGTGTTTACAGGATGTTGAGCCTAAGCTGTTAAACCACATGTGAATCCAAGCTATCTCTGCATCTGTACCATGGATCATAAACAAGCTAAGTGATCAGGCTACTGAACTGAGATCAAACATAGCCCATATAAATCCTTATTTTGATTTGAAATTGGACTCAATTTCCTTTTTTCTAGATTGCTGTAGTATAGCACTGTAGCATTTGTATACTGTCTAGTAGCCCATTAAGTATTGTGATTAATACTTCATGTGGAATGTGATACGTTTCCTACTTTTCTGTGGAAGAAAAATCAATTGCACTTGCTGCATTCTGAATGCTTATTAATGAGACCTGTGAGTATTCCCAAAGCCCTGGATGAACAGACACACCCATTGTGAGGAAAGTGCAGAGCACCAGTGATTCAGCCCCAGTGTTGTCTGCTGCCCACCAGCTATCACATTTCATACCTTGCATCCATCTTTTCCAGCTACTGCCTTGAACACGAGCCAGTCTGGTCTGTGCAGCAGACCTGGTGTGGGAGAGGTTTGTAGCTGTAGGCAGCTGGGGACAGGAGGAGCTTTGTGCCTTGCTCTTTGATCTGCTCATGCTGAGGATTTCAGACAGTTTCTGAAAGAGAAATGACAACTGCGTGCTCCTCAAATGAGAACCCTGCTCGTGAGGTTTCACATTTGTGTCGTGGAGTATGTCTTTTCAACATAGATGAATTATCTTATGGCTTGTTTTGTGCCACTTTCTAGAGAATTTCAAACTCATCTTTTGAGAGAGGGAAGTAGGAAGGATTGAATGGTCCTAAAATGACCAACCACTTGATGGAAAAATTATACAGTTTAGTGACAGAGGTGCTGTTTTCTCTTGGGTGAATGTGTAGAGGTGATACACTCAAAGAATGAGCAATGGCAAATAATAGCAGCTGATTTAATCTTCCCTGTAGAATTAGTGGCACTGAAATGAATGATTATATCATGATTATATGTTGATGTTGGGTTTTTTGGGAGGGGGAGAAAGCATTTTTCTAATGACTGAGAGGAAACCACGTTCAATGAAATGCACACACAGTATTGAATTGCTTGTAGCAATCATTTTGCTGCTGAGTCTCATTTTTGAAGTGTGGGTAGCTGAAAGTGTTTGGGATGTTTTTCCATTTAAGTAGTTGATTACAAGAATTCATGTCAGTCATTCTAGCCTGTGTGTTAAGTGATGTTTTATCTGTTTAATTCTAAGTAAAAGTGTTTTGAGGGACATTTAAACTGCATACAATATATTTTTTTCCTAGATCTAACTGTAGAGTGTTTGGATTTTTGTTGTGTGTGTATATATATGAAATCTGTCTCTGCTATGGTTTCAGAGGATTAAAGGGAACATAACCCCATTCCTTATTAAAATGTAGAAAGTTGTAAGAGTTTTTTTTCTGAATTACGTTTTCCAACCTACTACATTATAAATAAGCTAAAAAGGCAATTTTTAGGAATTAGATGTCAGGAAGATGTCTCAAAATCTGCATCTTGGTTACTCATGATTATTCTTGATTTACTCTTGAGATTCAGTTTTTGTCAGAGTGAAATTCCCTCAGTCTTAAGATGTTTTTAAAGTCATGACTCTAATGAATGTCAGAAGTATTGCACTATACTGATGATGGTAAAGGGAAAAAAGGTGATTACTGTACTGAGGGTAAAAAAAAATTAAGTGGTTGTCAGTATGGCTTTGTGTTATCTCTTCTTTGGATGCTTGGAGACATTGGGAGATATCTGCTGACTACTAAATCTTGGGCTGGAAGCTACTCTGTGTATCAGTCCTGGCAGTTTGCAGTCATTATTACAGAAATGAACCTGGTTTTTCTTTTCCTTTTATTTTTTTCCCTTGTAGTTTTGTTTATTTAATATTATTTCTGCTTTTGTCTGGAAAAAAACCCCAACAAACTAAATATCTTTTCTTCCCCTTTTGCATACAGCTTGTAACAGAACATGCCTTTGAAATTCCAGACAACATTAGGCCTGGGCATCTCATCAAAGAGCTCTCTAAAGTGATTCGTTCTGTAGAGGTAAGAACGGAGGCAACCCTATGTAAACCTGCAGAAAATAAATCTTTGAATCAGGGTACTCCACAGTAGTTATGCTTCTGATTGACTATATGCACCTTTTAATTTATATAACATTCATTTAATAATAGAACATCAAGAGGAAAGCTGTTGGGAATAGTAAGCTATGGGTATTTCAGATAAAGAAAATGGATAGTGAATGCTTTATGTAGTTTTTGTTAATTTTTAGATTTTAATGGTGAAATTAGTTGTAGGTTAGTATTACTAAAATGTAGTTACTTACAACTACTTAAAATAATTGCTGTTAATGTATTGTTAAAGACTTTAATTTGAAATTCTGTGCATATTCCATTCTGCTATCCACTTGTTTGTTAGTTCTGGTCCAGTTGTCATCTCTTTTGCTCACTCTAACATTTTGTGGCTGTTTGTTATATAGTCAGTGGGGGAGGTTTCCCTTTGTTTTGGTTTGGTTTTTTTTCACCAGTGTTTTGCTCCTTTATTCCTCAGTGATTATTGATTCTTGAAAAATTCTCACATTTCCATGTGAAGAGAACTGATCTGAGGGGATGTGATCTGTTGTGTACAATACATGTCTACTCTGTGCTGCCTTCCTGAATAAAACTCTGTGTTTTGGTGGCACTGCTGTTGTGGAGTAGCATAAAAACCCCAAATGGGAAAGAGGTGCAGTAGAACTAAACTTTGTGCATCAAATCCTAATGAAATATGTAGTATTTCTCTAAAAGGTCTAACAATTTGCCTTACGTAATTTACATTTAATTAGATTAATAAGAAGCAGCACTTAAACATGTGGATTTATTCCTCTGAGACTATTCTGAAAAGTGCTTTTAATTACAGGAGGAAAACAGCAAATTAGTTAAAACTCAGGGAATTCTTGGTGTGTCTCCAACTTCACGATCTTCACATGAAACAGCTTCCCCTCACCACTCCAGACGAAGGGTGAGGAAGCTGCGAGACCATGCCACCAAAACTCCTTCTAATCTGGACATCCTGGAGCTCCACACCAGGGAGGTACTGAAAAGGCTGGAGATGTCTCCGTGGGAAGAGGCAAGTATTAAGTTATGTGCAAGGAAAAACAAAACCAGAGTAGATTTCTAATTTCTGTTGAAAAGAAAATGGTTTTAAGATGCATAGGAATATGGACTAGAACTCTTTGTCATATGAGACATGGCTAGATTTGGTTCTGGTTTCTTTTGATTTTTCCTGATAGGAATATCCCTTCTTCTTGATTTTTTTTTTTTTTTTTTTTTTTTTTTTTTTTGGTGGAGGTTCCTTCAACATTTTGTTTCAGAGGGTGCCCTGAATCCACTACCCACTTTAAGTCCAGTTTTTAAATTAGGTCTGATATTGTTGTCAAGTGGTGCTTTGAATCAGTTCTGTGAAGGAGAGGGAGCTTGGAAAGCCTTGATCTGGTGAGGCTCTGAGCCAGCTTGCTTCTGTGTTTTTATGTCACTGTTTCTTGTAGTTCCGTTACTATAATTGATTACCCTTGGTTTTTTGGTCATGTTCCAATTTCCTTTATGACTGAACCTCCCTACCAGTAAACCTCAGGCTGCCTTTGGTCTCTGTATTGGGGCTGAGGACTTTGTGGTTGTATTACAAAAGTATCATGAAGCAAATGAGTGAAATGTAGTATCTTGAAAAATACTTTTTTTTTAAAGTTTGATGACATTATTTCAAAGAACAGCATCAGAAGCTGAAGAAGGGCTAAGAGAATGGGAATAAGTAGTTTTCTGAGAATAAGAAATGATGAGATATTGGGACAGGATGGACTGTCATAGTGGAGATATAATTATTTGGGTCCTTATGTTGATGTTCATAATGCATGGAACAAGAGACATTCATTTAGCCCCCAAAGACTTGAAGCTGAATTTAAAATCTACCACAAAAAGTTAACCCATGCAGTTCATTGCTCCTAAACAAATGTTTAGGAGTATTAGTCATTGTCCTTTAATGTAGAAATATAAGGATCATTATCAGTACGGATTTGTAAAAAAAGAAAAATTATTCTACCTGTTCCTGGTTTGGAATGTAATTGTATTGCTGATTGCTTCAGAGTATATCTCAAATGTCAGTTGCTTTCAGGTAGGAACGTTCTGCTTATGGCAGGTTACTTTCCATCACTGATGTTTCGCTGTCCTCTAAATCAGTTCTGAGATTCTAATTTCAGGGAGCACATACCCGATCCAGGAGCTGCTGCAGCAGTTCCAAGCCCAGCTTTTGGCTTGCCTGTCTCTATTGGTATTTCTCCAAAGGAAACATAAAAGGAGTATTATAGGAAAGTTGTATTTATTTCAGTTGCTTCATGAGAGTATACGTGATTCAAGGAAGGAGAAGGTGCAGTTGTCTTCTGAAGTTCTTTACATCCAAACATGTTTTGTCTGAGCTTTTTTCAGCTGGTTATCCAGGTGGTAACCATCCTAGTAATGAATTTGATCTTTTATGGAGCGCGGAAAAAACAGTTGAATTCATAGGAATAAATAATAAGCAAAATTGCTTTTACTTCCTTAGGATATCACAAGCTCAAAACTGAACGGGAGGTTTAACAAGCCCTTGCAGCCCTCTTCTACAGTACCTGAATGGAGAACAAAAGACAATGATCTTCGCCTTCTGCTGTCAAATGGAAGAATAATTAGGTATAAAGGATTGATTGTGGATGGTTTTTCCTGGTCATTATGGTCTGGAGTATGCTAATTGTTAATATTTCTATTCCTAGAGCTCTTAAGTTCTTACCATTAAGACTCAGGTTAGGAATACAGAAGGAATGTCTGTGTCTGCTGTCCCCTAGTGGAGCCACAGTTAGGGAGTGAAGAGGAAGGGGGATTCTTTGCATGTTCCTTTGTTACAGCATTTCATTCAGTTGCTCAGTGGACTCTCTACTGAAGGGAATGCTTCAGAGTAGAAGAGTTGGTTTGTATCCATCTATTAGAGAGATTCTCATTAAAAGTACTCTGGTATCTTCACGGAAATGACAGTTGTGTAGGAAGTAAATGGGAATACCTACAATTCAGAATGAAGAGATGAGCCTAAGAGAACATTACTGTTGTATCTTGAGAGTGTGTTGGAAATAATGAAAGGAAAACAGTTGCTTAAGGTTTTTAAGAGTAACATGACTTTTTTTTTCTTGTGAGAAGAGATGAGAGACGTCCATTTACAGATCGAAGTCTTTACACAGCAGATAGTGAAGATGAAGATGACAGGACAAGGTCGAAAAAAACAGCTGTTAAGGTAGAAGAGCAACCCTCAGGATCTGAAGGAGAAGGGAATGCAGATGCCCAGAAACCACTGAACAGTAAGATTGTCTCCAAGTCCTATTAGTTGAATATTTTGATGGTCTCAATGAGGGTCTAACTACTGTTAGTTAGTCTGACTTAAATATTACAACATATAAAGTGGATAAAGAAATAAATTAGAGGAGTAGTATTAGAAGTTACACAAAACATTTCTCAAATATTATCTGTCTACTGAAGAAGGTAACAGGATAGAGATGAAAAGTAAAACTCATCTTTTTACGTTAGTGCTGTCTTGAATGCTACGGAGAGCGTTTATCTCAGTGGAGGTTTAATTGGTGTTCTGGATGAGTATTTGTTACTCTGGGTCAGCTTCATAATGTAAGAATGCTGATTTGATTTTGTTTTTAAAACCAAAATATACCTCACTGTGGAAAGCTTATCACATCATTTCACTGTAGAGAATGAAAGATCATAATACGGAGCTGTTTTTAAACCTGTCTTATATTTCACTTTTCCTGTTCCATTTGACAATTTCATACTTGATCATACAATTTTGTATGTTTTACTAATGAACTGCTTTATTCCATACAAGTGATAAGACATAATTTAGCATTAATAAAATCTTATAATTTCAACCTTTGTGATCTGCAAGGTTAGGAAAGAATTTAAGTAATCTGTAAAACACTTTAATCCAACTTTCCAGTGCTTTACATCATCCTTCACTAGGAACTAATGTTCTTTGGTCTTTCTGTAGCCTCAAGCCCTCCTGCCAAGTGTTCAGCAGTGATGATCACACAGTGTATTAGAAAAGTGTCAATATTGAATGCCTGTTGCCCATGCCTATTTTTAACAGCACTGTCTGTGTGCAGATAGAATTAGTCCTTGGCATAGTTCTTCAGCTCTCTGCTTAATTACAAGTCACCTCCTTTCACAGCAGAGCTTACAAGGGCTCAGAAGGTACATACTAGGAAACTGAAGTCAACACTTAAAAGATAGTAAGACTCCTCTAGAGATTTACAGTTCCCTGAGTTTCCTGGACAACAGTCCATAACATTTGACTCTGCTTTCAGCCCGAATAAAATATTTAATTATTTTCATTAACAAAGCAAACTATAATCCCTGTTGACTGTGCTTCCGGACGTCACAGAGGACAGTATTAAAAATCCTGCACATGAAAGAGGTCTCTCTTGGGTGTTCTTGAAATAACAGGGCAAACAGCTTGTTGAGTGAAGGCTTACTGTAGCGTTTTTCCACTTTCAAAATTAAACAAAGTAAATTAAACTAAATTTTGCACTCGAATCGAAGACTAAATCATATTGGGAAATGGTAAATTTTCTTCAAAGTTATTGCTCTTATTTGATACAGAATGAATATGGTAGTGAGTATCCAAATGCATTAAATGTACTTAGAACTAGAAGTGAATTTTGAGATTGTTCTTCCAGAACTTGAGTGCTCAGGACTCTTGCTGATACTTTAAATTGAATATTGAGCATCTTCAAACTTCCCTCTTACCTGTGTGTGATTATTTTACCTTAACTGAGACCCTAGAGAGAGGGGGAAGGCGTTGTCTGCAGAGAATTCCAGAAAAGGAACTACCTGTTCCTGTAACAGCTGCTGACTTCCATTGTTCTTACTGGGATTGAGGCCAAGAGGAATGGCCACAGACAGGTGCCTTTAAACAGATCAGGCTCTGGCTGGCTTTGTGTGTCATGTCACGATGCTGGTTTTAAATGGGGACCCAGTGGGATCAGAGAGACAAAGATCAAGTGCTGTCCTTGACAGAACAAGGTGTGCATCAAGAGAAGGTGATTCGAGATTTTTCTTAATTCACAGTGTCTTCGTCTGATCTCACAGATAATGACTATTTCACCCAATTTCATTCACCCAATTTCAGGAATATTCCTCCTTGTCTCTGGAGGCATACAGAGCCATGTATTTTCTTGGAAAAGACAGTAGTCTGAAGGAAAGTTCTTTTGATCTCTAAAATTATATTTTCTATATTGTTCATGCTGTTGCTTATCCTAGAATCTTTTTTGCCTTTCTGAAATGAGCCAAAGGCATGAGTTATCATCAGAAATCCCTTGGGCTGGTTTGAGCTGCAGTAGTTTAAAATACTGATTTTATTGTTATATGTTGAGCAATACTTCATATAGCTTTATTTCCTATACAGTGGTGTTGCTCATTTAATGTGCTTGGATATTCCTCATGGTTCTTTCTAATACTATCCTAAGTTTAGTTATAGTCTTCTCTAGCTTTTGGTCCCAGCTGTTCAACTCACGACTTTCTGATAATAAGTCTCATTCTTAGCTTTCTTCTGACTAAAAACAGTTACCACTGTGCAGTGTTTAGAAATCAATAATATCCCTGGAAATATATTTGATGCTTAGTTGTGATCTTTGCCACGGTCTTCAATAGCACCAAACCTCTACTAGAATTGCATTGTATATGTGGTTACAGGTACATCCTTTATTCTTGCATAATTATAGTTAGGAAGAATTGTGTTCTATTTGTGTGGTTTCATATAAAACTATGCTGAAAACAAACCAACATTTCAATTTTATTTGTCTTCACTCCAGGGTTAATTTCCGATCTGTGTAGCTTTGCATTCAGCATACTTTTGTATGAAACTATAAATACTTTTAAAGTGATGTTTCTTTCTTTATCCCCTATTTTCTTGACACACAGTCATAATTTTTTTTATTCTATCTTGCTTTTCTCCAGAAAACTTGTGCTACCTAAACTGCACATTGTCATTTTTAATGAATTTGTACTTAATCAAGATTTTTGCCAGCAGCCTTGACACAGGTGTGCATACAGCTCACTGGCCTTGAGCCTTGGAATCCAAACACTTAGAAATGTGTTTCCTGCTTGTGGCTCTTTGGGACAAATGCTGTCTTTTAAGGGTACAAGCTGTTGAGAACTGCTCTGACTCCAGCCTGTACACAAAAGCAAAGTGCCCAAGGTGCCACCTCTGGAGTGGGTGCTCTGTGGGAGAGAAGAAATTCGAGCTCCTGCTGCACCTGATTTCTCTTCCTGTCTTCATCTGCTCGGTTGCTTGAGCAGTCTACTGGTCAGCAGCAGACAGCTCATTGTAGTCCCAAGCAAACTTGGGAACCAGATCAGTGTGTGCATTTGCCTCTGTTTACAGACTGACAAAAACTAAATATGTGTTTCTTGGTTTTTGCTTCAAAAATAATTGTTAAATATTAATGTAGTAAATCTTGTGTCTTATATTTTAATTCTTCCCTCTGCAGTGTTCTTTGAAAGTGTGAAATCAGAACTCAGGAATGGATCCTCAGAGTACTCTGATATTTCTGATTCAGAAGAATCTGAGCCTGATTGCACTACACAGGTACATCTAGAAAAAAGTCATAGGAATTAATGATGCAATTCAATACAATTTTGCGCACGTACTTCAGATTTATCTGGTCAAAGTTTGTGTTAAAGCAGCAATGACAAAGTATTCTTGTTCAGATTAATATCTCAAACAACGATCTGCTTCATTTTTCATTTATTCTAGTGCTGAGAAAAAAGATAAGATATGCTATCTTGAGCCAGATTTTATGATTTCGTTGTCGTTGGAGTGGGGTTGGCAGAGGATGAGCCCTGCTCTGGAACAAGCAAAGTCTGAGAAAACTCAGATCCTAATTGCTTTATATATTTCTTTAATAACAAGTCTAAATTTCATCATTCAAATTATGAGTATCTCCCACACAGTTTCATTTCAGAGCATGGTTAATAGGAACAATCTTACAGGTATTCAGTTTTATAAACAACCTGAAGTGGCTAAATCCTATTCAGGTATCCTGATTAGGATCCTAATCCTATTTTATACTATTGGAAATAGATGGGAGTTCTCCATTTGAGGGTCTAGATTGTGGTGATTTCTTCAGAACTAAACAAAATATGGATGCACACGTATGTATGGATATTTACAAACATATTTTAATACAGCTTCTAGAATTTAGAAATGTGTGTATGTCACTGGCTCCCACATGTATCTATAAATACTTTAACTATTTTTTCATTTGCAAATTGGGTTTGTACTTAGTAATTTAAATTTTTATTGGTTAGCAGTAAGGTGATGTGATTACCTCACATTTTTGTTTTGTGCTTTTGGAAGGCTAATGCCTTGGTCTTTCTTTCAGTTGTCAGCCTATTACAAGACTTTTCAAGAAGTCTTCAAATTCCTACTTTTTCCATGGTGGTCAAGATTTTTTTTTTGATACTTGCTGTCTTTCATCATTACCTAATTCAGATGTTGGAATAAATGATAGGAACCTTCATGGGGCGGTTTCTTGTGGTTTCCTAAACCTCATTGCCAGCAACTTGGGCTCACAAGGTTTCTTTTTCTAAGCCAGAATTAGTAGTTACTCAGAAGTGGTATATTTCATCTTTGCAGGAGAACGTAGCTGGTTTTGTATGACTTTGTAAATGAGTAAATGTTTGATATTTATGCTGTACTTACTCTCTTAGTTCTTTCCATATTCTCCTGCTTTTTAATTTCTAGTAGTAAATAATGGAATAACTTTTCTGCGTGTTTAAATTTGTCTTTTGTAATGACATATCCAAAATTAATTCTCTCGGTAGCACCTGTAAATCCTTTTCATGTTTTTATATTGTACTGAAGATGATCTTAACAAAATAATACCTTTATTACTAACACTGAATCGTAGTTATAATTTAATTTCCCATTTGTGTCACTTTCTAAGGGTCAAAGATTAAGAAGCTGCTCATGTGAATGAAACTATTATATAAAAATCCCTCTTGGTGATAAAATATACTTCATTCATTCCAGTTCTGGTTTTGATGATGGGGATAGTGATGTCAGTCTTTAAGGATTATGATTTCTCCGTGTTCTGATCTTCTGTTTTCAACACTTCTCTTGAGTGTCATGTATATTCCTTGACTTGAAAAAAAAATTGTGATGTTCTCTGTACTTGTTGAAAATAGATTAGTCTGAATTACCAAGATGGAACATATGTAGTGTAGCCCTTGCTTCGTGCAAAGGCATATTGAGTCACATATGGCTGCTCCACCTTTGAGAAGCTCCTGCCCATGCAAGCTGTAATCTCAGCAGGAGCTGAAAAGCTCTTTCATTCATGAAATGAGGCTGTGCCTCTGTAAGAGAGGCAACAGCTGTTGTGTCTCTATTCCTGCTGTGTTCTGGATTTACCTGAGAGCATCTGTCATTCATCAGAGATGGTGCTGTTGAAAGTTACATTTTGTGAGAGCAGGAACCAGTAGCAGTTTTCTGGGGCAGAATTTGTCCTGTTACATAGAACAGGCATCAGCTCTGTCTGCTGCTTGGAACCATACTTCTCTATTTTTTCCCTGTACTTTGAATGTTGAAGATAAGAATAATTAATGCTCTCATTAAAGAGAATGCAGTGATTTGTGTATGGTGTAATATGTGTGGTGGTTTGTAAGAAATGGATTTTGGAGATGCTTTCTATATTTTGGAACATGTACTTACCAGTATTACAAAATTTGGATGTATAGCATCTCAGCCACTCTATTCAGATTAACTGCATTCTGGATACTATAAAAATATTTATATAAAAATATTTATATAAATATAAAAAAAGTTAGACCTCAAAGCTTTGAATTCTTCACTTAGCATACATTAAGGTAGAGTCTCCACTTAGGAGGTCTGGTGACCATTCTGTTGCCTCTTGTTTCAGCAGAAGGATTCCTCCACGGAGGAGTCAGAAAGCTCAGGTGATGAAGAGAAGCAGGAAGTAACATCAAATTTCAAAGAGGAGTCTAAGGTCCCAAGAGACCTTTGTCAAAATACCCAGAAGCCATCCAGAAATGAAACTCCCAGTAAAAAGTAAGCACATGGTGGGGATTTTTTATAAACTGTTAGACCTTTTAGCATGTATTTGTTGTTCTGCTTTATAGCAATGTAAAAATCAGTCCTTCAGAGGGTTCTGTTTTGAAATGCTTACTACTTCTTTGATTTTTCTAGGGAATGTCCTACCTCGACAAGTACAGAAGAAGAAGCTATTCAGGGCATGCTTTCTATGGCAGGATTGCACTATACTACATGTTTACCAGGTCATACTCAAAGCACAGACTGCACAAATAAAAGAACCTCTCTTCAGGAACACAGAAGCTACCCCAGGAGTCGGCATAAAGACAGACAGCCATCGCAGAGCCACAAAACCATGGAATGTGGTAGGTATCTGGACTAGGGACACTGCTGCTCCCTGCTCTTGGATACAGTGCTCAGAATAATCACTCAAAGTTACATTTTTAGATATGTAGTTATTAGGTTAGTAGCTTTAAATAAATCGGACTGACATTTAAAAAGATGTGTTCTTTGGTTTTGCTTTGTTGTGGATTTTTTTCTATAAAAAGTAAATATTACTTCTGAAAACTGGGGCAAACTTAGCTTGTCATCAGAATACCCCTTCTAAATATTTCCATCTAAAGGTTTTGTGGCATCTTTGCAAGAAAGTTGTGGCTGGATTGAAAGTATTAAAATTTAAGCTTGTTGAACTTCTCTTTAGGTAGGTCTGTGAAGGAGGAGGAAGGAGACTTGGGAACTTCAGGATGGACTAGACACCTGAATGAAGCTTCGAGGATTACCCCTCAGGTAAAGCAATACTTTAAGCATGTTGAACACACTTTTATAGGAGAAGAGATCATGAAATTTTAAGTACAGAAGGCGTGGTGAACTGGTCTTTACACACTGTGTATGTGGCAGATACTTCTGGTTCTGGTAACTGGGTTATTTTTGTCATGCATTTTTTCACTGTTGCTGTTTTGGGTTTTTTCCTTTCAAATTCTCTTCTCTCATAGTGCCTAATATTAAGATGTTCAGGGCAGTATCTTGAAAAATAAAAAATACTGCATTAAAAAAGTGTGAATTTACGTCCGTTCTAGCTGGGGAAGCACTTTGCTGTTTATTCATTGTTATTCCCAACCAGAACATCAGAACACGTGGAATATTTTGATAGTATGTAAAGATACTTGCTTAGGAAATTGGTACTGCCAAACTGATAGCTTTCAACAGCTAGCAGGTATGAATATTTTTGTTTTCTGATGTCCAGATGGAATCCAGCAAGGAATGAAAGGTTGTGTGTCTTACACTCTGAACTTTTCTACAGTGTGAACTTTTTTAGTATTCCTGAACTTGTCTGTATTAGAAGTATTAGAATAATTAATTAAATAGAACAACTGATGTAAAATTACAGCCATTAAATAGCACTGTTTTTTAACTGCATGCTTTGTAGTGTTTGCTTTCTAAGAATATCCGACTACATGGTACTCCTTTACAGTTTGTAATTCCCAGTTTAGCATTTGTTCTCTCATCAGCTAAATATTGAAAGCAAGTTACCTATTAAAGTAGTCAGTGGTTATGATATGGCTTGTTATAGTGGCTGGTTTAATCAAGAACAATTGCATTTGATGTGGTCACTGCAAGCTGCAAACAAAACGTAGAGAAATCGAGTACATTAATCTGTGTACTTAAACTGTAGCATTGCCCTTGGGTGCATGTGGAAAAGCTTGCACTGAGATTGTTGGATGCTGTCTTTAAGAGGTATCTATACTGAAAGAAATGATGGACTCATAAAATGGCCAGATACTGCTGGAACTGAAATACCTGTTTCAAAGACACAGTAGTATAATTGAAAAAATTAGAGTGAACCCGTAGCCAGAAGCTACTAACTTGGACATTTTTTCTTCTCATTTCCTTGCTAGGATGCAAATAAAACTCAAAAATATATCAAGAAGGAGGGTGCATCAGAAGCCAATCTTAAGGTTCAGGAAAACAGAGGCATAGTCCACAGCAGCAGCTTGAGTTTTCAGCATGGCAAATGTACCCGAGACTCGAGCCTGGCACAAGGAGAATGCCAGCTGAGTGATGGCAGCCTTAGCCCTGAGAGGCCCTGTGGTGACACGTCCTTGTCTGTACCACTGCACCCAACAAAGAGGCCAGCATCAAACCCACCCCCTATCAGCAACCAGGCAACAAAAGGTAATGCTCATCTCCATCTTCTTGCCAAAGTGGGGCACGGGAGGGAAGAAAAAGACTAAATGCAGAAACTGAATGAAGGACAGGATTAGACCTTGAGGAAAAATACAAAGTGAGTATGCTGTGGACACTCAAATTCTGGCATAGAATATGGGGAAGTGGAATTAAGAGAGATCTAACTGGCCTGAATCAGATTTGCTCACTGAAATGAAGGTTTAGAAGCTCTAACACTTCAGAAATAGTCTGATGCGCATACGATTTAGTTTTTAATTTCTAGTTTATATTCTATAATTTACTCAAGGGAATAACTTGAGCAAAATTCAGGAATTTAGGTTCTCCCCTACTACACCCAGTGCCCTTCATAGACTGGAAGTATTTGTAAATAATATACTCATTTAATTTATGATAATTCTAGCCAGGGTTTAGGGAAAACAGTTCCTGGGAGGTTTTTTAACTATTCTGATTCCCTATTTGCTTTTCAAACCGATTCTGGTGCAAATTTTGCCTGCTTCAGCTTGAAAGCTGGGCTTCACTGTTGTTCTACAACGATTAAAATTCATTTTGAAATTTTCCTGACTGAAGTCCTTGCTTGGGTTTTTCAGGCAAACGTCCAAAGAAAGGAATGGCAACTGCTAAACAGCGCCTTGGGAAGATCCTGAAGCTGAACCGGAATGGCCACGCTCGCTTCTTTGTTTAATGTAGCTGCTACTTCTCCTACTGCTGTCCTTCCTACACAGACCAGTATTGAGGGCAACAGAGCCTGGAGCTGCTGTTATTCCTCTGCTTGAAGCAGACTTGCATGTACCATAGAAAACACTGCCTGATGAACAAAAGAAAGAAAAAGAAAAAAAAAAACAACAAAAAAAACAAAGAAAAAGAAAAAAAAAAACCACACAAAAAAAACCAACCCAATGCTGCATTTTCACTGTGCCACACCTGCTCAGCAATAACCATACGGGAATGGGGAAATCTTCAGAGAGACACGGACTGTGAGAAATAGTCTCTCATCAGGGCTTGAATATCATTTGTTGCTGGTAGTTTCTGACCTAAATTAATGAGTGGAAGATGATGAAGGTGGTTTATCAATAATTTATTTCTGATAGATTTTTCACAACTTTAAAATTCATTTAAGAAACTATTTATTTGGAAGACTTTTTCTGTGGGAGTTATTAATTTAGATTTAATAATGTGAAAGTTTTAAATTGTTTTGATAATGTGTGTTTGGTGCAGTGGAGAGCCACATTAATTGTGATTAGTCTGGACTCCTAAATTTGATATTCAGGTTATAGTCTTAAATAGGGGTGAGATGCATTATTAATTATTTTTTAAATTAAGGCATAAGGAATCTTATTTTTTTTCCTGCTTTTTGTAAGCTATTGGCTGGGCTTCTGTTGACTTGCAAGTTGCATATTCTCTGCCAGCTTGATTATTTTTTGACCTGTCCTTTTTAATATCAGATTTATTTATTTAATGGACTAGAAGAGACTGCTAAAGACGGAAGAATTTTCTTATGTCAGTCCAGTTGCTAACTTGTTTTAAACTGCACCTCTTTCCTCCAAATCTGAGTGCATATTTTCCTCCTGATGATCTGTCTGTGATGATTTTCTTCTGTAAAAAGACTCCCTGAAATTGCATTTGTACAAGTTATTTAAGAGTTGGTACAAAGGAGGAAAACCCAATATATCTTTTGGAGGAACGGGGACATGAGTTAAGATGTTTCTTCAGAAGACTTGCTCTCAAATAACTCATAAGATATACATTGCAGTCATAAGATTTGGCATTTTACTTAATGTAGCATGGAAGAAGCATTAAAGTGTTGTTATTGTACCTTAAACACATTTTACTGAAGAGTCATGAAAGCAGGAGAACGTGTGTTGCTTTCAAAGCTGGGCGAGACAGTAAATTAAAAGTCTTATGGTCCATATAGAGAAGCATTTAAGTAGCTTACTGGTATCAGAATGACCATTTGTGTCAGGCTTCACACAGAGCTGATAGCAAATGCCAATTCTGAATTATTGTAAATAATTTTGATTTAAAATTTGTATTTTTCTGTAATATAAAATTAAATATTTAACTTTTGAGGGACGGGGATGAAGGCGGAAAGGAGAATACTTTTACTTGATTCTGGAAAAAGGGCATTTTGCAGGGTCCAGCCAAAATGTAAACATTAATATGCTAGTGAGGACAATATTGTTGGTTGGTTGGGGTTTTTTTTTTCTGATTGGTAAAACTATTCCTGCATAGCTGTCCAAGTCATCAAATTGATTTAATTTTCTACACCAGTTTTTCCTTCCTCCATATTCTATACTGGAATAATTTTCTCTTGTGGTTTAAAAACAAAGTCAGTTTTATTTTCCAGAATATTTGTGCAGAGTTATTTTTATTTAGGCTGGATTATGAATGCCTTTAGAAATTTGTGGAGGTAGTTCTGATGTCAGGTGTTCTTTATTGCTGCAGGATCAGAACCAGTTACCACTACGTTATCCTGTTTCTAAATGGAGAAACATCAAACTATAGTGCCACTGTAGAAAAGTCAGGTAGCTTTCATAGCTTTACTTTGTCTGGAGCTTGAAAATTATAATTTAGGAGTGTTTTTTGCAGCCCTGCTTTTACTTTATAATGACTTGACTTGTTTTGTGACTTGTATGGGTGAATTTTTAAACTTTTTTTCTGTTTGCTAATTAACGTTTCACAAAAACAAGTCTTTAGTATTTTGAAATTTTTTTTAATTAACACAAGTTATCAACCTTTAGAATATTGGGAATGGAGGTTGTCAAGGATTTCTAAAAAGCAGAAGATAAGCTAAGAAGTACTCTACAGGTGCTGAAGATGACTATAAGGACTTGCTGTTCTCAGGTGCTATTTTTTCTAGATGGAAATAGTTAGAATATTTTAACTATCTTCTAACATGTTCTCACCAAAGTAAGTCAAAGAAATAATCTATGTTGTCAATATTAGTTAAAATTGTATACCCATATAAATATTCTCTTTGTTTAAACTTGAGCAAATGGTTTAATGCCTGCCAGGCTTTGGAAACTGTTTTAGCTTTAGCATATTGAACCAAACTGTTTCCTTCCTGCTGGCTGTACAATTGCTGATGGTAGAAAACTCCAGTTTAGGGCAGCAATCGGATTCAGAGCAGAATGAAGAATGAGTTCTCTCTCCTTAAAGACAGATTTTTGTCTGAAGTAAAAGTATGCCAGAATAGAATCTGGAGTAAGGAATTTTAAAATACTGAGTATGCTTTCTTGTACATGTGACTGGTTTATATAGAGTCTCTTTTCTGACCATCCACACTATTTATCTGTATCTTACTGTTGAAACATAGATATGGCTGGACCCATATATATTATTTCTTCTTGGTTTTATCCTTTCTTTTACTCTGTTTTCTACCTTTTTTTTCCCAAGTGGCTCTCCACTGTCATGAATTTATGTAATAGTCTCTTCACAGGCTGTCAACAGGCAGAGGTTCATTCCCATTTTCTTCAAATATCCATGCTTCCAGCAGAAGTTAAATCTGATGTTCCAACTCAGAACAAGTAATTTAAAAGAAATTGCCGTGTTGAGCAGTATTAAAAAAAAAAAAAGAAAAACAACAAAGGGGAAAAAAGAAATCTCCTGGTAGCTCATGAAGAGGATGTGGTGACCTCACTTGTTTTGTGTACTTGTATGTAGAGATGTATTTATTGTGTTCTAGCTGAAATCACTTCTGCACCAATCTTTCTGTAGATGGACTGAACCTTGTGTTGTTGTACTGGAGAGGAAAAGCCCAGTTTTTTTCCTTGCTGTCTCACTTGGGGTGGAAGAGGGAGGGAGTAGGGAGCACTGGCTGGACAGCAGCAGATTACAGCTGCTACAGGAACTCGTTCTCAAGGATCATCTTTTTTGAAAAGTCAGAGAACTCGGATTTGGCATAAAACTCAATTTTACCCTTTTAAAAATTTTTTTGTAGATGGAACAGTAAGAAATGAAATATTGTAGGGGTTTTCCCACTCTCTTAAGTTCTCACGTTCCTACAATTGCAAAAAAAGAAACAAACATGGAAATGGAAAGACCACCCAGAAACTATATCAAAGACTCTTCCAGCAACTTTCCCTTTTCTTCTCCTACTTGCTAATAAACCCTGGCTACAGGGTAGCCTTTGTTGACCTCTGAGGTAGATTACCTATGCAACCTATAATACTCTACATGAATTCATTCTTAAAGAGAATTTTGGAAGGGTTAGATGTTGAGAGTTAAAATTGTTGTTTTCTGATCACATGGGGGGTTTTGGGGTTTTGATTTTTTTTTTTTTTTTTTTTGATGGTTGAAGTGCTTGTGTTACCTTTGGTAGAGATGTAAGAGAGCACAGTGTCATGATCACATTTTAGATGCTTCAGCTTTCCCTGGGCTTTGCTCTAAGGCATAAGCTACCTTCATTCACAAGGCCATAAAGTTGCAAGTGTTAAAAATTTTTGCAGGATTTCAAAGCCAGAGCTGGTGAGAATCTTGCCTACCCCCTCTTTGGTAGCTTTGGAGACTAAGCAGAACTGAAACTATGACCCAGTGGATGACCCAGTGACTGGTGCCCTCTTTAGGCTCCACGTGCCCCCCTGTCCCACCATGACCCCCAAGTCTTGTGTCTTTCCAGAGTGGCATTCACATAATACTTCCAGACCTTTAAAAGCTGTTTGTAGTTCTGGGGCTGAGTGAGCCCAGTGCTGCTCTTTGACAGAAGAAATAGAAATGGAACCAAGGGCCTTACTGTTTATCGTTAAACAAGATGAAAAGCTGCAACATCCGTTTTTCCAAAAAATAAACCCAACAAAAAACCACCCTGGTAACCCTCTTAGTGGGAGAGTATGAATGATAAGTCATGCAGTGGATGGGAAATAAAAGTAGCACTGATAAGGAAATGCATGTTCTTCATAGGCTGCATTTCTGCTTGGAAAAAAAAAAAGACTTTTTCTACTTTTAATATAAATTAAGCCATAAGAGTTTCATGCTGTGGGAAGGGAATGAAAGGGATCACTTTAAGAGATTATATTGATAATGTATTGTCACTTCTGCTGGGAAATGTCTATTGCTGCCAATGCTTTGGTGAATCTTTTTTAAAAAAAAAAAAAAACCGAACGTGGAATTTGAAAAAAAAAAAGAAAAGGGGCTAGTTCTTGGCTATATTTACTAGTTTTGTAGTAACGTTTTGCTGGCCCATTTTGTCTTTTCCTCCTTTTTCTACTCTCATAGTCTAATTTCTATCTTTCCTTCTTAATGTTTCTGAAAATATTAGCTTGTCTGCTCAGTAGGGGTCGGTGTATGTGTGTCTTCCTTTTTACAGAAACGCACTACTGTGTTAAGTATTTGGCTGGGAAATGGGATGCTGCAGCTTTAAGAGCATTTTTTTCAATTCATAACAGTATTTCCCATCCTCTTTTGCCTGCAGGCAGGGAAAGTGTATGTACAGTATTTATTTTGTTTTGATTTTACTTTAAATTTGTAAGTTTCTATAAGTAGTTCACATTGATTATTCTAGGGGAGGACAAGTGGCTTTGTTTAAATTTGTATTTGATATTCATAGTTTCCACTTTCTGTACTTTAAAATACTGAAATTAAAAAATTGTATGCTTATGTTTTGATTTTAGCACTCGAAAGCGTTTAATTTCTTCAGACTTCTGCTCATTTACTTCAGTGTAAATACAGTAAAATGTACAGAGTATCATCAGGAGAAAAAATGCTTTTCTAGGTCTGATCTCTGTGCCCTTTGTTTGTCACATTTTAAAGAAGAAATTTTGTGGAGAAATGTGAGGGAATATTCTCATACCGATTTTTTTAAAAGTTTTTTCAAAGTGCAAATTTCATTTCCATCCAAGTGTATTATATAGCAACAAAATGCATTTTGTGAAGATGTGTATATTCTTTTTGAGTCCTAATATAAAAAGGAGATGGAAATGTTTGCGATTCATCATATTATCAGACCTAGATCTGTAAGAAGGGTGTGAAATGGTATTTTCATATTCTTGCTCTTGGTTTTTGTTCAGGTTTGTCTCATGCTACTGATGGCTGACTCATCTCTTGATTTATTGGTCGTTTCAGTTTTTTCTTTTCCCTTGAAGTGTGTGCGGTTTCTGGAAGAAGAGCTTTCTCTTTCTCACTGACATGTGCTTGGTCATACTTGCTTTTGTCCTGGAGGACTTCCCTGCTGGATTTTCCTTCCAGACAGCATCACCTGGTTTGCACTCCCCATCCTGACCCCTGTGGCAGTGCAGTGTTTGCACGTGGGTGCTTTTCTGGGGGAGGTGAAAGCCCCTCACTGCAGCTTGGTGCTGTGGCTTTCCTTCTGCTCCTCTGAGCTGCTTCACCCTGGGCTGGGGTCATTTATGGGAGCCCGAGGTAAAGGATGCACCAATGGCATTGGAACAACCAGGTGGCAAAAGGGGTTTGATGTGAGCATCCTGTTCAGGTTTGCTTCTTAGCCTGACTTCCAGCTTCCAGAGAGCTTGTGGTTGGCTGTAACAACTGGGAGATCTCTTCATTGACTTAATTGTGCCAGGTGCTTTACAGACAAAGAAGGATGCCAACCTCATCAAACCATGTACTGCTTAATGGAACAGTTTAAAAAACCACAGCAGACTGGGAAGTTTTGTGGCCTGAAGTTTAAAACATGATAGTGTTGTAGATTCTGGGAGCAGAAACTTCTGTGCTGTTTCAAAACCAAATTTCATTTGAGTGGAGTAAGAAATCATGAGGAAAAATCATGGGTCAAGTACAGGAGTTGAAGATGAAATATTTATATGTCCAGAAATCTGTTCCCATTGTAGTTTGACATGCCTATACATCTTTTCAATTAATGTATTAAAACTGATTTTAAATTTGGTTAGCCCAAGATTTGCCAAAGATCTCAAAGAGCTGTTTGTCTGTCAGAGCAACTGCGTATTTTGAAAAGGTCTTAATCACTGTGATTGAAGAGCAATGCTACAACCTATGCATTTCCATCAAACACTCATCTGGATTTATCACACTCAACTTGCTGCTCATGGTAGTGTTTTGGTCTTTAAGTGATAGACTTAAGAGAGCTCCTCAGTGGGCCACAAATGTGAGTTTCATACCCATATAAAAACCTACACAAGCAACTTTACTATTTGCCCTTCTGGTTTTTGCCAGCAACACCTCAGAGAAGTTTTTCTGTGACAGCTGTTTAGTGGATAATAGGATAATACAGTGGAAAACATGAAATATCTCAAGTGCTGCTTTAAATGCTACTGAATAGCCTTCAGCAGCTGGAGCCATATTTTCGTTAAAAGTCAGAGTTTCTCGTCTTCTGCTTTTCTGTTGGCAGAGGATGGAGAAATATTTACCTGGATTGTTCTTTCCTAAGGGACAGACGGATTTTAAAGATTTCAACGCTACCAAATCCAGCAAAAGAATTGAATTTCTAAAGTCAGGGAATGAACAAGATACCCTTCTTGGTATCTGAAGACTGAAGTTACTGATTTTGGTTTTTAATCAAAACTGTTCTGCTGTGTTTGAGGTAAAGTACCCCCTTGAAAAGTGCCTACAGACTGGCTTTTCATTTCTGTGCATTTAGTGAAGTTCAGCTCTCTCTAGAGGGTTGGTCCTGACCTGCTTAAATTGTGAAGCTTTCACAGTGGCAGCTCGTAAGTTAACATGTTCAACCAAACCTCTTCTGGTTTGTTTTGTTTAGGTGGAACTTCAGATTGATGATGGAAACCTGACTAATAGCACGAATATGGTGAAGTCAATCATGCTGAGGGTTAGTTTCTGTAGAAGCTTAGTTTTTTCTTTGTATAGAAGTATTTGTCCTGGGAGCTCTTGAAATTACACTTTTTAGTGCTGGTAAGTAATGTCAGCTGTCTCAAGCCAAAAGTTAATGAGACTGAAACTGTAAAACCAGAATGTTCTTGTTACTCCTTCTGATAGAGCCAGGATTGTTAGACACCTTGGTTTCTACAATGGTAGTGACTGAAGTTTTTACCTGCGGAAAAACCAGCTGGTGATCAAGCCAGTGAATAAAATCTGTCATTGCCAGAGCAATAGTATTCCACCTAACAGCTGGCTAATAGCACAGTTTGCTTTGTCTAGACTAAGGTCTGATTTCTCTAAAGCCAATTATATTCAGTCTTTAGAATAAGTACTGCAAATTTTTGAAGAATTGTGTTTGGCTTAATAGATCTATTTATCTGTACTGCTTCTGCTGTATTTGCTTTGGTCTTGGAAAAAATACTCTACTTTGGAACATATAAGTCAACTAAAAAAAACCCAGTATACAAAGAGTCTGCTTGTTTGTGATGCTTCGCCCCAGAGTTTATTTCTTGTAAGAAATTTTTGCTGCAATGAGTGTGAGTAAAGTTCCCATCCATACTTGGAGAATGTGTTATCTATCTGGAAGAAACATTTGCCCATGAATCATACACCTTGGTGGTAAGTCATAAAGGTACAAGTTGGCTTTTTGTTCTGGTTAAGCTAAAAGCCAACAAAACTCTAGAAACTGCCACTCTGGTCTCCTAAAATAGGATGTGGGCTGTGGAAAATTTGGTTTAACTTGGCAGCAGTTTCAGCCTAGTGTTAATTTGAAGAAGATACTAAATCTTGTGCTTCATTCTTGAAGTTGATTCCTAGTTACAAAGGGTCTTTTACTTTTTTACAAAATGTCTTTGAATAGCTCTATTACAGTTCTGGCCCAGTAAAAGTTTTCATGTGCTCAACCAGCCCTTGTGGAAAGGGTTTTAAATTCCATCATGATATGGTTACTGAACAGAGCTGTTCCCATGTGCTAAAGCATTGCACCTCTTGAAGGAGAGCATTCAAAGTGTATTTCCCATGCCAGCTCTCCTAAAAGTAATGTCAGAACTGGTTGGTCAGGTGAGGTTTCTCCTTGAGAGGAACCATTTTTCTTCTGAGTCTGTTCATATTCAGCCCAGATCTCCTGGGGGCAGGGAGGAGAAAAACCTGAGAGCTGTGCAGTGCCCTGCTGCAAATGGAGTTGATCGTGTTGCAGAGGCTGCTGGACAGCTGGGCCTGTCCTTGGGCACCACAAGTGATGCTGAGTTGTTGCAGTCTTGGGAGGGAGACCAAGCATTAAATGGGACATGGCATGTGAAGGATCCGTTTTCCCCCAGGCTTTTGCAGCAGCTCAGAAAAGAGGAGTTGGTGAGATGCTTTGGGAAAACTCAAAGCCACTGTGTAACACACCTCTTCTGGTGCTACAGGAAGTTATTCTAGACACTGGTTCTGTTAATGCATTTTCTTCACTATTAAGAGGATTTCAATTTAGAAAGTTCAGTTTGTACAGAACCCTGAAAGATACTTGGTGTTGTACATCCCAGTTTCCTTGTGAGCGAGGTTTGTAAGGGGAAGTGATCTGTACTGGAACAACTGAAGTGTTTGGAGAGTGGGAATTGCTGTGTGGTGCTCATGGTTCCGATGTAAGACATTTCCTCCATACAAACCTTGTGTACTCACAATACAGGGCCACTGCTGTGCCCTGGTAGCTTATAGACTGTTTTCAGTAGTGTTGCCATTAATTTTCTGTTGCCTCTAATCTCGGTTTTGGATGGCATAAAATGTCAGCTACCAAACTCCGGTAATATTAGCTATGATTAAAGGAACATCTTCACTAATCCTTCTATTACCCATTTCAATAGACACCAAAATAGTGCTGTCAATACTCTTAAAATACTTAAATTCTTTTCTGCTTGGTTGGGACGTTCAGCCATTTCTGTATTTTTTTTCTGCACTGATGCGAACTCCCACTGTATTTTACAGTTCATGGCTCGAAGAAAAAGCTGAGTTCTGTTCCGCACTGTTGTGGTTCACTGAAAAGGACTAAAAGATTGGGAACAACACAAAAAAGAAATCAGTGATCTGTTAAACATTCTGTGGAGCCCATACCTCCAGTCATTAGCTGAAGCTCTAGAGCACAGGTTGTGGTATAACTTGATACGGTAAAGATGTCGTGTTGACTAACCAGATCAAAATGTACAGAGTGGTAGAGAATAGAAAGGAAGCCATATATATATATATAATGAAGTAATTTTTTTATGAATTAGCTACAGGAATACTAGATTATTCACTCTCACCTGCATGAAGGAGTTGAACTGAATAGGCTTAATACCTGAAATACTTAGACTAAGGTGACAGAAATCACTGCAAAAAATAGGGCCAAAATCAGGTTCGTTTCTGGCTAGAAGCACCACTCTTTGTTGGTTTCTTGGGTTTTTTTTTTAAGGGAAGAATCTGCTTAGATTTGCACACCTTGCCTACCCTTTATTTCTAACCAGTTCATATACTGAACATGCATATGATAATTCTGATGAGATCAGTATTAATGCCTCAGCTGATGTAGTGACATATCTTTAAATATGTAGCTGTTCTTCTGAGGGTTTTCAGGTGATGCTGCGGTTTGCTCTTTGGGGATCCGTGGTCAAGACTTAGGATGATGCAGAATTCCCAGTGCTCTTCTGGAGAAAAGTGATCTTGCTGCCTCCCAGCCCGTTGTGGGAGGGAGGCAGGAGGATCCTCTCTGCTGCCTGGGAGTTGCTCTCCTATGCAGGAATTCATTGTAGGGGAAGGCTTTGGATTGTGCTGCTGAATGTTAACTTTTGTTTTGCTGATGTGATGAGGGCCTCAGGGATGCACTGGAAGGGTCGGAGTAATCGGTGTCAGCAGAGTGTTCCAGCCCTGGCAGCCCCTGGGGTGCAGAGCACGGAAAGGGGGGGATCCTGAAGGACATCGCTGCCTTCCCCTGTGCGTGGGCACAAGCAGCAGCCAGGCTGAGAGCTGGGCAGTCTCAGCAGGGGCATCTGAGAGGACAGCTCCAGCCACTGCCCACGGGGGCTCTGGCCAGATGGGAAAGGGTTTCTGGTGTTCCTTCTGTGGCCTCCTCTTGTCTTTTGCACGGATGTCAGGTCTGGAGAGGTTAAGCACATTCCTGTGATAAACATGACCAAAAATAACACGGAGTTATCCAAGCTGGTAGCTGGAATGGTGGGAGCTTTCTTATAAATGCACCTTGTGGGGTCAGCTTGAGTTTTGAGCATTTTGAAGTGTTACTTAAGTCTTTTCCAAACAAATTTTTCACTGATGCTACAGGCATAATATGAAGGGAAACTCTCCATTTTGCAACGTTGGAAAAGTTCTTTCTAAACAATTGCCATTTTGGTAAGTTTCATTCTCCGTTTGTTACTTTGAAACTGAGTGGAACATAGCTTTGTCCAATGTTCCAGTCATATCATAATTGCCTGGAAAGCCGTGTCACTGGCACTGAATCCAGCAGCACTTCTGTCACTGCAGTAACGGGATGGAAGGAGGTTGAACAGACACATTTTGGTTTTGTATAAAAACATCTATTCCAAACATCTCTTGTGGAGAATTGTTTAAAAACTCTGGATCCCTCTGCTTCAATTTCTTTATCAGCTGCCGAGAAGATTGGGCTATAATGATTCTGGCTAGTTTTGCAAAGGATCTGAATTGGACGCTATTTCCTGACTCTTGATTTTTTTATTTTTTTAAAATTTTTTTTGGTCTATTTAACTTCTCATGCTTTGACTTGTATACTGTTGCAACCAAGTTTGACACAAGTTAAAAATCAAAAATCTGAAAGATCTTAAATGGATTATTTCTATAGATTTTTAGTTTTTGTAGCTGGAGGCTACAGAATCTCAATGAGCATTATAGAGATCTATATTGATTTTTACTTCTCCACTTAATTTTTTGGCTATGCTTTGCAGTGTTTCTGCATTGAAGTACCAAGTCCTTTTCACTGATGTGATTCTCATATGTAAACTAAGACATCTCTGGCCTTCCCTTCTACATTTTTCAAATTCTCCAAATTTTGGGGGATGTTTCTGAGTGCAACTCTTGCCGGCTGATTTTTCTGTCTCAAATGCTATTGATAGAATTCTAAGGTGCTAATGAATGACACAGTGTGAGCCCAAAGGCTGGCATACCTGTGAACAGCTGGTAAAACTCAACAGCCCAAAGAACTTTCAAATCAACACCATCAAGATCATCATCAATAACATCAATACCTGGGAAATTAAAAAAGTGTAACAGTAAAATTCAGAAAAAGAGATTTTTCTCTCTTTGAGATGTTGTGGCAAGGGACTTTTAGATCACTTTCAAACGTAGAACCTGCATCACTTTTATTTTGCGAGGTATCTTAGAGGTGTGCAGAAGAAAAGGTGCATATTTGTGTCCATGTGGATGCAGCTTATTTAATCCATGTTTTTCCCACAAGTGGGGATTGACTTCTGAGGTAAATACTGCCTACACAGGAATGCAGCTGGACACAGGGCCAGGCTGTGCCTCTGATCCAAGGTGTAATCCACTTCTCTCTCTATGACAGAACCTGAGCAAAATCTAGGTTTTGGAAGCCCATGGTTTGTACCTCCTGTGTGGAATAAGGGACAGTGATCATGTAGAAGCAGCAAAGGAAAGAAACCAAAGGGGATGCTGAAGATTGTGGGGAAAAACGAACCCTCTGATGTTACTTAGGTCAGCTGTTGAACAATTCTGTGCTAAGTCATCAGAAGGATGTCCTGGACAAAACATTTCTAAAAGGAGCCTTTCTAGTGCAAGATGCTGGGTTTAATAGCTCTGATGTGAGGCATCTTGGGTGTGTACAGAAAATGGGTAGGATTAACAACAATTTCTACTAGCACACCCTTAAGAAACTGCCTGATGCCTCCTTCTGAAATTTCCCAGTAGGTCAAGTCAGTTTCTGATGGCAAGGTTGTTGAGCAAAGGCAGATGTGGTGCCAAGGTTATGTTTCTACTACCTGGCTGGTAGAGTGTGTATGATAAATTAATATAAATTCATTTATGCATGTATTCACATATTCATATATTTAAATATCTTTATAAAGAAATCAGAAGGCGTTCTGCAGTGCTATAATGTCATATTCTAATGGACAGCCAGAAGGGGAGTGGAGACCATTGCTGGTGACAGTCTTTGCAAAAACTCTTTTATTGTTTTCTTCCCTCCCTGTTGTTTCATTTGGGTGTTGCTGCTTGTCGTTTGTGATGTATCCGTTCTGGGATGGCAGCTGTTGGATGCTGGATGCTTGTGCAGTGCCTAACAAAGAGATTTAGTTAACACTTTGGGCCAGGATTAGTTATAATTTAACTTTCTGTACTATTTTTACCCACGCTATTTGAGTAGAACAGAATTTCCCATTCTATCCATTCCATTCCAATCTCAGAACATGGTAGGGGTAACTCCTTTCTCTTTCCCTCTTGCTGCCCTGCAGACTCAGCATGAAGAATGCTTCAACAGACATAAATATTTAGGAAGGATGTATTTCCTTGGCTGTGGGTCATACAAGACTGGAAAGCATAGTAAATGAAATTATTTCTTCTGCTAGGAATAAAATGTGAAACTTGTGATTTTTGTGAAAAAAGCCTCAAATGTGAGGGATGAGGATGTGTTCATTCCCTTTAGCCACATCTGCAGGCAGTGAGGAATGAAAACCTTTACATCACTCCCAGAATATGTGGCTCATTTTACGTTTCCGCTTTATGCGTTTCTTGAGTATAGAAGAGAATAATGTCAGAAAGCTGTGTTTTTATTCGAAAGCTGTATTTTTATCCCTGAGCTGTTAACACGGGGAAGTTGGCCCCGTGTTCCTGACCACCAGGAGGAGCTCATGACACAGCCTGCAGCTGTGGTTGGCCTCCTGCCTCCCAGCCTGGGAGAATTTCTCAAAAGAGGGAATTTCAAGTCGGAGCAGCGCAGGGGCAGCCATCCCCTTGCAGCTGTCAGTGCTGGCATCTGACACAGGAATGCACAAAATAAAACTACACCTGGAAAAGGTGAAACGATCCAAAGCCGGGGGCAGCTGGGACAATGTGCCATGGGCAGGTGCTGGGAAGTGAGAGAAGGTGATTATCCATCAAATTGTGGATGGCTTTGTTTATACAGAGAATCCTGGCCTCAAACTTTATTTCGAAAATCTTTTTCGCCTTGGTAAAAAAATAAGGCATAAGATGGCACAAAGACCAGCTGGCAGCCAGAAGAGGGGAGTGTTCAGAGGGTACAGCGCTTTTTAAAGTTTTAGTAAAGCTCTTCATAGGCAAGTCAGTAATGCCACTGCTCACTAATGTGAATGTTCCCAGCTATCCAAGGGCAGCAGAACAAATTTGTAAGTTAAAGGCTGGTAGTTTTTATTGTGGAAATGATGCTCGATTTCACAAAGCACAGAGCTTCACCTTGCAGCTGCTGAGTTTCCTCTGTCCAGGACAAAGCAGGACAGAGCCACCGGCACTGAGATTGACAAAGAAATTATTTTAACAACTTTCTGCAAAACTACAGGGTGAATGAGAAGAACCCACTGTCTGTCACATCTGTTCTGCTCTCTGTCTGTTTTTGTAGTTGTTCTAAAATTTAGTATTCAACATTGCCTCAAGACTAAGCAGTTCCCTTTTCACTGAGGCAAGAGACTAATGCCTGTAACCCAGTGACTGTGGGTACCTTTCTTCTTGCTGAAATAAATTAATACTGAACAGAGTCTTTTTATCATAGCCGTGCTCTTATCAGACCATCTCCCTTTATATTGCTTCCTTCCCCAGCCATTGTGGAAACAGACATCCTGCCCAAGGCATCGAAATCCACAATCTGCTGCTTCTTCTATGGAGCCTCTGGATCTTTGCCAGCAGCCCCTCGAGGTGGTCCCAGATGTGATTGCTTTTTCTGTGCTACCCTGAAAATATCCGGTAAAAACAAAGGACTGCACTCACCCCAGTTACCGCTTCGGAGGCCAGCACTTCCTCTGCTCTCAGGGATGTACAGTGGGAGATGTTAGGAATGATGCACCCCAGAGAAACCATGACTAAAATGGCAGGGTCACAGTCAAAGGGGTATTCCTACAATAGAATAAAGCCAATCTTTCTATTGCATCTCTCAGCTGGTCCTCAAGTTTACCTCCAGTTCCCATGAACCCAGGAGCTGTGTTTGGGGTGTCTTTCCCACAGCATTCTTCTGCAGGGAAATGCAAATTCCTTGCACCTACGTTGTGTGTGAAAGGAGATTAGGTTTAAATACTGCTTTCCTTCAGTNAAGGAGATTAGGTTTAAATACTGCTTTCCTTCAGGGGGGGGGGGGGGGGAAAGCAAACAATTCTATTTTTATTTCAAAGTAACTTGGACTTAAAATAGCCACTGCCTTAAAGTAAAACCCAAATGGTTTTTTTTGAGTCAATAGCTTTTTTGGGGAGAAGGCTGGGGGAGAGAGGAGGGAAGTGAAAATACCTGCTCGTGACAGTTTTTGTGGCTTGGATCTGTGAGGGGTTTGTGCTATTCTGGTAGTCTTGGAATTTTCAGTAGTCCTGTCTGTCAGAAAACCTGTTTGTAGTCCTGGCTGTTACTGTCAGTGGTTGAAGATACCCACGTGAAGGCAGAGCAAATGCTTCCTGCTGGTTTCCCTGTGTAATGTCTTACAACCTTTTACTTTTTTGTTGGTTCTTTGATCTTCCCTGCAGCTCCCCTGCTCCAGGTTGCCTGACAGAGGTCCCATAGCCTACTTTGCTCCATAGGTGTTTGTGCATGCAGTAAAACATTCAGAAGGATTTTAGACGGGTCATCAATTTTTAGGCATTCACTCCTTGAGGAAGGACAGGTGAGAATCCAATGCAACCTTTTCTGTGAGTTTGTGGTTAAAGGTACTTACTTAAGTGTCACAGGAAAGAAAGAAAAACTTCAAGTGTCTCTTTATTGGGATGCATCTTGCAACCTATCTGTCACTAAAATGAAAAGATTGGAGGGAATTAAAAAGAGGAGAAGGGAAAAAAATGGATCCCAGTGAAATCTACACATGCCTTGCCTCAACACTTCTAGAAAGCCATGTCTTGTTCAGCTGGGCTGAGGAATTGTTACCACTGAAGGCACTTTACTGCTACTTTAAACCATGAAAAACCTCTGCTCTGCAACTTGTTTTGTCCCTTGGGTTTTGCAGTGTCTTTTGGAAGGATGTTTATGTAGACCCTGGAATTACTACAGCTTTTCAGGACTGCACCTTACTGTGTTATTCTCCCTCCTGTCTCCTCAGCAGTCTGCAGATAAACCCAGCCAGCTTTCTGAGATCCAGCTATGGCTGCCCCTGGGGTAAGTCTGTCATGTTGGGGATGTGAGGGCATGTCCAATATGGCCTTCAGGTTTATTTCCAGAAACAGAGGAGTATCTCTGTGGCATGTGTTCTGTTAAATATTGACTTTCTATCAGCAGTGTTAGAGGTAAGGAACCTCCCTAGAAAAAAATCAGCTCATGGGGATTTGCCTGGTGCTTTTATGACTGGAGCACAATTTTTTTAGTTTGGTTGGGGTTTTTTTGAATTTGGGACAGAGAGGTGTTTTGAAGCATCGTTTCATACAAGGCAGGAACATCACTTTGACAAAGCACAGGGGCTGGTACTCAGTCCTTTGCAAGCAAGACTGATAGAGCAGAGCACCTCAGTGACCAAAGGTCTGAGATGGGTTTTAAACGATGCCTGCCTATTTGTTGTTAACATTCAGAAAATGCCCTGGCCTTGCAGGCTTACAGGTGGGTTTTTCTTAACACTGTGTGCAATGCCAGCTCTAGCCAGAAACACAGCACCCTCTGTAAGCAAACAGCCTGAAATAAAGGGCCAGAGGTGGGTTGTGAAGAGTCAAGAGAGCTTGAGCCTAAAGCATGATGAAAACTTTTACAAGAGAGGAAAATGCAAGAACTAAATCTGATGGTCCATGCAAAACTGGTGATAACACCTGAATGGATGTGCAGCCAAGAAGGAGGTAAGTGTATTTGTGCATTTGCAAGCACAGTGGCAAAACAAGACCAGTCTACAATTGTTGCATGTGGCACAGTCTCGACTTTTTTGCATCAGAAGTAGCACTGTGAAATGCTGTTAGGTGGGATCTGTACCTGTCCCTCTAGCTATGGTGTGAGCTGGCTGCTAGTCGTGTAGAGAGCCCGTGTCAGCTGATGGGAAGGGTGGATTTTAAAGGGTTGATGCACCACTTGATACTCCTTTATTCCTGAGCACTTCTGCCAAGGCTTCCATGAGGAAACCAAGTGTGTGGGTGGGAGCTCTTGCCCTGTGTCACACACGTGTGTTACCCAAAGCACAGCAAAGGAGAGCCACGGAAGCAATGCTGTGCTAAAGACACCAAAAGAAGCTGCCTGCAGAGCAGGAACCTCTGCCTGCACCCCCAGGTCCCCAGCCTGGCAACCTGAGAGTTGGCTGTAGTTATTTCATTTCCAGGAAAGAGGCTGATGCTATTGACCCTGAGTATTATTTGCCTAATGAAATACAGGGAACTGAGGGGTGGGGGATAGCTGTGAGCATCTGCGGCTTGCTGCTTTTCCTCCCTCTCCTTCCCTGGAAGAGTTTTGCAAGAATGCCTCGGCACTGCCAGAACACGAGTGCTGATGGCTGCTGGAAACATCCCTGCTCCCAGGGTGTCATATCCTGGAATGCTCCACATTGCTCTCTGCAGCCCTTACAGATGCAAACCCCGTGGCTGGACCCTTCCTGCCACAGTCTCAGTGCTCCAAGGATCCTTGCAGCAACACGTTGTTTTGCCAGATGCCCTCAGCCTTTAATGGTTCTGGAGAGCCCCTCGTGTCTGGGGCCCTGCCTGTGGCACTGAGCCCAGCTGTCACCTGGTGTTTGTGGCCCAAGCAGAGCAGGGATGCTGCAGGGACTCGGCCGTGAGAGCAGCCTGGCCTCAGCCTGTGCTGCTGGACCAGCTGGGCTCTGCCAGAGCTGCTCCTTCCAGCAGCTATTGCCACTGAAGGCAGAGGGAGGCAGGTCATGTATTAAGCTGATTTCTGGATAGCGTGGCATCTTTGTCTGTTAGAAAGCCCAAATGGATTTGCAGATCCCAAAGAAAACACCATCTGCCTCATTACTGAGCTGCATTCTGCTCCTGCTCTACCCCCCAGTTATATTCCCCAGCAGGGATTTATTGTTCCTTTTCAATCTGATGTTTTAATCTCCAATTCCCCTGTCCTCCTGTGGTTGCCCCTGCTGATTCTGTTTCCAGAGCTGCTGCTCTTACTTGTGTCTGCCCTGCCTTTGCCAGCTGGAGTGAGACCCTTGAGAGGGAGTGTCTCCCTCAGAAGCAGCTTTACCTGCCCACCCCTGCTATCTGCCCAAAGAGAGGAGCTGCTCTGGAAACACAGCAAAGGAAAATACTGCCACAAAATTGCACAGGTCCTGCCCTTCCCACAGCAATCCTGTGAGCCAGACATTAAACACCTGAGCTGATGTGCACGGGCTCTGGGCTTTTCAGGGTACACCAAAACCTGAGGGGGGGAGCATTGTGTCGTGCTGCCCTGAGTCCTGTGTCAGACAACTCGCTCCAAAGAGAAATAAAGAAGGAGAATGTACACATATGCATTGCTGTGACATGCACAGAGCTTGGCCAAGGTCCGTGCTGCCTTTGTGCCCAACAAGTTCTTGCTCTGAAAAACCTACAGCAAAGCAGGAAGAAAAAAGGCCCTGACTGCTTGGCAGAGATAAACAGTTGGTGCCTGCTGAAAATGAGGCTTTTAGTGACAAAGTTGTCTTTCCCTGCGGGTGGAAGCTGTCTGGGAGGAAGGACCAAGGCATTCCGCATTTGAAGAGCTCCCAGAGAAGCCTGACAATTGCATATTTCAGAACATGTACTCATAGATGAATAACCAAAATATTTAAGGCTAAGGGGGCCGGTGATGTGGCACAGCAGGGACACAGCGTTTGCACTCGAGTGCCAAATCTACGCCCCTCCTCTGTGTTCCAATGTCTGCGGCATGTGCTGTACAACGAGTCCTTTCTGTCCCAGAAAGGGACGCGTTTCCTGTGGTTTGGTGCCTATTTTTTAGCTTTTCCTGCTGAGAGGATGCAAGGCTGCAGCGATGGCGTGGGCTGGAAGCGAGCGAGCGGCTGCGGCCTCAGCCCGGCGTTGGCGGCGCGTGCCAGGCCTCGTGCAGCTGCAGGGCTCCGTGCCAGCAGCAGGGTCTCTGCCCGTGCTGCAGAGAGCCTGGTCCAGCAGCAAAATCCTCAAGCTGTCTCCAAGGCCTCCTGGAAAAACCATCTGCAGGCATCTCACTCGGGTGGGAGCAGCCACTGCCGGATGCAGTCGCTGGCTCGCTCCGTCTTGGCACGGCATCGGGCCAGGGCACCCCCAGAGGCTTCACCTCGAGGATCCCGGGCTCCTCGCTGCTTGAGGGTGCGAACAAAGTGCAAGGGTTTATGTTTTCTTTCCTTCCTTACCCTGGAGGTCTTTACCTGAAGTTTGCTGGAACCTATGGAAAGACTCCTTGGCTTCCCCACGTCTTGGGACTGAAATTTTGGCTTGCTTCTCCATCAGCCACATGTGTGTAGCATTCTGCTGGCACCTCTTAAAATTACATTTCTCAGGATAAAACGAAATTGTAGGGGAGGAAGGGGGAAAAACCACAATAAACCTTTTCCTTTGCTTTTCCTTTGCCTAAAAGAGCATTAGGTGGCTGGGGAGGGATGAGAGAGTTACAGGAATTGCCAGAACTCAGTGATTCGGTATCCTCTGTTCCTACTGCTGAGTAGCCACCTGCTAAGTAGAAACAGTTGAATGCATGTGGGATAATCTCTTATTACTGCTCCTGCTGTCTTGTCTCCACTGATATGCAGGATATGTTGCATCTTCTTTCTGGATGTGCTTTATGAAAGTACAGCAAGAGGCTAGATGTGTTTTGCATGTGCCTACAGCTGCATAATGTATGACCCATTGACCTGGGGCTTGGATCTGTGCTGTTTGATCTGGAATGGTAACTTTTTCCCAGCTTTTTGCACCAAACTGGTGTTAGGATGCCTGTCAGGGGGCAGCCAAAGAGACACTGGGAAAGAAGAGGGTGATTGTTTGACAGCCTTGGCCATGTTGGTGAGTCCAGTGAGCACCACTGACCATCACCTCCCTCTTTCTCTGTCCCTGTGTCTCTCCAGAGCTCAGCACCAAAGGGCCGGGTCAGCTGTTATCAGAGGCTGCACTGGGGTGGAAAGTGGCTGGCAGGGACTGGCAGGTCCTGGTAGTGCTGGTGAGGTCTGGGGATGTGCTGACTGAAAGCAAGCACTCTTGGTGGCCCAGAGGCTCAATTCTGAACAGGGCTGAGGAGTATTCCTGGCATCTAATTAACTCATCCCAGCTGATTATGTTTCAGCCCCAAGCTTTGACAAGTGCAGAAGCACAAACTGTGGCCAGAGGCCTCGTGTCCCTGAAAATCCATCTTTGTGTGGCAAGAGAGGCCCACATGGTTCACCAGCACTGTGACAGGGAACAAGAGCTTGGCCCCAGCTGTGTAGTTGCTCCCCTTGGAAGTGTTTTTCCAACTCTGGAAGCAGTGTCTCAGCTGGTGCAGACTGTGCTGGTCCCAGTGACATGTGGAGGCTGTTACGTGCTTACATCAGTCACAGCATGCTAGTTTGTTTTCTTTCTTCTTAGATGTTTTGTGATGCCTTCCCAATTCAATTGCTAATATTTTTCATAATTACATTTCAGCAGCTGCATCAGTCTGGAATTTGTACCGATGTCCCGAATTTTGCAATGTTCTCACTTGCATGAGGCACCCCTCAAAAAGCACTGGTGCCATGGAGAGGGTGTCCCACAAGGCAGCCAGCACTGCTGCAGCCCCTGCCAGAGCACTGACCTTCCTCAGGCAAAGAGTCTCCTTGTCCCACCTCTGCCTGGTGAGCAGTAGCTGCCCTGAGCAGTCCCCTTGTTCTCTTTGTCTTGCAAGGCAAGGCAGCTGGGGACAGAAACAAGCAGAGGTTTGAACTGCTGGTGCCTGCACTGCAAGGATTCCCAAGAGGGAGCCATGTGGAAATGCCAGGGGCTGGGGGTACACTGGCTGTTTAAAGGCGTCCAGGAGGGGAGCTGAATTCAGATCTTCCATATTCAGGATGGTGACTCCTTGGTACAGGCCACAATGACCCCAAATCCGAGTGCCTCCTGGGGCTACAGCCCAGTCCTGTAAGGGCAAGTCCTCCCTTCCTCTCTCCATTACAAATTCTGCATTTGTGCTGAGCTACAGTGATGAGGAAAAGAAAACACATGGTATTTCTTCCTTTGTGCAGCCTGCAGCAGAGCCTCGCTGGGCTGCCCTGGCTCAGTGCTGTGCACAAAGGAAACCTCCTCCTGAGACACCCTGCAGGGCTCAGATTTGCCACTGAAGCAGGAGATGTAGTGACCTCTGTTTCAACATGAATAATTGCAATTGTAGTTCCTGCCCCTCCACTGATGCAGCTCTTTATTAGACCTGACTGGGTCCGTAACCTCTGCTGGCTGCAGCTTCTCCCAGCTGCTGGAGTGCTGTGTGAAGTGCTGTTTGTACTTCCTTCTATTCATGCTGACCTTACCTGCCATGAATGATGCAATCATGTGGACAAGATCATAGGGAGGTTCAAAGTCCAGGATGGAAAAAGGAGAGGGAGGAAAAAAAAAAAAAGCGCCAAAAATAGAGTTTCCAAGGCTGAAGGTCATTTCAGTGTGGGGCTCAGAGGACACCAGAGACACGCTGGAGCCTCCAGGTTGGAGGGGAACATCCACTTGGTGCCTTTCATTGCCTGTAGCTCTCTATGCTCAAGCCATCACAGCTTGCAGCAGTGTTGAGTCCACAGACTTCAGGGAAACCCAAAGAGAAGTGAGTCTCTGGGGGCTGGTGGAGCCCTGGCTGCTGAAGAGGAAGGGGTGACAAGGACCATCACCAAAGGCTGGTCTGTGAGGGTGAGCACCTGGAGGCCTCTGGAGTGGTGGATGACACAGCTGTGGGTAACAGCCACAGGCAGTGCTTGGGATGCTCTGAGTGGCCCTTGGGAAAAGCTTCTCCACAGAGCAGTGGTGCAGCAGGGGAACCAGGTTACCCAGAGAGGTCAGGGGCTCTTAAAGAGAGCCTTGGCTGGACAAAGCAAGGGATGATCTGAGCTAGTGTTGGCAAGAGTCCTGCTTCTTATGGGAGACTCAGCTAGAGGCACCCAGAGATCCTTGCCAGCAGATATTTCCATGACTGTACTTACATTAAAATTGAATAAACATGCCCTTGTGTTGACTTAACCTTCCCAGTGAGCATGTTGATCCGGTTTTGTTGACATGCTTGTTCCTAGAATCTGATTCTCACTAAATACAAGTGAAAATGGGGGGTGGGCTGGATGTTACCTGAAAAAACACGAGTTAGGTGTTTGATTCGTTTCTGGTGCCATCCCTCTGGCTCTGGGAAGCTGGCAGGAGCTGCGCTGCCTGGGATGATACAGTGTCATATCATATAACAAAACATGTGCTGTCTTTTACAAGTCCCTGCTCCCTGTTGCCCAGAACAGATCAGGATGTGCGTTCCTGTGCTGTCTCATGGGGGATGAGGTGGAGGTCAGAGAAAACCCTTCTTGTTCCCCTTCCTTCCATCAGAGGCTGGGGAAGGGTAAGAAATTAATCTGAAACTTTGTATAGTAAAATATAAATCCTCATTGCCTGAAAATCGCTGGATAGGAGCCAAAAAGGCCTAACAAGGAAACATGTTCCTTCCAGCGTAATTGTATATTTGGCTTATATTTTAATAAATGAGTAACAGCTGAGCAGAGAGGCCAAAAGGAGAGAATCCCCCCACCCTGAGGTATGTTCAAGGCAGAGGTTGGGCTGTGTGTGAGTCAGGTGCCAGAGTGGGTGATTTAGCATAAAACACCGAGGTTTAACTGTGGTTCAGACCGTGAGTAGCAATCAAAGTCAGTGAGTAATGCAGGTGTAAAGGGTTGTTATTTTTTAATGTTTAAATTTTCATCTGAATTCCTTGAAGGTGGGAAGAGAAGGAGCAAACCCAGGCACTGAGGTCGAGTCTGAGGGGAACTGGAGGCCTGAGGTGATAAATCATCATCACTGCAGTGAGATTAAGGGGGAAACTAATGTAATATATGAAGCAATATAGAAAGAGGAATTTTATTACTTCAGTCAGCTCTCAAAGGATTCCATTCCAGATGGCTAAAGCCGGGTAGGTCAGGAACCCCCATTGATGGGGCCCACCATCTGACAACAGCAAAAGCAGCAGAGGGTTTCTTCTGACTCCAGCAGGAGTTTCACCAGGAGAGAACTGTCTCCATGGAGGATAAAACAGCTAGTATTAGTGAGGAATTACCTCTTTGTGAGCAAAGCTGGTGATGAGCGGGGCCATTTTGGCATTTTCCCCCATTCAGGAAATGTGTCTTGTTCTTGCAGAATATTTGTGGAGAGGCTTAGGGATCAGTCTGCAGCTCCAAAGCTCCGTGTGGCTCTGGATGGTGGTGCCATTGGCCTCCTGCTGATGGGAATACTGCCCTTGATAAAGACCCCACCACAGCAGCCCTGCAGAGCACCAGCCCCAGGGATGAGTAACAACTCATCCACAGAGCAGCCTGAGGCTCTCAAACTTGGTTTTTTGTTAAGTCACCAAGTGGTGGCCAGGAAGCAGTATCTTTTATAGCCCTCAGCCAAGGCCTGAGGTGAAATAAAGGCCTGGTTCATGGAGGAATTTCCCTGCAGGAGCTGTTGAGCATTGGCACTGCCCAATCCCAGGTCAAAGACAAACCCCGAGACCTCAGCACTGATGCAGTGCCACAAACCATTGCAATGAGGGGAGATGTTTCTCTTTTGTGGAATTTTTTTTTAATTTGAAGTGCTTGAGAAGAATTCTCATATGGGGAAAGTTTGGCTGTACTTTGCTACAACATTAGACTTCTCTGTTGGGTGTCTTCTGCTAGAAATGTTTAGATTTATTTTTGTTTTTGTTCTGTCTTACGCAGCTAAGAAAACAGTTTCAAATAGGACAAATTGTCTTGTTCCAGGGAGGAGGTCTGATCTGGAGAGTGAAAACAACTGGCTTCTTGGAGGACTGTCCACAAAAGAACAAAGCTCTGAGGACACTTCCCTGCACTGTGCCCCACTAGAGATAATGTAGAGCCAAGATGTTGGCCTCAGGAGGAACAACTGTGTGAGACAGTCTCTTGTGAAGTGTTTTGTTTTCTTCTTTGCCTGGGGTTGGTGTGCTCCAGTGCCTGGTGCTCTGGGTGTTGTTGCTCCTTTGGATCTGACAGGCTGGGAGGCAAATGCCTCGGATATTTTCTGCTCCTGCTTGTAAGGAAGAGGAATCATGTTAGTGCATCATACAGGGATGCTGGTGCACTTTGGTGACAGTCTTTAGCAGCTGGTGCTGGAGAAGAAGACTGGAGTCTTTTTTAATCAGGTGTGCATCTCTCCAGATTTGTGTTTTGCGTGTCACTGGCCATATATGAAGAAGAAATACTCATGAAAGGGCCAATGTTCCTGCACAACAACGTTAACAGGAAATCAGTTCTGGATACACAGAAGTGCAAGTTCCTTGTGGCAGCTGAATGGAATGTTATGATTGGATGCCTAGAAAAGTGAGATGACATTGTATGATCAGTGCATCCCGTGAAAATCAATCAGCACTACTCTTATAAAACATCTCCATTTGCGATATCTGCTTTGGCAGACTGGTTGTAATGAAGAATTTTAAACTCAGTGTAGAATATAAATCCTGGTAGGAAGGAACTCTGAAGCCAATAGGAATTTAGCTGCTTGAAAACTTGGTCTTGGTTTAGTCCAATTTTTAGCCAAAGTGTGGATTCAACACTTTTAAGTTCTCAATTAAAAGGTCATCCTCATACCACCAAGAGGTCCAGACTCACCATATCATCAGCCTGTTTTCCAGAAAAAGTTACCCTTTTCTGAAGGATAACTGGGAATGCCTAACTGAGATGATAGAAGTGCTGTGACCTGACCCAATAGCAATTTTGCTGTCAAGGCAAAAAAAATTTTCATTAAGACAGAAATGTTAGGAAATAGTAGTCTTTTGATAGACAGTTCACAAGATGATATTTGTGAAACTCTGTAGAAAGAGAAGCCAATGGAAATTATTTTTACATTTACACCTGAGGCGATTGCATGGATTTATTACTACATCTGGGGCTGCAAGCCTGAGCCTGATTTATTAACTACTGTCCCTTTTGGTTTCTTATCCAGGGTGGCAAACCAGCTGTAGAATGCTGAAAAGAAGTTGAGCTGCATGTCTTGTCCTTTCAGCCTGTTTCTTGTGTTCATTTTGGTCTGTAAACAAGCACCTCTCAGGTCTCCTAAATAGATTTTCTGATTGAGTTCCCAGAACAGACCACCACCAGCCTCATTAAAGCTTATTTATGTTACTTTCATGCATGAATAAAAAAGCTCCCATTCACTGCTGATTTTATTTAGTTAGATTCTGTGCCTTGTGGTAGACATTGAATTGGAGCGACATTTTTGGCACCAAAAAAAGAAAAAGTAGTGAGACTGCAAGGAATAGTTTGACACCTGCATCTTTTGCAGTATGAAAAGGAAGGGGTTAACCTGCTCTTGGCTCTGATATTGATTGAGGACACAAAGAAAATACAGCTGTAAATATTTAGGAATGTTCCCTAGTAGCTTTTTTGGGGGGTAGGTAACTGAAGTGGGACTCTGGAGGTGCAGTCTGCTTTCCCAGGGATGCCACCCACTTCCCGTGTGACAGGAGGAGGAAGGTCACTTGTTGTTCTAGGTCTCAGCTCCCCAGCTGAGAATGATGCTGTCTCCCTCCTCTCCTTGTCCAGCTTGCTTGTTTATCTCACCACTTTTCATCAGAGTAACATCCACTCTGCCTCTGTGCCGAGCACAGTGGGTCCTGCTCCTGGCTGCGGCTTCTGGACACCACTACGAGTATCAGACATGATTCTCTCTTTGTGCCTGTCTCCTCCCTCTCTGTCCATGCTCCAGTGCTTGTGAGGTAAGATTAACAGCTAAAAAACCCCAAACCAACAATAAAACCAGTGTAAATGAAGAATGAGGGAGGAAAGATCCAGTATGTGTGATAAGTTGTGAAATAGGTTTGAGTTTTTCTCCAGCCCTGCTGACTGATGATCTGTCTCATGTAAAGGTACTGCATTTTGGGACAAGAAGGATTTGAGCCTATTGTTTAAGTCAAAGGGGTGAAAAAAAAGCAGCTTTGCCTGTTTCCTTTGTGCTAAGCACATTGTGAATATTCTTAAGCATTGCCACAAGGATTAACATCCCTGAATTTTAATGTGCCTGGTGCTGGAATGTAGCTGGAAAGCAGAGCAGGCAGGAATGGTCTCTCTGGGCTGTAGGCTCTGCTAGGTGACTCTTTGAAGTTCTATTCAATAGCTTTCTGTTACTCTTTATATTTTTTTCCCTTTTCCGCCTTTTTTCCTCCTCCTTCAATCACTTCTGGAACGAGTACTGATAGATTTAATGTTTCTAAAATTTACTGGACTGGACTCTTTTATCTCCACATACTTTTGCATGGCAGTAGTATTAAAATTAGGAAAAAAAAAAAGCATGGGGACAGAAGTATGGAGTTTGGTGTTTACTTTGGATCATTAACCTGGTCTGTAAATTTGATTTGATCTCTCCTTTTTTTTTGTTCCTCCCCTGCTCTCTCTGTGTAATTTCAGAGCCCGCAAAGAGACGCTGTCTTCTGCTGCTTCGGGATCCCGGCAAGAAATGGGAGTCTGATGGACTGCAAATGCACCTGCTTTGTTTAAAACCCAGCCAAACAGATAAGTGCACTTTTAATTATCTCCAAACAGTGCTTTAGATACAGCTGTGTACAGCATCTCTCTTCAGTCTGGTTTCAGTTTGGTGAGGCTCTGTGCTTCACCCCTGCAAATGAATGCTGTGTGGGTCTCATTTCAGAGAGAAATACCAGACGATATTGGTATTTCACGTTAAGGTAATTAATTGGTGTCTGAGGGAACTGCAGCTGAGGGGTTGGGAGGCTCCCAGGGGTCTTTCCCTGCTCTTCCAGAGCTGCTGTCTCCAGCAGCCCTGTGAGGTTTTGGGGCTCTGAGGAGCAGCTCTGTGGGACCAGACGAGGCTGATGTGACCCATCTGAGCCTTAAAGAGTCCTCCGGGACTCGTTAGAGGTTTAATAACTAAACTTGACTGGTTTGATTGAGAAGATGCTTGTGCAGGCTTGGCTCAATCTCAGAGAAACCAGCTCATGCTGCTGGCAGGAGAAAGGGCTTTCTGCATGTGCTTGTCATCTGTGTGCAGAGAAAGTGATAACCCTGCTTCCTCCTGCCAGCTTCCAGGTGGGAAAAGAGCTGGGCATGGGGGAGAAAAGACCTTGGTTACACTGAGTTTACACAGGGCATGCAAAGAGGTATAGTGGGTGAGTGGTAACAAGAATTGTCCCCTCAAAGTTAGGGGAACATTTTTATCTCTCTACCAAGAAAGCAATTTCTGGCTGCTTAGGTCTGCTTCTAGAGGTGACCGCTGTCTCCTTGTGGACACACCACTGCCATTACTAAGTTATTCAGGAAACCCATAAAATAGGGTCTCATTTAAAGTGTAACTTTGCAATAATATACAGCCATGGGGCTGGGGCAAATATTCACCATAATGCAGGTTACAGTGTTAGAATAATGAAAAACAAGCACTGGAGCTGAGAGTGTGAGCATTGCTGAGGATACGTGGCGGGAGAGCCAAATTATCTACTCCAGACTTGTCTTGCCTGCTCTGCCAGGGATAATTACCAGTGTAAAACGTCTACCTTGCTATTAGGAAAACTAGAGACATGTTTGCTACAGCAAATTAGGCTGCAGTAACTGACCTGAATTCGTCTTACCTTCCTAAGCAAAAGGTGAGTTTCTTGGTGAAGTTGCTGATTTAGGAGTGATAGAGAAGGGAGAGACAAGGCGGGGAAGGGGGAGGCTGCTGCAGTGTGCAAGAACTAAATCTGGATCAACTTGTGATCCCTCAAGTGTCTGAAGTTCCTTCTTTTCTAGGAAAAACTTCACTGCTGTTGTTATTACCAAGAAATTTTTTATATTAATAGAAGAAATGACATGTCTGTTAGTAATGACTGAGTTCTGTCTTACAATTGTAAATACTTATTCCTGACTCTTCAATACTTTGAAAGCAAAAAGGCTTGGCACTGTATTAAGAAACACTGATAAAATGGAGCTCTAGTGAGAAAATCAGGGCTAGTTCATTCAGCAAGGATGGACAGGAAGTTAAAAAAGCTTAAATCATCTCTGCGCACCAGCTAATGCAGCTTAATGTTTTTCCAGCCTCAGAGATTCTCAAGGTCTTGATTGTTAGGTTTGCAACTTTAAATCTGTTTTCTGCCAGTGAGCTGAAATCAATGTACCCTCATATGAGGTCCCATTAAATTAACCCTAAACTGGCCAGTTCTGGTCTGGGCAATCTGATATTGATCAAAGTCAAATTTGGAAATCATCCTGAAGTGTGGCTGGCATGCAACATGTGGTGCCTGGAAGAAGAAGCAGAAAACACTTAGGTTATCACTTGGGAGCTGTGCTGATGAGAGAGACGATACCAAGGGTGTTCTACACACCCTTGGTTTGGCTGGAACTTCCTGCAGCTGAGGACAACAGATTCAACAGCTCTTGACAGGTTACTGAAGAAAAAATTTGTCCAGAAAAGAAGATCCTCGAATCCCTAACTCCTTGTCTTACAGGTGAACCTTGAGGAAACCTGGGGGACTGTAGCTCCTGAATGCGTGACCTCCCCCTGTGATTAGAAGAAAGCCATGGGGAAAGACAAGAAAGAAGAGGCCATCTTCCTGAGGAAAAAGATAACTTTGCTGCGGGCTTTCTCGCTGCTCATCGGCAGCATGGTTGGCAGTGGCATCTTTATTTCCCCCAAAGGAGTACTGAAAAACTCCGGCAGCGTGGGCTTCTCCCTGGTCGTCTGGTTTTCCTGTGGGCTCCTCTCCATGTTTGGTGAGTGGTGAGCTTTGGCAGCCTTTGCTGAAGCACCTGGGAGGTGAGGGAAGCCTGCACATTTTCATGTTTAGAAAGTTGGGAGATGAATAAACTCAAAATTCCCGGTTCCTACTGCAGCAAGGGTTTAAGAAGTCAGGGGGTGGTCACTAGAAGTTTTTAGTTCAAATGATTTCCCTGGGCTAATGGACTTATGTCTGTGAATATCAATTCGTGTACAAGTCCAGGGCAGGGGAGTGACAGTGACTGTGAATGGAGACAGCGTGGTCTCTGCCAGGAAAGCTGGGAGAGAATGGGGGGACTCCTTCTGCAAGGTGGAAAGGAGATGTAGGCACCTAAAAGGCAATCTGAGGGCTGGGCTCTGCTTTTCACAGACACTGTGAAGAGGGCAGGAAGGGACAGTCCCAATATGCCCCATGGGATCCCCTTTTCTGTCAGAGAGAATAGTGAAACACTGGAGCAGAAGGCCTGGGGGGCTGCAGGGTGTGCACCAGCCTGGGGTGGGGGTCTGGGTGTCTGTCAGAAATGTCTGGTGCTGCCTGGGAGCAGCACATGGAGCAGATCAGCCCCGTTTTCTGTGTGTTACTATTGGCTTGATTTCTGTCATTTAACACCAGTCTTTTCTCACAAAGTGTTGTCTTTTTGATGGCAGTTTCATTCTAGTTCTTTTGAAATAACATAGCTCTTAAAAGTTACGGTGGATAAAACACATGGCTTTTAGTTTCTTTCATTAACTATGAAACCACCATCTCAGAAAGTCTCTAAAGGGGCTGTTAGGACAACTGCAAGTTCTCCCAGCCCAGAAGAGAAATCTGGGCTTTATTACAGATTATTATTACAGATTTAGTAGAGATTTATTACATTAAAAAGATGCTTATTACAGTGGGTGACTTTAACACTCTTCTTCTGTTGTAACTTACTTAAAGAAGAAAACAAGAAAGGAGAAATACTCCATGTGAAAAGAACCACTCTGACACTGTGACATGTACATACAAGTTTAGAAATCGAGACATTCACTTGTTAATAGGGAAACAAGTTGTTCTTTCTCTTAGTATATGTGTACCAATATTTCACATGGCAACCTCTGTGTGGTTGTTTTGTGAATTATACACTTCTGCTTAAAGAGAAGCTTACAATATAAAGTGAGCATGGTGTTTCTTTTAACCAAGAGGAGCAGTGAATGATGATGTGTGTACTAATCACACAGCCAAGGTCTGCACTTGCAAAGGTTTCTCCCTCTGCAGCATCCTTTGATACCCTCTGCTGGAAGGGCCTTGGGAGGCTCTTTATCAAGTTATTGCATTTTGTAGCTGGATTTGTTGGTTTGTTCTTCCCTTTTATCAGCTTGATGACCTCTCCATGTCATTTCTCTGACACTTCCTTGCAGTATTTTAAAAGGCCTGCTGTCTTTTATGCGTTTTTTTCTTTCAAATGAGGCGTATAGACAAGTCCCATTGCATGAGATCAGCAGCACACTTACATGCATGCTTGAAGCATAAATGCTTCAAGGGACCCACTGGAATAAACGAGATGAGCTGTCTGCCTGTATTTGATGCTTTGAACAGGAATGCTGCACAGATTTTCCAACAGGGAGGCAGGAAGCCTTGAGGTGCCATGAATGTGGCACGATTGCCATGGGACTTGGAGGCACGGCCATGTCACCCCTGGGTTCAAAGGAGGGAAGGGATTTATGTGAAGATGCAAGATAAGGACACAAGAACGTGGCCTGGGATTAAAAACATGATTGGAATGACCAGTTCAGCCATGGCTTGTGGCTGAGCTGCTCTAGCTGCTTTGTAAGCACCATTTCACCAGTCTAACTGTGAGGAGAAGCAAGAATCCAGGGTATTTTTCAAAGGAAACTTCTTGTAGCTCCATGCAGCATTTCTATGACACACCCTTCTTCAGAGCTTCCATGGAAATGTTGTAACATTTGTTGTAACCACAACATAGAGAATTTCTTTCCACCTGACAGGTAAGCCAATTACTTAAAAACTTATTTCAAAACACAGTAGGGCACAAAAATAGGGAAACGTGGTTCTGTTAAACCTCTTTTTCTTCCTTTCATTCAGTACTTATTTTAAATGGATTTGTTCAATCTCTGAAAAATCACACAGAAAAGGGAAAAATCCATGGGGTTATTTACTTGGTACTTTTCTACTTGAACTTTTCCAGGTGCCCTGTGTTATGCAGAGCTTGGAACAAGAATCACCAAGTCCGGAGGACATTATATCTACATTTTAGAGACACTAGGGCCTCTGCCAAGCTTCTTATTCCTGTGGGCAGAGTTTTTTGCTATCAGGTAAGAGATTTGGTTTGCTTGCCTCTTCCTGGATGCAGTGATAATTTAAAATACCGAAAGTTATGCTGCCAGGTAACAGTCCAGGCAGTTCATAAAGGAAAGAGTAGAAACAAGCTGAATGATTTTTAAGGATTTTTCAGTGATAAAAAGGAAGAAAACACAAAGTAGAAATGGTTACAAATGTTAAATGTGTTCTGTATCTGAAGAATAGCTCTCTTCTCCCCTGGCAGCTGGTATCCCCCAAGAGCTGTGGTATATTTCAGAGACTGACAATGGATGCCAGATTTATTTCAGATCTTCTGTTTTCAGTGTGAAACTTTTTTGGTTTTTCCAGATTCGGAAAGTGGAGACAACTTTCTGGCTTAGCCCCAAGTTAAATAATTTATAAAATAGTGAACTACTTCTTTTTTTAACATTAAAAAGCAAGCCTTCACCTCTCAATAACCTGTATCCTTCATGTAAGCTGAGATGAAGCAGGACATATGAACCACGCTGCATTGCTCAGTATGATGAATCTCAACTTTTTCTTTCAAGTTGGAAATTAATCATTTTGCAGCATGTGGTTTTTAACCCATTTACTGAGAGAAACCTATGAGAAAAACTCGATGGGAATTCACCATCTGCATGGGTGAGAGCTTTAAGCCAAGTGGGGAGATTTGCTCCCCTTCCCAAGTTTTGTGCAGTTTTACGTCGTGCCATTTTTGAGCCATCCTCAGACCAGTTTGTGCTCGGTTCCCCCACCCCTCCCCATCCAGGCCTGCCAACAGTGCTGTGGTTTCCTTGGCATTTGGACGCTACCTGCTGGAGCCCTTTTTTGCCCCCTGTGCCGCCCCTGTCCCTGCAGTGAAGCTCGTGTCTCTCCTGGGCTACTGTAAGTACTAACACTTATGGGATTGTCCATCCTGGCCTCTCTGCCCTAGAGAGCATTTGTGGGGTGTTATTTCCTGTGACAACTGTGGGGTAGGGGTCCTGTCTGCCCACCTCAGCTAACCAAAATGTTCTGATGCAAGGTGCTGGTGTTGGGCCACTATATTCTCCAGGAAGAGGAATGGGCTTCCTATTGACCAGCTGGAGCCCTGGGTAGGGGGATTTTGCCAGGTGTGGGAGCAGAAACTCTCCACGTGTAATTGTGCAAAAGCCACATGGGCTGTGGGTGTAAGGCTCAAGGTTTTGGACTCCTCCCCTGGTGCATCCAGCCCATGAAGCTCTCCTGCCTGCTCTGGACTGGTGTGGACTGGCACAGGGAATGCTGCAAAGTGGGCTGCTGAGATGTTCCACACCTTTCCCCCAGGCAGGTCTGTGAATCACCCAGCAGGAACCAAGTTCCTGCTGCCTTTTAGGAGCATAACTCAGCTCCCTCTTTGAACACTGTACGCTGGACCGCACCTGTAATGTTTTCTGACATCTCTCACCCCAGGCATCCTCTCTAAGGCATAAAGATGCGGCCTTCCCCCAGCATCCCCAGGGCAGGGAGAGCTGCTGTATTTTTCCCTGTGTGTGTTGAGCACAGGCTGCAGCTGTAGCAGTGTGCTCTTCTCTCCAGACACGGTCCTCACCCTCAATTCCTGGAGCGTCACCTGGAGCGCACGGCTGCAGACGGCTCTCTCTGTTGTCAAACTCCTGGCTCTTGCCCTCATCATCGTGCCAGGGATGATGCTGCTGGCCCAGGGTAGGTGTTGCTGCACGGCTGAAGGAAGGTGCTTGCTGTGCCCCCCGTCATGGCTTTTATCAGTCCCAAGTGACAAGTGTGGTGCTCACTTAGCTGGAGAAAGCAGGAGCTTTCTCTGTCCATGTGCCAGATGTGAATTAGCTGGGAGCTGAGACCGGCACAGCTGGCACAGGCTGTGTCACTGCACTGGGCTGATGCACCTGGCTGGGTGGTGCTTTCTCCAGAATTTAGTGGGTCTTAGTGCCAGAGGATGTGTGATCCTACCCAGGGACATACAGGCGCCTTCCCCTGCAGATGGTCTTTCTTTGGAGTCAGACTTGCCTGTTTCCAGCGTGGCTCGAAATCTTTCCAAAGCAGCACATACTTGATGGACATTTAGGATGTGTGACAGCATCCCCTGAGCCAGTCACAGCTGTGTAATGAGTTACCAGCCCTCAGCTGAGCCCTGGTAATGGCATCTCTAACCTTTCTGTGGCTTAAGCTAATGTTTTTTACCTCCAGATTGAGATGGGTGGTAATTTAGTGAATTTGCAATGAACTTGGTACAGGATTTCATGCCCACATGCAGAGTGGGGAGAAAAACCCTACCAGTAGTATCTTCTGTGCACAATACAAGAGTATTGGCTTTAATCCAAGCCTCAGTTTATAGAAAAGCCCAAGGCATTCCCACTGAAGGGATGAAGCCTGCTCCCTCTTCATGCAATTACCTTCTTCTGCCGAGAAAACACCACAGGCAGTGGGCTCCGTGTTCATGTTTCTTTCTGAAGTCTGGAGCTGGCTCCTTTGAACATGCAAAGATCCCCTTGGGCTGGCAGCACTTCTGAACTAAAGGACTGCCCTGCAGCTAGGAATCCTGAGCCATTATTGTCAGGAATGCCTTCAAATGACAATCTGGAGCCCTGGCACCCGTCCCCTGGTGGGGAGGATAAGTGCAGGTGACATCTGGAGGGAGAATTCACCAAGAGACTCCAGTATGAGAGGTTGTATTTAATGTGACTCATGGGGGACTGTAAATTGCTCATTAATGCATTGCAGGCAATAAATCCTTTTCATGCACCATCACTTGCCAGCCATCATTTTAGAACATTAAAAAAGTACCCCAACAGGCCCACTCCTATATTTTGAGTTAGTTTTCTTCAAACCTATTTTCAATTTGACTTCATTTTTTTTGTGCTTAAAAATCAGTTTTGTGCTTTTAAATAACTTTTCCTGATTCCTCTGCCTTGCGCTGCTTTTCTTTTGGTTGTACTTTTGTCCTTTCCTCTGCCATTACCTTCTCTTTGGCTCAGGCTTATTTTAGAGACTTGCTGGGCCAGTGTTTCAAACCCAAGTGCCCAAATGCAGACACACCTCCACAGAAGGGGCCTTTCTCCATATGGTCCATGCTGTGTCACACCTTGCCTGGTGGAGCCCAACTAGACAATCTTAGCACCTCTTACTCTTAAAGAGACTTTATTATGGAAAATTGAACATAGACGTGGAACTGAACCTTGAGTTACCTGGATTTGAAAATGTTGGGAATGCAACTCCTTTTGACTGTGTTCGAACGAGAGGCCATTCAGCATTTGTCTCTTCCCTAAGTTTTTTTTTTTTT